>JARQSW010000686.1:325527-791045 GCA_030142375.1 Calameuta pallipes
TATTACAAGTCAGCAAAAGCACATGTACCTGATAATGTAAAACATGTCAACTTTACGTATATTTAGTAAAAGGACAAGAAACAGACAGCCATAACGTAGAAAAAGTAATCTAATGTAAGCAACATATAATGTATTATTCTTAACAATATATCACGATCTTCCGAATGATTAAATAATCCTCACTGAGCAGCACCTAACTCGTACCCAATATTTTGTCAAATATACCAAGTCAATACTGTTCAAGTCTATATAAACGTTTCAATTATTTCCAGAAAGACAAATTCCCGAAGACTCCCATACAATTGTGTACTATTTGAAGTAATATTTATTTCATTACACTTAGTAGTAATACATTATGTAATAATAAGGGTAATAAGTAACCATTATTCGTAAATACATGATAATATCCTTCTGTCCTAAAATCGTTTGTACAATTATTCATTATAACTTATATCAAATGATGGGAAAAATATTTAATTTAAAACGAACTCTATCCCTTTGTCATTCTCTCAAAACCACCTAAATAGCAATCATTATACATCCTTAATTTGATTACACTAATACTTTTAGTTTACAATAGATAATTATTTATTAACTTAAATCATCGTTTAGCATGCCTTTATACACTATTCATCAATTCATGCAATTATATCCTAGTACGCGATTTCTCCATACGTTGACCCAATTGAGAGGTCACAAAAGACAAAGGAATTCTGTCACAGGAAACACCACTATCTCCTGGGTGTTATCACAATATGGAAGGGCCTATGGTGCAACATAAGTACAAGTGTGCACAAAAATGAGAACAGGTGTATTGATATTCATGCTACTTAGTTGTAGGACAAAAGCTTTTAATTATATTTCTATTGGTCATACTTAGTATAGAATAACCGTAAAATTTCTAATATTCAATCCTCAATGCCATAGAAACATTAGAAAATTAGCACGTAGCGTATACCAAGTAAGATCAATTAAAAAATACAATCAAATGTTCTATTAACGTCCCTCAGTAATCGACGTTCCCTCTCTAACAATTTTATGGTCCCAAAATGCATTTGCGCACCGGGAACAGATCTGATGTTGAAACCAATCGTATTGTCAATGACACTTTTCACCTACTTCAACTTTACACAATTCAATTTGAACTTACTTCCATATTCCATTATACATTATAGGAAACTTCAGTACCCCATTGGATAGTGGATTACAGCCGTTAAATATTATTTTACGCATTGCCCAATGCTCAAACGACAAAAAATAATGAGCACGTTGTTGCTCGAACATTAGCGATAGAGAACTCTGGGAAATATATATACAGGTAATGACAAAGTAAACGAGGTCAAAGAGGGATGATAAGAGGTGTGTCCTAAACCGTTCAGCAAATTACTTAGAAGTTCTATGAATAATCGACCAGATAACCGCCAAGCGAATGTAATTAGATAATGTTCTAAGATGTTCCTGAATTTCCAAACCCATGACGCTCGATCTCTGAGTATGCATAGCTATTCGCTGGTCCTATGCCCTCAAGTAAAATGAAATTTCAATTAAATATCCTCCGAAAAATACTTTACACCTCGTCAATTACGGCATGACATTACGAACGCACCGGTATTCTCATTTTCACACACTCTGTGGTAAAAGGGATGTCTGACGCATTTCGTAAGTGTTTACCAAGCTAGTTTATTTAACCCTACAGGTAAGTGGCAGAGCCATTTGGCTAAATTGCACAACACACTTTGTTAGAAATTGTTGACAGTACGTTTTCAAACATCAATTACAAAGCCATTTTAATTTTCCAAAGAATGATCATTCGAAAACGTACTGTCTAAATGGTGTTAGTTGTGTTTCTGATTGTGTCTCGTGGTCAAGAAAGAAATCATTCTGAAGTACAGAAGATTATAAAGCTGTAGATTTAAATTTTTCGCATAATACACAGCCCTGCGTGTTCACAACACCGACTCATACGGATAGTTGAAAGTTTGGGAAGTGATCAAGTGGCAGTAGGATACTTGTATATTACCAAAAGGAAAAAAAAGTAATTGATAAAAATGGCACTGCAGATATAGACCCTATATCCTTAACGTCTTAAACCGTATATATATTTGTTTGTTCAATGCTTTTATTTTATGATACTGTAACAGGACAATGTTTTCATGAAAATAGAATCCATCTTGTAATAATTCATTTACCGTCGTGTATTTGACCAGCAAATATTGAAGTAGGCAAATTTCAGTATTCGATAAGTTTATGTTTAATGCACAATAATTATGTTGTAAGTAATAACATTAATCAACTTATACATATTTGTAGGATGTGTTGCTATATGATTTCTTTACAACGAGCAAGTACGTGGATAAAACTATTCAGCTTCGTGATGCGTCTCAATTAAAATTATAAAATATCAATGAAGTGATACACGTCACTCCACTACATTAGTGAATGCTGCGATTTTACTAATGGAGAATCAACCGAAGTAGCAGGTTTTCAAATGTTGATGTTCACTTGACCGTAAATGATTATAAATTATTTTCATTTGTGCATGCGCTACCAGAATCGAATAAAGAACGTGTAAAGAATTATAACCTCTATTCACTTTGCGCCGCTGAATTGAAAAGATTATTACGATTCCTTTTAATAGAACGAAATAACAACGACACTGGAAAACATTATTATTTGACGTATTGCAACTTGATAAACTTTTGGTACCATACTGCCACTTTACGGTGCCACAGGCTGGTCGGCTGGGTCAAGTTAATTTGTTATAGCGGAAAAGGTCGCATGCTGAAATGAATGTAACTCCGAAAGTTGGTGTAGTTCAAGAAGCGCTAAAGGTATAGCGCAGATTGGAGTTATGGATACCAATAAGTTATGAGACAAAACGTAATGTCTATAGACAGTCTTTTTGTAAAGTTGGCATCGCATCACAAGCACGCTTGATCTATTCACTCACGCTTTTAAACGCGTTATTTACTTTTGATGTATCATCCTCTCTTTTTATTATTTATGGACAGTTCTGATATCGATAAAACATTTTAAATAATAACAATGCAAGCCGCTTACATTCGAAAAAACACTAAACCGTTCACACTGTTCACTACAGGTTACTTGGAGTTCCCTGTACGAATGCATTGACGGACGTTTTTTCCGTGGACATATAAAAAATGATAATCCCACTTTTCACGACAGTATCCAGTACTCTTTCCTTATACTCCTAGATTATGAAAGGGATGTTACTTGGTGAATGCTGCAAATACGGCCCAGAGAACGGGATTAGCATTACGTTTCGCAGCTTCTGCCTCGAAATCAAGCTCCAAGAGAGTTCTCACTCGTCGCATCGCAACTTCATAATCGTCGTCGCATAAAGGTGCAAATGCATTTTCCAGGACGTCAGCGGCATGAGCTAGAATCACTAATGCCAGGGTTCGTCGATCCATACGTCCAGCATCGTTTACCCAACGACCGAGAACAGCTTCTTGAATCTGAAAAGCGACACGTGTATGGAGTATAAAAGAATTTGCGTCGACAATTCAGCCAAGTTATTGCATTAGTGATAGTTTCTAGACTGAGTTTTAATAATTTTATGACAAATCATGCGATAACTTCATTCTCTGAAATGATATTGCACCACGTTTACTAATACTGACTGTAATCAATACTAGCAAAACGCACACATGCGACTACATGAGATATTTTATCTCCATTGAACATAATGCTTACAAAATTTTATAACATTGATTATACGAAATATTTTGGATACTGCTATCTAACGTGCATAAAGTATGTTTAACAACCTTTTTAACAAGGCGCGTCTTAGCCAGGTTGTCCGTAAGTGGATGGGTTGTCATATCGAACAATAGAAAATTTTGTTTCTCGGTCGTCAGCACACCCTTTTCAACTAGATTTTTTGCTAATCTTTCTCTAACATTTTTCAGCTGATATCGCAGTTTCAATGGATTCCACGTTTCACCTTTAAAAGTTGAAATCAGGATTTAACTGGATGTTCCGTGAAAAAAAGTCACATATATATCTTATATATTTTTCTACCAACCACTGAGATATTCGATCCAACTTTGAACTGTTTCTGGAGGATCAGTCTCTTTGATGTGTTTTAAAGCTTCATCTAGTAATACATCACCCGTGGGTGCATTATTTTTTAGTAGAAGCTTCCGTGCCAATAATCCTCTTTTACGCATTCCTGCCTTTTCCAGCTCTACTCGGCCACGAAGACCTAATTCAGCCAGAATGCATCCGCGCAGCCCTGAACTTATACAGTCATTCCAGAACGATGTGTAACCCTGAAAATAGATATTGTTATGCCATGTACATATGCTAAATCGACACAACTCCACTGATTATAACCTATGAAGACGAAAGTACACAAAATTTATAAGTGAACCTAATTCATATTATGCACAAACGTACTTTCTAACATCTATACAATCTGTTGCATAACAAATCCCATTAAACTCGTGAAAGAGACATGTTAATACCATTTCCTTTTCACATCATACTATTCAATAAAACTAGAATATGTACTTGAAAATTTTTTCCTTACATCATGCTGAGTGAAAGTATTATCTTACTTTGGAGAGAAAATGAATTATTCAGTGCTTAAAATTAGTCAATTCAGTGCAATACTGAAATGACTGGACTATGATTTATTAATCCTTTAGGTCAAAACAACTGAAATATTAGAAAGAATGTACAAACATAATATAATATTGTGATATCATTCAGAGCTACCAGTCTAATTATATAATAAAAGATTATTAGTGCATATATATAAATTGGATCTGATAAGCACAATTATTTGGCGTAATAACATTCATATAAATGACTTAAATAAATAATCACTATCTGTTAAAAATGTACAGTATATTTAGAATTTTGTGCTAACAAATCCACAATATATATATATATATTTAAGAATAATAATATTGTGTTCAATAATATGTTGTAAATCATGTGAATACAAAAATAAAGTTTGGGCAACAGAAAATACATTGCATATAAACTGCAGACCAGCATGGTACATATACCCTGTATAAACTGTACAGCAGCGAATCATAAAGAGTCGAGCAGTACCTATTTAAAAGAGTATAAACATCAACATTTTAAGAAACTTTAAGAGAGAAGAAACAAAATTAAAAACCACAGTAACATATTTACAAGCATCATATACATTATACAAATAATGAAAAACAAAATAATTAATTACGAGTATTAATATCAACGTGGCAATTAAGAACATATATACATAAATATGACGTTGTGTGTCTTATCACATACATGAAAATGCTTTGCTACGATGCCAGCTCACCAAAGGATATCACACTTTCACGGAAGCATCATGCGGTAATAAAAACATGGTTAATAATATCAGTACAAACCTCCTTATCCTTGAGGCCCAATAAAAGAACCTCTTCCATAAGCGTAAGTCGAGTCTCCTTATCGGAGTCCTCGTCAACTGTAGGATTCGAATTGAGATCCTTCTGGGAGGAACTGTCAGAATCTGCTCCATGGCCAGAAAGTTTATCTGAATTTGCAGATGCCTGCTCAGGCGAGTCGTCTTGGCCAAGTCCACTAGCACTGCCGCTATTAACCACTCTGCGCCGTTGTACCAGACCGTCTGTACGATTCATTCTCAAATCCGTCTCGTCGGAATCGTGCACACGTTTCAAAACGCCACCGTGTCACACCCCAATAACGTAAATTGGCACAGAATTAATAAGAGCTCACGGCATGTATCGTACGATAAACACTATTATGTTGACGTTTGCTCCGACACGACATATCTTCGCAAGATGGCCAGCTCCCTCCCAGCAATCACTTTTTTGTTTCGCCACAACCAGCCGATGCGGCTGGTACTGGTACTCGTCCCGCTGTTCACTACAATTTACTGCAGTTACTACTGGTTTTATCGCTGTTCACTGCTCTTCGCATTCAACCCACGAGACCAGAGTGACCTGCCAGTAATCCGTTGCTTCGGCGACGTAGCAAACCTTAACAAGTTTCTCGTATATCACGTCGGTATGTACGATACATATTTCCGGGGCCGCCTCAACCACGGTAGGCCTGCGGATAGAAAAGTTCATAGAACATGTAACACTAACAGAAAGGATACTTCGCGTAAGTTTTGGCCAAGCTTCGTCGGTAAAATACCGACGGTTTTCAGCACATTTTGCAAGTCTCATGATCGCTAATCATTTTAAGTGAAGAAGGTGCCAGATACCATTAATTCTTCTATTCTCTTAATTGGCTGTACCACACAACCGTTTCGTTCTTACAAATTAAATCAGCCCGACGCTGCCTTTAAAAATGTGTGTGGATTTAAAACCAACTTTACGTGATTAGTGCTACTTCTAAGGGTTAAGCTAAGGAAAACTACAACTCGATGTGAATTAATGATAGGAAGGATCTGCTGCGTGGGAGAGTTGAGCGATAACCACCTTTTGTTTCGTCTGTTCCTCTATTTCTTTATGTCACTATTGTTAAGGGTATTATAACAAATTGCACCGAGTTACAAGCTCGCCATTGTTCGTGCTAGTTGACTCACTGTTTCTATAATGTTTTGACTGCATATGATCTGACGTAAAATTCTAAGGTAGACAGAACTATGATCAATATATATTATTATATCCACGCTAAGGATATTTGAACGAAATATTGAATAAGTACTTACCTGTTTACATATATATATATATATATACAGGGTGAAGCATTTAAATCGAGACTGTCAAATAACTTAAGAATGTCTCAAATGAAAAAACTACTTTAATTAAAGTAGGCCATTCTATTGCCCCCCTTAAATCCATACAACTTCTGTCTCAAACGTTTTTTCATATAAGACCTTGTTCTTAAATTATTTGGCAGTCTCGATTTAAATACTTTATCCCGTATATATATCTTTAATTATATAGTACATATATCTTTAATTATATAGCCACCACTTTATTTTTAACGTGTTATTTACAGGTGATTTATATTAATTATCAAATCCGTAAAGGAACTGGTCCACAAGTTTAAATGCGTATAACGCAGATGGTGCACTGTACAGTTATAAGCAGTCAAGACGTAATTTTTTCAAACATTATTACACGTTTTATAATGGATGTAGATGCAGCTCTGCAGTGCATGGCTTAACTGTGCTTAGTCCCGCGTCACTGCTTACAATAACTGCCAGCTCACCTGCTTCTATCAGACGTCTTCGAGTTATCTCGGGCCACGAATAGATACGATGGATCAGTTTATAAATGCCTTGAAAAATGATATCTACCGCAATAAAGTGGAATTCTGAGCGATCATTTCTCGTTCCGCCTCATAAAACGCTCGTATCGTTTCTGCCGTTCAAAATACTTTTCGCATTTCATCGTTCCGCAGCATTAATTGCTGCATTATAATACGATACGATTTTTTAAAACAATTTTCAAATAATACAACAGCACGAAACATCTAGAAGTGTCATACGTCGTTATCGACAAACAATATGTGTGGTTTGCACTATGTCTGTGTGTACATGCATTTGGTTCTATTTAAAAATTTAAACGAACCGCTGAACTAATTGTAGAAAACTTTACAAAAAAAATGAAGTTCAAGTCAAAGGAAGTCAACACATTTTTGTTATGAAAACAAGTGCATAATGCGTAACGGCGTGTTGATGCACATTTCTAATTAATACCCAAATCCTGTTTATCAATATATTTTTAAATCTGTTTATTATTTTGTAGTAGCATAAAGTATAACATATAATACCAAATGAACCTCTCTCTCCCTCTCTCTCCCTCTCTCTCTTTCTCTCACTCTCTGCTTTAACTCTTCAAGCTCTGTTTGATATCATTCTTATCTTTACACTCACACATAACACAACTCCTATACTTATATCATCAATTCCTACGTAACGGCATCAGTGCAATTCCCCAGTGATAGCTTTAACAAACTTCGCGAATGCATTCTGTCACAGGCAACGATAACAATGAGATCGTACCGTTGCACCTTGTTCATAGGACACGAAATATTATGCTTACAGTTATGCGCACGTGTCCTCAAAGTATCAATAAGCCGGTGCGTGCACATAGTCATTCTTTATTCATGCGTGACATTTCGAAGGTCTCACAATTATTTTTCCTATAATAATTTTCTACTAAAGATCCATCGGTATCACGAACAGGTATTATTTCCTTTATCTAGAAAATGGATGAACTACTTTTACGTACTTTTAACGAATACACCATTTCGCGAAGGCCCAAAGAAAATCGCACACTCAGGCTGACTCATAGTATATGCATTTCAGACAAACACGTGCGCCTTTTTGAAGACAGTAAAAAAAATTCTGTCTGTCAACATTATTTTTATTATTATCCTCTATCACGCACATTGCAAACACAGACATAAAGTACATCAGCGCCAATTGACCAATGGACTTCTTTTAAGGGTTAATGACTGACAGTTTATTGTTAAACGGCAAACCGATGCTTGACACCGAAGTCGATGATTGTTTCCCGTGTTCAATGTCAGCACAGCATAATGCAATGTAGTGGGAGCAACAGACTCGTAGGCATTGGAAAGGTTGGGTGAGACACTCACTCAGTCGTCCAGGTCCGCTCGGTCGGAGCGCACAACTCGATTCCAAAGGCTCCCTTCTCGTGATTTGTATATTTGTGCGGATTATTGAAAAAAAAAAAATTTAATCGATAGCATAAAGTATCAATCGATTCGAGAAGAATAGAGCTCGCGCGATAAGAACCGCCAAGTAGTTCTACATACGTGTTCTACTTGGTTGACCTTTACGAAAATGCATCGGTATTGTTAAATCGCGCTGTAAACAGGTAAGTGGAGAACATATAAAATGAGATATGGGATAAAATAATAACGAGTATCGTAAGTGGTGCAAATCGGCGAACTGAATCGGTTATACAAAATCGTACAAGGGATACCTTGGACTTTTCATACCCGACGGAAATCGCAAACTGTGCTCTTCGGGGTCAATTGGGGTTGAAGAGGACGATTGTGAGCAAAGTGCAGGCAGTAATTTCCTATGTGCTCCGTGTAATCGGATGGTTCAAACACCTTTGGCGTTAATACCGCAAAAGGGAAACTATGGGAACAATGTGCAATCATAATTCATAATTAAATCTTACAATGAGCCGAACACAGATTCTCAGGCTAACGATGCGAACCCTCCTGTAGATCGAGTTTATCTTGAGAAAGAAATCGGTAAGCGCGCCTTCTTGACTTCCCTGCCGAATAGCAGAGTCGAGATTATTACTCGTGCATCGGTTTTATTGGCCACTTCGGTTCTTTAACGATCCTCTCGTAAAACGGTTCGGCTGATAAACCCCATTTTTCGTATAGGTACATACACCTCTGGCAAATGAGGTATGCACATCAGCTTCGAAAATCTCTGTAAAGGATAAACCCAACGTGGAGAGGATAAAACAAATTTTTATTATAGAGAATATAATACAAATTGATTACCAAACGATGTACCGTTCCTCTGCAGTCGCAGAATCTTACTGATGAATTATTTATCGGCTCTCCGATGAACTCATCCTAGTGACTAATTCGAGATCTTTTTTTTTCGAGTAACGACAGAAGGAAATTTTAAATCCTGTAAAATAAACTTATCAAAACGATCAGTTTAAATCAGGCATATTAATTGGCACGATATACACGGTGTATTCGATATTAATTCATATTACGAAACTCAATAAATCGTATAAATCGGAATTCCTCATTTCGCAAACCTTATTTGTGCGAAACCATTAAATTTATCGTTACACTTCATTTTTTTTATCACGACACAGTCACGCTGATTAAAACGTAGACAAATAATATAACCATGGCCACGGACAACGCTGACTATCGCAGCACGTAATCACGCGACATAAACCGTACGAGGTATTCAAAAACGAGAAAAATAATAATTCTATATATAAAAAGTAGAAGTACCACGAAAACACGTGTCTTGCGGTAATTCCGTCAACCGGAAAAAAATAAAAGTACATTGAAAAAAAGTAAACGAGCGGATTCCATACTAACCAAAGTTAAATCATCGCAAGAGCCCAAAGTATAAACGTAATAATAATAATAATAATAAACGTCATAAAATCAAGCCATACCATAACTTCATAAAATCGCCAAACTTCTTAACTCCGATGCACGTAACATCCAACGGAATTTATCACGAAATGAAAGCCCACGTGACAAGCTCTTAAAATTTAAGTGTATGAAAATTATTCGTGGTCCACGTCATTATACTGTTGTTCAGTTTGCCTGTCTGTACAACTACCTACTTACCTTACCTTCCTGCCAGTCTGCCTTAACTTGCTGCTGCCTGTACAATCTTTCTCGCTTTTACGGTTAAACCACTCGATGCGCGATGCCCGTCTACGAGGCATTGTAAGACTCGCAGCCAGACACAGTGTTACATTCCTAAGATGATTCAGGTTTGCCTGATGCTCCCCTGTGGTTCGGTTCAGATGCACGTTCGATAACCAATATCCAAGGTAGCTAACGAGGGGTGTTGCAGCACCCTTACACATTAGAATCTTCCATTAGAAATAATAAAAGCAAAAGCTCGCTGGATCCTGCACAGAGTTGGCTCACGTGTCTTACGAGTTATCAGTAGGTACGGTTCGCGGTCTAATACGTGTAGAGACTCTTATAGCATAACTTGACGATTAGCATCGTGTACCGAGTGTAATTGATTTCATACGGTTCGATTTATCAATTTTTTCTAATCATACTTTTCAAGTTATCTTTGACCGATAGATGAAAGATAAATACTGTTTCTCGATACGTCCTACTAGCTATGATGGATTTTATTAAAATTTTAAATACTATCTTCGTTTTCACGTCCTATCTACCTACGGTCGTTTCACGTATCTCAAATGTGTTACCGACAATGATGCCAGTGGTGTATAGTCCCTTCGGAGTGTATTTGATTAGTTCAATGGAGCGTACAATAGTTCCCGGACGTATGTTACACATTTGGAGTATTGTGACAGCAGACCTATAAGAAATTTAACAGTGAAAGTACAGCTATGAGAAGGTAATGCATATGCATGGATATTCTAATAGTTGTTACGAGAACACCTGTGGATGCGCATTACGCGTTACATGTGACGTCTACGATATTACGTCATAGTGGAAATAGAGGTTTCGTCAAGATGCAAGTTTTCCCAGCGTACAGTTAAATGCATTGTGCGTTTCACAGAATGATACCATTCAAGTTGCATGGAGGGAAAGTATCAGAACGTTAAAGACGGTACACCCCATAGAGACACAGCACTTTAATGCCTGGCGAAATAATTAGTCACTTTGCAAATTACCTTTTATGGCTTGTAATCACTCATTTTCCACAGTGAATTACGCGTCTCGTTCCGCCGTGCGGAAAAACACGTCACGAAGGTAACACGTGGCGACGTTAAACGTCTACAAAACCCTCCGATAAAATTTACATAAAAACCTCGAGCGAATCTAAAATCAAGGTCACGCCATGTATAATTCTTTCAATTTGCTCCTCCTTAAATATGATTTGTTAAGCGTTTAGCGGTTACTTTTAAATTGCTAGCAATTTCGAGTCGTGCGTGCTCCGCCTGTTACGGGCATGTTATAGCGTTGAGTTGTATTACGAAGTGTGTATGCACACGTCGCAAGAATCTTTCTTTATTCACTCTCCTTGTAGTCGTAGCATGGGGACAGATATCGCGGAACAGCCTCGTACGACTCGATAGGCAAGAAGGACAGTCGCAACAGCCATATTACTCGTATCTGTGAATACATTTCGAAATTTTCGTGTAAACACTAATTTACGCTTGCCTCACCAGACATTTTTAACTACTGTCGAGGCATTTTAATAAAGTCAAAAATATCAGGGGTTCTTCGTGTAACTCACCTATGTGGATGGGTATGGAGAATTACATTAACCTTAAAAGAGAAGCTGATTCCTAATTGGAAAACATAGGATGTTCATGCTAGTCATGCTGAGTATTTGGTTTCTTCCTGTGCTTCGCGATTAGCATACAGATAGTCTGGTTATTGTTTTCCACGAACGAGGAAACAGAAGAGCAATTAACATTTCACATTCCAGTGCGGTATAGACAAAATGGACCAACCGTGTACACCATATCCTATGATACATTTACGGTCATCACATCGATTTCTAGGTTATGTGTAAGCCGCGGTATATACTTCGCGAGAATTGCAAACTTGGGAATTTATAATAGTTCTTTGAGAAACGTAATGACTTTTTTATTCGTGTTACGGTACCGCGTGTGGATAATCAATAAGACGTTCTTGACATATAATATACAAATGTAAAATGGGTATTGTCGAAAATTAGGTTAGGATAAGATTGCGATAAAATTGCCTAAATTTCAGAACTGATAAGATAATCTATAGATAACGCTGATATTGGCACAGGATGTACTTCCATAATAAACTATATTTTTTTTTTTAATAATCACATCTCCTGGAACGTCAATGTTGATTTGACTTACTGAGTTATTATGCTAAAAGGGGATTAAAATTGAGAAAGCATCAACTATGAAAATGTAGCTCGTAAAGTCAATCAAGGCAGATGATCCGATTCCAATCGTTCGCTTTAATCAAAATAATTATCTACTTCCACCACGTCAAGCTGATTCCGAATGAAGGTCGATGTCTGAATCACCCAAAAGAAACCTCTAGTGTACCACACTAGACTCTGCTTGTTCCTTGACTAAGCCCAGCAGTGAGATGAATGAAATTGGACACCCCAGTTGATTCTATGCTTGTATCCTATACTCTGTGATTTTTCTATCCTCCGTATCTCTTCACGCATTCATTTGATACACTTAGTGACCACGAAAAATGCATCCGCTCCGTAGAGGTGTGTGAACTTACCTACCGGATGATGTAACGCAAATGGGAGATGGACACTAAAACTTTGTTTGTGAATTGACCACAGACCACAAGGTCTACCGGTGTACCTTCCATTCTACGGGATTATACGGATAAGGTCGAAGAATTTAGAAATTGATAAGACGCAAAGGAAAAAAAAGCCGTGAAAAATTAACCGAAAGAACCAAAGGACTCGCATTACGCATCTCTACTGAATGACGCCTACCATAATAGTATCTCTCGAGGAGTTTGATTATCTGTTGAAATAAATGTACTATTTTCACAGAGCGATACTAGACGACACGCTATCCTCATTCGGCACCACAAGCCGCGTCTGCATTGACAGCTTTCACAAGCAACCACCGTGGCACTCTATACTGGAAAGACCAGTAGTTCCTCCTCGACCTCTATTCCTCGAAGCTTCACGGTTAGGCATTAGAAACAATATAGATCGATTCGCCTCGTCTCATTCACTTATATACAATATACACGCGTTAAAAATATGCCTAAATTACCTTTCATCACATAAACATACAGTCTCTCTTATAAAGGCTAGCCAGTCACGTATGTACCTAGGCTCTTCCAAGTGATAAAGGCATAGAGTACGTACCCGATAACTTTCTTGGCGCATTGTTTCAGGCCCTCAGAGTATATCCATAGAGAGGATTGGCCAACTAGCGGCCTTGGGGCCTCGTCCTTATACACACACGTAAAGAACCACGTACAGACATATCGGACGGTCGTTGTACACTCGTGCGCGAAGCCCCAGAGCATAGTTACACAGCTATTCCAGTGTGGAATGTCTGGCATGTCGCTCATCAAATGCCCACAAAATAAAAGGACCTTGCCGGCCTTGATAATGTTCCTTCTGAGTTCCGAGGTCTCGAAAGAGCGTGCCCGGCCGTCTGCTGCGTGTGTAAGGGTCAGCTTTCTCGTGACACTGTCCGCATATGAACGAGCGAGCGATCAAGGAAAGGCGGATAAGGAGAAAATTCACTACGTGCTACGAGGCTACTCACGCCTTTGCTCGAGGCCTTTACTGGAACTGCAGACAGGATCTAGTGATCGACAGACGTGGCTATAGGAGGACAGAGTTACACTGCGCGCGTGAAAATGTCCCTAGATTTTCTTTTCACTTCGGCTCGTATTCTGGTTTATATTATTCAGGGTCGTTTATACCTCTCGTGTTCATATTATCGAGGAATTATTATGCGTGCACGTGATATTGGTAATTAACGATTTTATTGAACCATATGGTTAACCAGCCAATGGTAAAGTGCGTGTATAGTCTGAGATTGAACTCTGTATCGTCTAGGGACATTCGTATGTTCCTTAAGTGCTGTTATACAATTGGAAACAGTGCCGTGCGGTGGTTTATTCTTTTGGATGATGTGATAACAAAGGTACTTGCTCAATATTATTATGCAAGTAATATAAAGAAGGTATTTGTAGATTTAATTGAAATGTATAATAATAAACAACTATAGCCTTTTGCATTTATACACGGTGTGACGTTTGAATTTCATACTCATGCTAGACAAACAATATCGTAACGTCGAAATCTTGAGGTTAAGTGAGACTGGATTTTGTGCTGTAGCAAAAAGAACGTGCTTTTTTACTGCGAAAGTTTACCACGGTTTCCGTCGCGATACGTATAATCGTGAGAACGAATAACCGACATAGTCATTACGTAATTTTTTTAAAATACGCGTAAACTGTATTACCACGAACAGTTATTATTATAGAATTACTGGAAGCGAATGTCTCATATGTTTGCAGTAGTACCTAAACCACAGTCTCCTTGTACACCCAGTACAATTATAAATCTCACTGAATGACAGGGAAAGTTATACGAACTTTAAGCTGCTTCCTCTTTTTTTCTTAAATCTCATGGAAAGTTCGGGAGCATAGGTTACGACCCTGGATTTTAAGTGCTACCGTTAAAATCAACTCGCTAGTTAACTCCCTGGCCCGGTCACGCCGAGCCGGACTTAATCTGGAACGTCTATACGAGTTTGCAAGTAAGCGCAACAAGAACTTGTCCGGTCGGAGCGACTTGCAAGGCGAAAGACAAACTCGGCACGCAGATCCTAGAATTCCAACTTAGGTATATAATAATATCTAGGAAGAGAACAACTTACGACTTTGTGTACAGTTTACTTCGCGTATGTTTTACGAGTACTTATCCGAGTGAGTACTACAAGTATGTACGCTACGCGTATGTCACTTCGATTTAAACGGTATCCGGAATATCCCGACACTGAAAATACTTACGGGATTATTAGCCGACGGTACGGCAGCGCTGACGCTTCAACCATTTCAAAATGCTTGGTTAAGTATTATCGTGGCATGGCGAACCGGTGGAAGGCTTCTTTCTTTGAGTGATCCTCATGTGTATAGTTATTAAAGTCCACGTCTTGGACGGACATGGCACACTTAGTGCATCATCCATTTTGATTATCAGAATAGCCTATTGGTTAGTCTTGGATCGACCTCGAATAGTATATAATTATTGAACGTGTTAAAAACAAATTATACTGTTGGATAAATTCAAAATCGTTGGCTATGGTTATCGCTTGATTATTAAATAAAAACTAGTACTGTCGTGGGATGAGAGATCAGTTCTGGTTCAGTGTAATCTATGCAGTATACAGGATTTAATTAGTAAAATGCTTAAATGGATACGTAAAACGGTTGCATGAATAATTATTAATCTTGTTCATTAATTCGATTACTTTGCTTTTGAGTTCGTTTTTTATAACCGGTTAATTCGTACTGAATTCGTCAGTGAGATTTGTTCGTGATGATTATTCATGATTGATTTGCATCTAGGAACGAGATCGTTACTGATTTGAAGATGGACGAACGATCGTCGCTGCTTTGTAAATTGAGTCGTATATAGGTCTGGTAGCACTTTAAAATAGACTTAAGTAAAATAAATGCCTGTGTAGCAGCGGTGCGAGGGACTCTGATGAAATCAGAGGCGCACTTTAAGAATGCGTTTACCATGCGCGACTGATTGGTCTTGGCACGTGGAATGTTTACGGGTGATAATGCTGTTGACCCAAAATTCGAATGAACGTACTATAGTGAGTACGATCGTGTCTAATAAATAAAGCAGCCAATTATATGACAGTAGCAGCTCGTAGTACCGGTATACGTCGATATAACAAACGTTGGGGAAAGTGATCAACTCTCGTCCATGAGGCTACTCTCCATTAATAGGTGACACTTCTAGTTTCGCCATTCGAAGCGAATCGATGACAGGTTGAAAGATATTTTCTTTTCGCTTTAAAGATATTATAACCTCTAAAAAGTATTAGCACAGTTTCTAATTACTACTTCACTGTGAAAATGATGTACTATCGATTGGTAATAGATATTAATTTACGAAAATATAGTATATTGTAGGACTGAGGCTCGGGTAGGTAGCTTGCTGTGAATTGTAAGAAAAACTGTATCAGAGATAATGGAGAGATCAATCGAATTGCTACCAAGAGTTTCCACTTCAATGTCGTTAAAGCGTTCCACTGGACTGCACTAAAAACATTGAAAGTGTCAATGAGATCTTCAGGGTAAATGTTGGAATTTATTGGAAAGTCGAATCATCGCTTGAAACTATTTATGTCGTTTTTTACTGTCAGATTATGTTTTGTCAGTGTCTTATTACTTTTTATTGTCAAATATATGATTGATGATCAATCTCTTATTTAACGTGTCATGCATGGTTGTACGTATTTAAGAACATCTGACATTGTAAATCTCATCGAAATACCAAGAATACGCAACTTACGATACTTTGTTAAAGGAGGACAAAAAAAGTGACGAAATTCACAAACAACTTCACGTTCGTTTATTCATTGGCGGGAATTTCGACACGATACATCGGTCAAACCTCGGTATAGTCCTCGACTAGAATCCACATCGTACGCCAAATTAGCGAGTCCTTACCTTTCGACCTATCAAGAAACGCAGGTTACGTAACGCATGCGTAAAATTAGCCGCGTGTATCTATCATCGTGATTTTATCGTGAAGACACGTGACTGGTGACCTTTGGTTGCGAGAAGAATTTACTTGAGAATTAGTGAATGAGCGACTGTTCGGGTGGCAGTAAAAGGTACTAAAATCAAATGAGTGATACGTCGTTAGATCCAAGAGACATATTTCCGTGTAAATGATCCAACGAAATGAGGCCTCTTGTAGGTTGTTCTCTGTATATTCATAGTCTAAGGCGCAATTACAAGTGAGAGACCGGAGCATCCTTATACTCATATGATAAGTATGGAGAGAGAGAGGTTATGTGTAGTTGTAATATGTGAAAGTATTTATATGTATTTCTCGTAGTGATTAATTATCCAGCAATGTCAATTTCAAAATATGCGCAGAACCAATGCGCAGCGCATGCGCAGTACGTAGAAGACGTCCAGCCATGAACTTTTCTTCTATAACAGCAGTTATCCTTGATCAGGAATTTTCTGCATACCCTCTGGCAGCCGCAAATACCGTGGCGAATGAGTGAAAAGTGAAAACCCCGTTGAATATACATACTTTACCGGTGGACTAGTGGCACAGATATTTGCATCGGAGAAAGTCGCCCCACCCGCTGATCCGTACGGGTATATTAATTTATTAAGGCCTTGCGTAACAGAGCGCGTTATCCCATTCAATTACAGTTCACATCGTCACAGATTCTGATACTCCTGGTATGGTACTTACGATTCTCACGATTTCAAGTTTTTGAATTATTCCTGCCTGACGACCGTGTCTAGATTGAAAAACATAGGATTCCATACCGAGACATGTATAGAACGTTAATTTTTTACTTTTAATTATACCAATGAGACTCACTAACATAATCTCATTGGAATTCATGATCTATTGGTTATAGCCAACTTTATAAGATGCATCTCAGGTAAAGTAATTCTGAAGGTGCAGCAGGTTTCCAGCTTGCTTGTAAAAATATTCAGTGACACGTAAAGATTACGCGACGTGAACGAATAATGAAGAAGTACGATTCTTTTCGTTGGGATTTATAAAAAAAATAATCATACCTATATCGTTTTCTTTAACGCGTGCACCGTTACTCACGTAAAATCCTAAAAGATAGAAAAATAGGTTAATATCCGAATAGGCACCAAAGCCGGTTCGTTGTTCGTTTCCACGCCGCAGTTCCATTAAATCTATATATCGGGACGCGATGACGTAAGGCAAATCGTTACGTATCTTTCGGAGAAGGCAGAGTAGGAATTCTTCAGTGAGATTTGGTATGCGACCAGGTAGAAATGCTCGGCCACACTCCCTCGCCATCGGCCTTCTTTGGATTCCGGAAGTTTATAGAAAATTAGCATCCTCTGTATAAATTAAATATTTGGCAATATTACGTATAAAAAAAGAACAGATTATTTTGAACGTTCATTAAATTTTAATAGTATATTTATACGTATACAACCTACACCTCGTTAATAATTAGACCAAATTACTGCATGGCAGCTGTAGGAATATTTGCCTTTATTTCATTTATGTCTCGAGTGCCGTGCGAAGGGAACCTGAAAGTCAGGAAGAATGCTACAACATCTTTTCATGAAAATTATCTTCGGCATTGTAAGACGGACTTTCGATGAGACTCTCCCTGATGATCTCACTGTTCCGTCTGCTGCGTAACTTGCTCATGCGTAATCTAATGCCGAGTATGCATATATAAAAAATAAATTTAATAGTCCATATTATATTCTCTCTCTCTCTCTCTCTCTCTCTCTCTCTCTCTCTCTCTCTCTCTCTCTCTCTCTCTCTCTCTTTCTATTTCTGTCTCTCTCTCTTTCTATTTCTGTCTCTCTGGACACATTAACATTTCGCAATACGAGACAGCTACTTCATCGGTTTGCATTCAGGATTTTTCTATTTTTTTTTTTTTCTTCACCTCTTTATAACTTTATTCCCCGTCTCTCGGTAATGATTTATCCTTCGCCAACCGCATGCTTTAACGTGCCGCAGTTTGTTCCCTTGGAATGTTCCCAGACAGGACTGGGAAAGTAATATGGCAACCGTTCCAATAGTCTATCCAATAGAGCACGAGTGGTTCTAATATCGATCGGTTCGATAATAACCAATTAATGTGTCAATGACGTTATTACCTTGGAAAGAGATCAATCCTTGGATATCTATATGTATTAGCTACCTTTTATTCTCATTAAAAAGTTCCTCATTCTTTGTTTGCTTTAACGTTACGTATTCCTACTTTTTGCACTTTACGCAATTCACTGGGATATTCCTTACAACAGATGTACACAGGGAGAATGGAGTTTTGAGGCTTTTTTTCGGATGCTTAACGCCTATTGGTAGTCCATTTAGGTTTTTATATGATGGAAATCAGGGACAAGTGCAGCTACGACGAAAGTCGTTTTGGTCCACCGATTTCGCCGGAAGCTGTATACGTCGGTTTCTGAAGTCCTCCACGTTTAGGAACACTATTGAGATACCGTACTCCCATGTAACTTTTTAGTTAATTTTCGAAAGTATTGATTCAAGCAGCTCTCAGTCGTACCAAGAGTTTTTTATCTTGAGAAAAATATTTTTTCAATATCAGCTATATAGCTTATTAAAATATTACGCAGTCGGACAAAACTTTCGTGATGTTCGTTAAGATAATAAAAATCGTTAGATGAATCTTGGAAATCGTCATATCATTTCCGGCTATTCATATTTTAGTGATTTTTTTATAATCATTTGAAATTGACAATGAGTCACTTTGACTTTATGCTTTCTACCTTATTTCGTATAATACGACAGAAGTCTGAAAGATGGAATTATGATGATCGCTATTATCTAAAGATTTTTTCATTGATTTAATACAACTGAGAAATTTATATGACAACCGTAGACACGTTAGATAAATAAAAAATTGTCAATTTTCAGAATGCGTTGGTTTAAGACGCATAGCGAAGCCCCAAGACTTTTGAGCCTGAGTCCTCTGCGAACCGACGAAGATCTAGATGGTGCATCTTTGCAATTACATGCAGTCACCCGAATCAGAGGTAAGAATCCCGCGCGACGTATAAAATTCGAAATTATCGACTTTATATAAAATTCTAATAAAAATACAATTATTTGACGAATTTCATGTTTTGTGCCAACGAAAAAAAAAGAAAAAAAAAACAATGATGAATAGACGAACAAAAAAATAACGGAATCATCATGAAATCGTAGGAATAAGAACTTTGTTTTTCGCTAACCTTGGTACGCTTCACTGGTAGAGTGAAAAATGGGAAGAGGTCGAGAAAGTCTTTCGTGCGGAATCGACGATTGTGTGTACGAGCAATAACGTTATCTGGCTACCGTATACGCGGTACTTAATGTATTTTTCATGCGAATCATTCGGCTCTGTACGCGTATGGCAGGAGACAATAAAACTCTCAGTGCTACCAGGAAACTAAACAAAGGAATTAGTCAACCCGGTTATCCAAATCGCGTTGGCGGAATCATTGCGGTTTTTGGTCGGCACTTTGTGCTCGTCCCGAGGATACGTTACTCGTGACGTGTAAATTATAATTTTCAGAATCTGACTATCCACTACGTGTATTCGCACACGTATCACATATCTAAGAACGTATTTCAGTGTTGCAAACAAAAGGTTCGGCAGATAGCGCCATTCGATAAAATTGGTAGCACTGATAGGAACGCACGTTTACAAAGATACGTGTTTAGTTATTGGATATTTTATGGGTAACGCATAGCCAATATATACTGTGACGTAGGATCCTGCCAAAAAACAGTTACTGACACGGTTCTCTTGGATATTTTTATTTTCTCCTGCGATCAGTTCGGCACTAGTTCACCTTACCGATGAAACCGGTCAAGATATTGCAAAAATTTGAAATCAAGACTGTCCCGATAATAAGACTAAAAGTCTTTACTGATCGTGATAAGGGTAATGATTAATTTGCTTTCAAACGTCGAGATACCAAATGCAAAATTATTGATTGGAAAGTTGCTCGTTACGGTTGTGTCAGCAGCTCGTATAAAACTTTGAAAAATCATTTGCCTTTTCTGGCCTTTCGATTCGTGCTGTTAATGTGGGTCAGTTCTGGTCGATGGTACGTCACTTTCCTGTGGACTTTCTAGTAGCAATTTGATATTTTTCTTCTGCAATTTTACACTATGCAGACAATTCCCGTGAAGCTGTTGACATAGAAAAACTCTGGCGAGACAATTCACCAGAATCAAGGAAAATGATGATTGTTGTCGGAAATTAACTTCGAACCTTTTTATATAATTCATCGTACCAGTTTATTATTTAGTAATTATACGACACGACACTTTGATAATAATATTTTAGTAAATTTATTTTTCAAAGTCCCAGAATATTTTTCATTGAGTAACAACCAATAACAAGGAAATAACAATGAGGCAGGTATTTCGCATGGAAACTTTATACTTTCTTAATATTTTCATAATACGTTATCATTTTCCAAAATACCTTGAGAATTCATAAACGGAAGTGAGAGTCGAGCCAAACCTTGAAGTTTCTTTAAAATTCAAGAAAACTCAATACGTCGTCAAAAGTTTAATTTAGTACTAAAGTAGTATCTATCTTCAAACAGATAACCCATAAGTGACAAGAGCATCCGCAGTCACGCGAAACGATTCTTCGCACTGGATCGTATATCAATTAGTCGAGTAAGAAAGATTATTTTCTGTTACAAAATTTCATTTCGATCTTCCACATGCATCTCACGTTTCTCATTCATCATTGTACCCGCGGAAAGTACACGAACCTAGAACGTATTTGAATCCGGTTTAACGAGATCGAATACCGAAGTCTCCCCCTTTTACATGAATTTTTCATTTTCTCTCTTTCTCGTCCTTCCTTCACGCACACTTCAGCTACGATACCGAAACATTCTCAAAATAATCAAAAATCATGAAAATCACTAGACACGCTTTCTTTCCCTTAACTTGTCTCCCACATCTGTTCTCTCACGCCTAATAATACTTGAGCGACTGTCTCATACGGGATGTCCTGCCTTACACACATCCTGCATGACCGTCCATGACAGCATACGAGTGAACACATATAATACGTCACGGTTCGCTGATATAGCGCAGTTTTCTCGTGTCTATCAAGCCAAATGGTTCAATCCAGAAGATCTTCGAGAATGGAAGGTCCCGTTGTGGAAAGTGAAGCAGAAGGACGTCGCAGAGGATTACGGGCTAGAAGTGCTATACAGGAATTGATAAAACGTAATAACAGAAAGTCAAATAGGATATAGTAAAGTGTGGGAATATATGTATACACATATAGCGTCGTGTGGTCGGGACACTGGAAATAGGGATAAATTGATATTCTAGACTCTAAAAGAAAGTGGTCATCCAGTTCGGTTCGTTCAGCATTGGTCTTGGCCAGTGACCTTTACTTTATTACATTTTTGTATAGCGTTTGACAGGTGACTAATAAATGTTGAAATTTCTTAAGCTTATCTAACGTACTTATTTTACTGGTATTTATTCTCACGTCGGAATGCTTGCTCGCTATCATCCTGATAAGCTAATATTTATGATATTACGTTTGTACATTCTCTTTCGCGGTATGATAATTCAGACGTACCAACTTGCTATTGGAGACAATGGTCTAGAGTGATAAAGGGAAGTTCGGTATACGGTGCGCGTGCAGTTGTTTTTTTTATATTAGAGAAAAATGGGGAATTTCCTTTGCGAGCCATTACACCCCACGTCCTTGTTTGCAGATATGTCTCCAGTGCGGTGGGTACGACGGAAGTCGTCGAGTTCCGAGTCCGAGAGGAATTGCTACAACGTGCAGACTTCCCAAGTGACGACGGAACGCAGCGCCAGCAAAAAGGATAAGAAACGAATACAGGAGGAGCGCATGAGAATTTGCGAGAAGAGGAATCCGCTACTGGACCGTGTTAAAAACACGAGATTGAGCTTCTTCAGAGACAAGGATTCCGACGACGAGTCTGAGGATGAAAATAGAGTGCAATTCCGTTCTATGAATGAGCTGAGTCAACGTGGACTAACGAGGAATGAATTCCGACGATCAGTTTGTGAATCCGACCTTAAGCAAATCAGCGAGGAGGAAAAGACCAACGCCAAGAGAAAAAGAAGATCAAAGTCCCAGACGAGATTACCCAGCAGAAAGAATTCCGAGGAGCGATCGCGTTTCTTCGGATTTCGTACTTCAACGCCGAAAGTGTGTAAGTCGAAGGATGACACGTTGGAAGATAGTCCGAAACCTCGAGGAAGATGGCGAAAGAGCAAGGACTTTCTGGCTGATAATGATTCTACAAAATCCATTGACATTCTAACAGTGAATAATGAAAATCCCAGCAAAGACGAATCTTTCTATGACAGTATCACCCCGTCGAGTTGTTTAGCTGCGAAATTCCGTGCGATGCAAGACAGGTACCTGAAGAGCTCTACTAACAGATTGATAGCCAAGATATATAAGAAAGATAGTAAGGACAAGGAGAAGAGACGACTTCGAAGTTTTTCTTACGGAACCCTACCGGGCCTTGATGAGCTCAGGACAAATCCTCTTTATGAGGAACAACCTGATCAGGACGACAACGATTCTGGTATCTTGGACAACGACTCTGCTACTAGTTCACTATTGGATGACAGATGCAGCAGTGATGCATCAGGATTACTTACTAGCAGCATCAGCGATGCATCCCCGCCACAGCTTCCACCCAGAAGACCGTCGGCTCCCATAACGGAATCTGAGAAGAATGCACAGATATATTCCAGTCTGGAGCTGAACTCTCTTGTAGCAAATAACATTAAGCACAACTCTAATAAGTCTTTGGGACCTCAGAATGTTACCCTGGGAATAGAACGCGATCCTCTTAGGACGATCTGTCAGGCAGCGAATTCCGAACTTATACAACGTCAGACTGGTTTTGCGTCCAGGGACAGACGAGCTCAGAGTTTAAATCGTAAGGAGATCGTCAAAAGACTTGCTAGCAGTAAAGAGAGTCTAGAGAGTCTGCGACCGCAAGTTGTGCGAAATAAAGCTTACACCATGGAGACCACGGTCGTGAAATTGGTAAGGGAGAAGTCTGAAGAGTGTCTGGGTATCTTTATAGCCAAGTCTTTAGAATCTAATCCTGGATACTTAGTAGCTCATGTCGTGCCAAATGGCTTGGCCGATCGTGAAGGTACCTTGAAGATAGGCGACGAGATTCTTATAGTGAATGGTAAACGTCTCAGAGGACTGAGCATGGCGGAGGCTAGAAAAATCCTAGGAAGTGGAAGTGGGCCCGGTGAAGTGGACATAGTCATTTCAAGATACACCAGTGTGGATCATCCAAGAAGGCTAAAAGAAAGTAGTGTAGATTACGAGAATGTCAGTATAGAAAATGGTCATGGCGTTATAGTCGAAGCTGTCTCGCCTAAGTCCCACTTCAGAAAGCACCATTCGCGTCGTCTAAAGGATAAGAAGAACGATTCCAGTAGATCAATCTTCTCGGAAAAATCGTCATCAACAATCGACAGCTCTTCTCAGAGTGTCTCTAATTTTTGTACGCTCCCAAGACGACCTAGGAGCACAGTTTGCACTTTTCATACAGTGGTCTTCGAAAAAGGCCCTGGTAAGAAGTCCCTTGGATTCACTATCGTTGGCGGACGGGACAGTCCCAAAGGAAGCATTGGTAACTTACATTTATATTTTCAAAATATTAATAATTATTATCGGATTTTTATCGAACAATAATGATTTACACTATGCATCTTTAATTACTTATTGTCCTTAATGATCTTTTATATTCTGACTTCACTGACCGTGGGTACAAGTATAGTCTTCCGCTATCGATTTCACTATAGAATTTTCTACTGGTCATTGGATGAATATCATCACGAATGATAAACAAATGCAAATAGTTTCAGCTGGAAGGCAGCCATACTTTAAAATTGTGGTATAGTATCTACCGTAGCATACGTATCCAATGACCAGTACACGCTACCATTGCTTTAAACGTACATTATGTATACATATATCAAGGCCAGAAGGCAAAGCCTAAGAATACTTTATGACCCGTCTAATAGTGCCTGTACGTAGAGGAATGTCTGAATTTAATTTTCCTTTATTTTTCTCTGTCATAGGCATCTTCATAAAATCGGTATTGCCCGGAGGCCAGGCCGCAGAAGATGGTCGATTGCGGGCTGGGGATGAAATTTTAGCCGTGAATGGTCAAGTCTCCCATGATTTGGCACATCGGGAAGCCGTGCAGTTATTCCGGAATATCAAGAGTGGTCCAGTTGCGCTGCATTTATGCAGAAGAGTTAAGCATCGGGAATCACAGTAAGTGAACGCGTCGAACGTGCGTTTGAAGTTTGCGCATATTTTTTTTTAATAGGATCATACGTGACCTCTTGTTATTTTTATACGTTTCAGAGCACTAAAGGCCAAATCGTGTGCAGATCTTTTATTGACGGACGGATAATCCATTAATTGTATTTTGTAAAAAGGAGCGAACGAAACGAAGTCTATATGTATAGCTACGAATTTTCATGTACATATTGTAAATTTGTAAAGCGTCAGAGAGAGAGAGAGAGAGAGAGGGGGGAGAAAGAAAGAGAGAGAGAGAGAGAGAGAAGAGAGAGAGTCGCTGACAATAAATGCGATACTTAATAATTTTGTACATACCTAGTTGTTCGATCAACGATAATCGCATACGAATCCTATACTTTTCGAAATACAAAACGTTTAATAAAAAGTACGATTTTTCATTTATTACTAGCTATATAAAAATCATATACAATAATCTTGCGTCATTATATAACGTATCGATATAAAATCTTATATAAAAAAATTCTTAATCCATTAAACAACTGCAGTACTGAGAGGCAAATAAATTAAACGAGACAAAGGTCAAGAAGCTAATCGATTTGTTCAAAGAAGACTAGATTCTAAAACTTCGCACGGCATAAGCGTGGATAGGCTGCTTAGAAAAAAAGAGCACTTCCGGTGGGTTTCGTTGTCGATCCTAATAAGGCGCCGACTTTAAAGCAGTTTTCGGATACCTGAAAAAAAAAAGGAAAAAAATCGAAGATTAGTATCATTCGCACGCACGCATGATTCTGAAACGCGCGTTAAAGTGCCGTCATAATTCTCAAAGCTGCAGTATTCTTCGAACAAGTGAAAATGCATTTAGCTGAATTGTTATTCACGACCATTACAAAACCACCATGAAGCACGTTATACCTGTGTCTTCTCGCTATCTCCAATTCGACGGGACCTTCCCTGACCGCCTTGAAGAGCTCGATGACTTCCTGATGAGTGTAGCCACGCAGTACTTTTCCATTTAGGCTGAGAATTTCATCGCCTGTAATACCAACGAGAGAAAGAAAAATGAAGAATTTTAAACATAGAAACGAAGATTAACTGCGATCGGCGTAACACGACCCAGTTGTCAGAAACTATACACGGTAAACTGTATTAAAAAAGTAATCGTTGCATTAACATTCTAATAACTCAACAAACTCTACATGTGCACAGCAATTTGCATGCTTTCATGCACTCCTACGTACAGTCGGAATTTCACTTCAGACTATTGGTAGTAGGTAACACGAATGTCGGTATATAAGTTTCATAACCTAGAAACATTATTCTCTCTCCTTAAAAGCGTCCCTAGAAAGGTTGTCGACGAATGGACATTACAGGATATCTCAGGACTTTCTCTGACTCGGCAACCAACGGAAAACGAGAACGTCCAATGGTATCCTGGTAAATTTTCGTGTGTCCATAAATATTGTGATTTATCGTCGATGCATCGATACGAGCCGAGTACGTAGGTGGTATAGCCGGGAGGAAAAGAATATGGTGCGTTCGATAATTAATAGGTAGAGAAGTAAGTAAGGCCTGTCCTTATGCAACCCGATCAGCGGCCATCCGTTATATGAGCATGCGGTAGGCACGAGGAAGCCGCGATATTCGCGTGCTCGTAAAAACGGTTAGATCGTTGAAACTCGAAACGCGTTGCGTGAACGGCTCTCGTACGGTACAAAAGTGCGTCCCGCCGTACTTGGGCGCGCGTGAGCTGTGAAATCGAAGCAATCGGAGCGATAATGTTAAGTAGAACAAGCCTCTCATGGTAGTCGACAAGAAAGAGCCTACGGTAAGCGTAGAGATCGGCCGTGCTCGGTTGGTATGCTGGAAGTTATGCGAAAGCAGCATTGAAAGATGGAGGGCGCGGACACTTGGTTCCATTTGTTTCTTCGTGTCTCTTTGGTATTGACTGCTTAGAAATGCAGGCGGTGTAAAGTGTCGGCTTAAAGATTCAAAAAGTGTCCGGGTTCCTCGCAATGTGAATGCAGGAACGAAGTGAAGTTGCTCCGGGAGTCACGACTGCCCCGTGCATGGGCATTAACGCAATACTTACTGTGCCGTTAAGGATATTTAATCGAATGGATTATTTCGTAGGATTTTATGATTTTTTTTTTAATTGTACGTGAACGACTTTTTTTAACTACCTTGAAGTAGACGTTTCGATACGTCTGCTTGTCCGCCGGGAAAGATCCTCCTGACGAAGATACCCATCTCTCCGCGAGGACTATCCCTGCCGCCTACTACGCTAAACCCTAAACTTGGTTTACCGTATCCTTTTTCAAATTTGGCTACGTGTTTTGTTAAGTACTGATGAGACTCTTGTATAGACTCTAGAGCAGTTTCTGCATCCTTGCGGTCCTTGCCGAGAACTGTCAGAGGTAGGAAGTCTGGTCTCTTACGAAGATCAACGCTTTGATCGGAAGACGCAGGATTCTTGTTATTTAGTCCTTGTTTCTTTTGAATATTACGTAGTGAAATGTTTGAGAGATTTTTTGCGTTTTCCAGATACTCGTATTCTCCTGGTAATATCGTAGAATTCGTAAAAACTTGAGGCACCGTCTCTTCGTACGCTGTCATGAGCTGTACTCTGTTTCCCTTGAAAGATTTTAGGAAGTCCTGAACTTCCTCTAATGTCTCCAGGGTTCTCAATTCTTTACCTTCCACTTCGACTATCTCATCGCCAAGTCTTAATCTGCCATCCCTGTTGAAAACAAATAAAAAATATGTAATTCCTACGTATATTTCAAAATCTTTAAATATTTAATAACTCAAAAATCTCACCTATGAGCAATACCATCGTTTTCGAGCTGGACCACTATGTAACGTATGTCTCCTGATCTTTGTTGTGCCAGTCTGATACCCAAACTCTCCTTAGGATCTCTTTTAGCCAGTTGAATGAGTCGACAGCGTCTTATCCTCTTAGGTGGCTGTATGATATCAGTTAAAAATCGTGTCTTATCTTGCTGAAGCCTCGCGCGATGTGGTGAATTCGAAAAGGTCTTGGACGTGCTATCGGAAATGGGATTTCCGTTATCGCGCGAGAGTGGCGATTCCGCAGCAGCAGCAGAATCTTCGACAAAAGATGTCTGATGTATACTAGGCAACATTCTTCCAGAATTGCTCTGATGCCATCTGAGACCATCAATATTCTCGGCAAGGTCCGAATTACCATTCGTAGAATTTGTACTGTTATCCGAGGCTTTATTTCCTCGTGTGGAATCGGCGTCCTGTTCATGATATTCGCTAGGCGTCGAACTTCTGATCGGCTTCTCGATCTCAGAATCAATGACACTGCTGGTATCCGAACTGTCTGTGCACTTTAGACTGAGTGCCTCATTCTCTGAAGCTGCTGCAGACTCTCCCCTAGGTCCATCACTATCGTAACCCGATTCGTTGGAACTTACATAGTGCGAGGACAGTCTTTGTTCGCCACTGGGAGCGGAATTGCGACGCTGATTACGTAGAGTCGCCATTACGTCCAGGTCGGCATTCAAGGTGGGTAAATCGGAGTACTGCGAGTCTCCTGTTCGAGAGCCGAAGTCGACCCTATCCTGACTCGAATCCAGAGAAGGTACTGGACTTCTGATGCAAGAGGAAGTGTAGCATGCATCTTCCTGCTGAAAATTGTCCTCGATCCTCTCCAACTGGCTCGGATTCAGGCTGTACCTGTCTTGCTCGCATCTGTTCATACTGGCCGGTCTTCCGTTACGAAATTCCGAGTAAGAATTCCGTCCAAGTCTTGCAGTCTCCTGTGACCTGCTACATTCCCTGTTGTAGCTGTTCCTGGAACGTCTCCTGCCAAGCGTAGTAGTGCCATCGAAGGACTCTTCTATCTTGAGAGTGGGAAAGTGTTCCTCGGAGGCGGTCTTGAAGAGTCGCTCATCCTTTGACGCTAACGAGCCATGTCTCTCTTCCGGTAATACAGACAATTTCGAGCGTAAAAAGGCATAAGGAAAGTTCGACTTCTTGACTTCCTTGAAGTCACAGCTACTCGACTTCCTGAGCGCGTCATTCTTCACCTCCCCGAAGTCGCAGGAGTTGAACGTGGAGGAACGTGGCGGAGGCGTCAGGCCAATCATCGTCTCGAAGACCTCATCGTCCTGCTGTTCGGTTAAATTATCACAGGAGACAGTCTTGTCCTTTCTATTAATCTGAAGATCAATCCCCTCGGAAGGATCATCTCCTTTCACGTAGGTAGGACTGGTGTTAAGCTGACTGGTACTGCAACTCCTGAAGAGATTCTCCTTCTCGGGTGTCTTAAGCTGATCTTCGATGCTCTGAGATCTTCTATTGTGTTTAGTGGAATTGAGCATCCCCGTGGAACCCATACGAATAAAGAAGGATTTGAAGGGTGAGGGCGATCTCTGAGAACTGGGTATCCTCCTCTCGAGTTTTGTTTCCAATTTCATCTCGGGTTTCTTATCCAGCTTCTCCTGAGGCATCCTTTCTCCAGGACATATCGTCTCGCGAGATCCAGCTCGACGGAACGAGTCTATCTTCTTGCTCATCCTCCTGCCCCAGACGCCTAGCCCTGCGAATGAGAAAGCATATATGGACCTGTGAGCAATCAGCGTGACTTCATACGAACTCCACGAAAAACTGGACGTTAAAAGGCTCCTGACTCGCGAATTGCAGCGCACCGAAAAAAAAAACTGGCATCCGCGCTCAACATATGGTCGCCCCCAGGAAATATCGTCCCGAAAAGAAGAGGTGCCGTCTGGTTCCGCGTATTTTGGGACTAGTTTTTCGAGGTGTCACCGGGTATACAGTTAACGGACCCTTGGTCCCATGGGAAGTAACGATTGTTAACCAGCTCAGGTATTGGGTACACGTGTTTTGTGACAACGAATCGTCTTTATAGTCACGACCAGCCAACTTAAATCACGTATCAGCACAGTATACACAAAGTATACACAACAGAAAGTCACATCCATGGCCCTACACTCCAGTCCACCTTAAACGAGTAGCTGGTATTTTAATACCCGTAAATTTTTACAGGTCTCGAACCCTTAACGGAAAGTATCCAGAACTTTACCACAAAAAAGAAACACCAGTCCTGATCCGTTCAGCTACTTCCTGTACACGTAGAGGAGTCCCTCTTCTCCGGAAGGCTACAGTAAAACTGTCTTGCCGTGCAACGGTATGTCGCAGCACAATCTTCCGATGTCATCCAGCAGTAGGTACTCCTCGACTACGGGGCTCTGCATAGCTACGCTTGACGTTGGCGAACGTAGAATACGTTGCTAATACGGAGAACGCTACGTACGCAGTGATGTACGCACATTAGTCCAGCTCGGCGTTCTAACGAGTCAGCCGGACGGCTGAACGGCTATTTAGTGAAAGGATGCGATATTTCGAGATTAGCAAGAATTCTCGTGCGCCGAAGGCCGAGATATGCGCGTCGGTCAGTGGAAGAAGAAGAAGACGTTAGATGCGAGAACCGTGGCATTAAGAGCATAGGAAGAGTCAGTGCCGTGTCCAGCAATCCAGCAATCCAGCAATCCAGCAATCCAGCTAGAGGACAGACGAGGCAGCAGAGCATGCAGTTCGGTTAGAGAGCACTTAGACTCGCCACGTGACAATATTATCTGTCCTCCGGAGACAAATAGGAGAAAAGAAACGAGTCGGCCGATAGTTCTCCGGGCGACTCTGTGGCAATAGAAGCCCCGGGTAATTGACTTCTGTAAGATCGAGCAGCCGTGCCGTCAAGTAGAAAGAGAAGGAAGAGAGAAAGAGCCAAGAGGAGAGAAGAAAAGAGTGAGAAGATGAGAAAATAAAGTAAAAGGTACAGAAGACACGAGGCATAGTGCGTTTGGCACGAAGACTTTTCCTTTTTTTCTCCCGTTCCATTGGTACCCTGTCACGAAATTGTGCGTCTTCTCTCACTATTATACTTGGGACGATACCTGAAGCTATCTAGATGTCCATAGTATTAAGGTACCCAGAACGTCCGTCCGTGTACCTAGACTCTTGGTACCGTAATACGGCGAACGCGTTACTTCGCCTTTGGCCAGACGGGTAACGCGCCACGCTGTATGAGTCAGTCTGAACGAGCCTGTAGAACGACGCGGAGGACTTATCTGTGTGGAATGTACATTCTGGACAGGCATATATTTATTTTTACTTGTATTTTATTTATAAAATAACAGATGAGACGTCTGGATAACGGGAGATAGGAGTGTGTACGCTACTCGCTGTACGACTGTTACTATCTGGTGTATTTTTTTTTTTTTTTTTTTTTTTTTCAAGGAAATAATACAGAGCGCGACAAGGGCTACGAGATAACTTGAGAATTACAAAGAGGAGAGACGCCACTTGATAAGAGAAATAAAAGACGCGGTATGGGACCAGGAATTATGAAAATTGCTTTAGATGAAATCTAAGATCGAGTATTGCGTGTTAAGAGTACATAGAGATGCGTTCCTATGAATTAATTAATTATCACTGAACGGCGTAACGCAAGGAACGTCGATTCTCTCTTTTATACGGACATTGATTAAGCTAATGTATAGCAATTAATAGCTTCTGTTCTAGCACTCGTAGAGGCAGGTGTTGTAGAGCAGATAAAAGATAATTTTTATAGATTTACATATCGAAGGTCTACAGGCTAATCCGGCTTAATGGGTATTAACGTGCGTTCACTCAATTTGATTATGGGTTCCCTTGGACGTTAATGGTGGGCTTTTTCGATATGTACTACTAACTTTGTCAATTAAAAGATCTAACGCTGTTTCGTCTCTCCCACCGCTCCCCCTTGCCCCTTCGACCCCAAAAACTATTTCACAGATCGAATAAAGTATATCCCACATAAAATTCGACTGCTACGTACCGAGCATGGAAAGTATCGATGTCACGCCTTTAAAATTCCAAAGTCGTTTCACCATAATTCATAAATTGCATAATCGCTGCATCTCAATGTGTCTCTACGCAATCTCCGCCACAGTCTCACTTGTTTATCCTACGTCGACCATTCTTTTCCTACTACCTGGCCTACGGTTGTCAGACCCACCAGAGACTTTGCTATCCCATTCTCCATGACGATAAGTCCCAACCAATCATACGCCATAAAGTAGAACCGTCGATTCGCATCAGTCTACAAATATTATCTAGACCCGCGTACAGCTCACCGTCCATATCCAACCAGTACCTAATAAAACGTTCATAGTTGACCTAGCGTAACGACGATACTTTCCCACGTTAACGAACATAACCCTTCTAATTACCTTTTTGCTTTTCGGGATCGTGTTCCACGATAAAGGCAGGAACCGCCGTTACCATCTGATAATCTGTCTCGATACCGCCTCTGGTCCCATGCGACACTTGGTCGTTTCGCGGCGATAAAAAGCCACCCAGAGGCACATCCCCGCAGCTTCTTCTAGAGTGCTTACTCCTGGCTATACGTATCAAGCCGGAGTTCAGACTCTGTGGTTGCTGGCAATCCGGACTGGTCCTCGGACTGATCTCACCGGGTGGCTGATCGAGGGTCGTCGAAGGCGGTAGTGAATTGGCAACCCCTTCGGCGCTGTGACGCCTGGCCTTTGAGAGTCGCTTGAACATCGCTGCACTGGAAATGGATATAATTGAGAATGATTAACGAGCCGAGAAAATAAGTGACTTTATGTACCGTGCAGTACTCGGCGCATAACGATTTACGAAATATTAGTGGATCTTGGTCAACTGATGCGGTTAAGTACCATAGGAAAGCGTAGGTAATGATCATCCTATAGATCACGGAAGGGAATGCTCTTTTGATGATCACGTTAGATCTTACGTGTGTACCTAGTGTGACATTTTTTTGAATTGCGTGAAAGTTCGTTCAATGATGGGAATATGATTGTTTAACGTATGAATCGTAATTCGTTTTCTATCTACATACACTTATCGAAACGACGTATCTTTCGCTTTTGATCCATTGGTCAAATGAACGTTATTAGAGACTTTTGGCTTGTTTGCAATGTTTTATTACCTGGTAGGGTCGGACCGTGAAGCGCGATAGGCCAGAGTGACACTCGTCGTCGGGACGGATATTTGCAGCGGCACTGTATACGAGGTCTAGCGACAAAACATCTCGTGTAACAGTACCATAACGATAGGACGATTATATTCGAATGGCTACGCGTACAGCAATTAACTTCTATAGCCGAGATGAAGGCCACTCGCGATTTATTTTCCCTTGCCAAGGTCTTAAGAATCGGTAAGGTGGGGGCATGCGTGTATAATGCTACCTTTTTTTTTTCATTCGCGTGGCAATGCGCGAGGACGTGTCCTTATGATTATGATTTCATGAGTCAATTGCCGGGGCATAAGAACTCCATCACGCACCTGTTGCGGCGAATCTTGGAAATCGGACGTAAACCCATATATTCTATAGTCTACCATGCCGAGCATGCAAATCACATTGTACCGTATAAGAAACGGTCTTTAAACTTTTAAATGAGAAATTTTCAAAGATCGATTGTTCCAGGAAATCATTTCCTCTCTTTCTTTAACATTGCGATTAGCGTGCCTGACCAAACGAAATTGTTTCAAATATAAATTCCGGTTTACCTTGATATCGTGTAAAAAAGTGAATTCTTTTTTTTTTAAATAAGGACTATTAATCAAATTTATTAATTCATTCAAGAAGTATCTGTCGCGTAGATATGATCTATACACCCGTAAGAGGCTACTCCTTAATACATAAAAAGTACCATAACTGGTACGAGTATACTAGCCCACGCATATATAACAAGAATACGAAATACAAATGGACACAAATAAAAGACACCCAGTGAAATGTCTGTCAGACGAAGGGAGTCGCAATAAGATAAATACGAATAAAAAATCATTTACGAAAACTATATACACATACTCATATACATATATACATATGTATATATTTAAAAAATATATATAAAATACAAATTATTGTTATTATTCAAGTATACGTATAATTGCGAAGATTGAGATACCTACAAAGGCAAGACCCATTCAAGTGCCATTTGTATTCGCACACCTGTCGCAAGGAGTACCAACTAATGAGTACCCGCCCCTAGACTTATATTACCCAACATTTCATCCAAGTATAATAAGACCTACCCAAAGAGGGTTGTCCCTCGTCGTGACATAAGGCTACGATTTGATCCAAGTATAGATGTAGGTACCAAGTTGATACCCATTTGCACACCATTGTGAATATCAAAGCGCAACTACAGTAGGTACCTACGCCCCAGGCTGGAGAAAGTCTCAGTGCATAGGAACTGCATAGCCATGGAATAATTTTTATTCGTCCGAAGAATTGCATGGTTTCACGTAACGCGCGTGCCCCGTAGGAGTTACGAGCCTCTGTAAGTATACCGATCCGCAAGGAAGATTTAATCTCCGAGATAATTCTCAATTGAAATTTAAACGAGAAACGAAATCCATTTAATTACACTGATAATGGAGGCCATAGAAAGTTCATCGCTAGGAACGCATATTTGTACGCACAGGAACCGAGCAGCTCGTTTTTCTTCCGTGGACATTATGTGTATACCTTATCTACGACTGCTGGACAGAGACTAAAGAGAACTAAAATCGTTCTCGACAAATCCGTCCTTTTTTTCATTAACATTAATCGGCCCGCTGGCGTGTCGAAAGTGCGCTAGTGGTACAGCCCGAGCCAAGAGAGAGGTTCATTCTCGGAGATAAAGTTGATCGCGTGCCAGACACTTATGGGCCTCAAGTTTAGTTCACGAAAGAGCGATAACGGATTTACGTAAAATTAATATCTTAGTCACTGCAGGTTAATATAGTATCTTTTATCACGAATATCATAGGCTCTATCTCGTGGGTGTACCTTCTTTATAGAAAATTTCATCCGAATCCAATCGAAGGTATCGCTCTTCTATTTACAGAGTGTGAACGAACCTTAATCGTTGCGTCGGATGTTATTACATAGGTAATACACCTGTTGCCAATGAATTGCATAACTTTGAGCCGACTCGCGCCGTAAGTCCAAACTGGCCGCAAGAATTCCGTATACTTTCACTCGTCCGCGAGTGGAGGTGTCGAGGAGGGGCACTTCGTAAAAATCAAAACGAAGGGCGTTAAGGACTACCTTGAATCGCGTAGCGCGTCCGTAAGAAACGTAAGGGAAGTGCGATTCCATATAGAGACTTTCCCCATAGGATCAACAGAGTCTGAAAGGCCTAAAGCTATAAGTATTCCTCGTGCACTCATAAAATACCAAAGGCTCCTGAGGGATTCTCAAAATGAAATATAAATGACCAGACTATGGTACAAAAGTATCCAAGAGTATCCAGTATAGATATAGAGTACCTTCTAAAATCTTAAACCAGCCTATCAATGATTACAACAGATATAAATACGAAGAATATCAAAAGGCAGCACTCGTGAACGAAAAAGATCTAAACTCGTCGAATCGTCCCAAATGGAATTTCGCGAATAACCTTCTGACTAGATGTCGGTGAAAATAGGTCCTCCGAACGTACCGTGCACTGACCCCTTATACCGATTCGCGTTAAGCAGTTTAAGAGTGGAGTCACCCTGTGCATATACGCAAGTACGCAGAAGCGCCAATGAAAAATGAACTTTTCTGTCCAGCCACTGGACCGGAACGCGCGCCGTTGCGTTCTTTACGCGAACGAACGCAAAGGAACGCACCGCGAGTGGGGTAGGAGTTGGCGGTGAGGGTAGAGAGGGGAGGGCCAGGGTGAGGAAGACGAGAGGAGGCCTTTGGCAGTGCGACAAACGCCTGCTGCTGGAAATAGCAGCCGGGGGTAGGGACTTCGGGTTATAGTTAGCTCCTCTTATAGTTAGCCGCTGACTAGCTCGCTGCAGAATGCGAAATGAGCTGGGCCAGTCGTCCTCCTTCTATACATATAGTTATACACGTATATATTCTGCACTGTAATCCAAGATGGCCAGTCTGGTCTAAGCTCGACTACGGATGCCCTGTGCACATAGCCTAAATGAATTCAGACGATCCTGCTACTGGATATGAGATTAGCCGCTCTAAGGTAATCTACCAGGCGTAGCTGAACCCCCTCGGGCTATATTATCTCAGCTCACGAACGCCAGGAACGTCCGCATGCAAAGGAAGCGACCGATTAAAGTTTTTGCTCGCACTAAGAATTAGACTCCTCGAGGAGGATGCTGAGATCATTCGTAAGAGCGAGAGGCAAGGACGTAAAGCGCCGAGGCCTGAGAAGCCACTCTCAACCGTGGACCAATTCGTGCACCTGTTCGACTCCAGGTTCGATTCCTGTAACGCCCACCAGAAGACTCCCTAGGAAAGTAGCCTCGGGTATTTTTTTTTCTTCCGAATCTTATATCCACTTAAATCCCAACCAGCGTCTCTATCTGGTTAGACCGTCGGACTCGCTTTCGAGATTGGCTAAGATTCTGTTAACTCGCTCGGTATAGAGCAAAAGACGCAATCTACCTGCTATGATTCATTGATATAAATAAAGACGAGGAAAGCATTTACTGAAAATAATCTACGATAATAGTCGAGCCCGTTATCGAACGTGTACATATAACCGTATAATTAATTTGATTATATCGTTGAAAACGTATATACCTATGCCTATTTGGAGCAAGAGAAAATTCCATATATCGAGGTTAACTTTACTATAGTACAACGTAAAGACGAGTGTTATATACTTGGAATATATATATACATTTTTTTTACGTCTATATATTATATCCCCGTATATAGACCCTATGGCAATCACGTGTTTTACTGTGACTTTAATACCCATGTGTCTTGACAACGCAATGCGGTAGCAAATACCATAGACTCTAATGCGTCTCAACAATGCAATTAATAATCCAAGAGGCACAGTGCACGTTGCTCGAGAAAGAAGGTCAGCAAAAGTAAGCGATCGAATGTCCCATAGAATATGGAAAGTCGTGATCGTGCCAAGCGGCCCCCGACAATCGCTCTGTACCTAATAGTCTACGGCGACGTTAGAATACTACCGGTTTGTCATAATAGACTGTAGGTTCCGCTTCTCCTGGCATTCTTGATCTTTCGACAACTACCTACCTACCTGTCGCACCGCACATGGTAAAGATGAAGATAACCCGAGGGGTCAGCCGGCACGCGCCGGTATGTTCTTTTTTATCGGGTCACCTCGGACTCCCCTAATTCACTCGTTTAACTTGCGGGACTACGAATCCAGTTTAAAAATTGTTGTTATAGCAACCCTTGCTGACTTAAAAACCAAAATGGATCCAGTGCCTCTTGACAATAGTCTACCGATCCCGGTCACTTCTCAAACGATCTGATACCGATGCACGTAAGATGCGGAGATACGAGTACGTACTTGTCGAGAGAGTGGACAGATGTTACGTCGTACGGTACCTCACATTACTTGAAAAGGTAGTCTGTCCAGGTCGGTATGAAATAAGATTTCCTTTTTCGCTGGAGTAAATCGTGAAAAGAGAATCGCTCCTACCAAGGAAAATACCACGTATAATAATTGTACTGTAATTCTTGGATCGAGACATCATACCTAATAGATATGAATATTTCCACATCCAACCAGGACGTTATAGTATACTAAAGGCTACGGAGAACGTTACAGGTACATAGGCACCTAAGTACAGGTGCAAATCGAGTGGAGTCCAGAGGAGGTGAGAAATGCATCAGGAAGGAGAACAGCACCAATAGCGTAAGCGTATCGCCTTAAGAGTACAGTGCACGGGTATATGCAGGTTCAGGAAGCCTCCAAGAAAAATACTGTGGCACATCTGCTTCTCCTAGTTTTTCTCGCGACTCGCACGAGGTCTATCCGAGTAGATGATGCAACGTGTTCCGCGTGGTGCCTTCAAGGATGTCGTACACCAGGACGTTCTCGAGATATCCCCACAAGAGATTTAGCTTCCTCCCGAAAGCCCAAACAGACCCGTATCAGGCTAAAATAAAATCAGGGATAATAAAATCGATTCGGCCAAGAAACGTCAATACGATCACGAGGGTTCCGAAGAGATAATCTCCCCTTGGTAAGGTACTCTCGTAGTAGGTTTCAGAAGCCCCGGGGCTACAGGCCATCAGCCTTGAGGCTTAGAATTCGCATCGAAAGGCAGATCACGTCGAGAGGGGTCTTCTTTCCGCCTGGCGCGCCTCGCTACGTCCTACACAAAGCATCGTCGTAGGGCCACGCACGGGGGCCTCTTGTATGCGTTGCATTAGAATGCATTTTGTTTGTTTGTACGCTTACAAGTGTTAACTGCATTCCGAAGGGCTTGGCATTTCCTGTACGCGTCCTCCAGGCAGCCTTGTCGGTATATGCTCCGAACGCTAAACAGAACCTGGCAGAGAAAAGACACCTCACCTTCCACGGACCCTCGGGAGGCACCACTAAGACCTTTTCAAACTCGATTCACGGCTATTATTCTCGCATACGTGGTCGTCGACAATGTATTCGAAGAGGCTTGGTACCATTCGGTGGTACCAGAGGTGATACCAATGAATTTCCAACACGTTCAGCCGTCAAAACTACGACACGTAGTAAGAACAACAGGATACCTGGAAGCATCGTACGTGATCGTGTTACCTGGTGACGTTTAAATTCGCTCGAGTTTCCCGCCGACTTCATCTACGAGAAGGTCGATCGATGACAATAAACTCAAAGGAGCGAGGACGTTCCTAGTCCTGAAGAAATCGTAAGTTGGTCGTGGAAGTCAAAAAATAATGATGACGTATCGCGTCGCCGGCCGAAGCTTCTTTAAAAAGTGGCCAAGACCCACTATTGGGCACTACGTTGGAAGCATCAGGGGTTAGCGAAGTGGATAGGAGAAGCGGGATAGCATCCACGCTGAATGCATAATGGTGAATCATATCTTTGACGAAGAAACTAGATCATTAAGCCATGCAACCTTGGATTTCTTGCCAAGTTCAGTGCACTGTCCGGCCGCTAAGCTGAATATATACTCAGCCGCTATCTTCTCTCGGTTCTCCCCTCTTGGTTAGACTTTTACAAACGCGCCTCTCCGTCGCCCTCCTCGGTATCTCTACTATGTCTCCGTAGCTCGTGGAACTACCAGCGAGAGCCATCTAGGCCTATCCTAGTTTTTGCCTAGACTCTCCAGGCTGGCCCAGCAGGCTGCCACTGTGTTTCAAACCATCTAAGGTCCGCGCATCCCTGCCTTATACGACTATTTCCTTCAGTTTCACCGCAACAAACAATAACGCGACCCGCGGACGCACGCAGCTTGGCCGATAAGGAATCTCTGCCCTTTCCAGATCCACTTTCCATCGTGATTTTGTTCACCTCATGGATGCCACGTCTCCTTCCTCCTTGTTCTTGCTCTCTCTCTCTCGTTATCTTTGGCTCTACCTATATATATCTGTTCTTGACTTAAGAGAAGCTTAAAGACACTACCGAGGAGAGAAAAGACAAAAGGTACAGTTCACTACAGGAAGATCGATCGGCGTACCGAAAAACCTGAAAGCCAATATTTCGTAGGGAGAAAAGACCCCCATGAACTTCGGACGTTACCTTTAAATATATTTCTTGGCATCCTCTGATTGGCTAATCCTAAGTCGCTGTTATTAAAACTTTTCACTCTGTACTTGGACAATTGAAAAACGGTGACTCTCGAAAAGCAGCGATGAACGAAAGTGACGGGCCACGATCTGACTAGGTCGTTAGCTAGGAATTCTATTCAATGTATATAACGACTAACGACTTCCAATTCTAATCCTTGTCGTTGATGCAAAAGGCTTCACGAAGCACACACAGAAGGCGTGTAACATACGGCGCTTGGCGTTACAAAGTGCACCGTTATACGAACTCACCTAAACAGTTCGCTGTCTAGACAGGAAGGGAATTAAAATTGGTAGGGGTAAAAAAAAATGTTGAAAAACGAAAAAGAAAAGGTACAAAATATTCCTCGTGTAATTCGGTCCTTTCTAACGTTGCCCTTATGCCGCGGCAACATCCGATATCCCATGTGCTGTGCGCTGTGTACGGTCAACGTAAGATAACACCTGTGATATAACCTGGTGCAAATAAAGCGTACCGGTAACCGAACAGTCGTACGGAACTCTTGGGCAAAATCAATTTCCCGTGAATAAAACATCACGTTCGCGGAATCGGCATTATCGATTCAGAGTCCCTTTATAACCAGGAGAGAGCGAGACGGTGCCATTGCCCTCGGGATTAACTCAAGTAAATCCCGATTAAAACGGACACACTATATACTACACGTAAACCACGTATACATTATATCCAGTGCAGATGCACTAATCAGATACGACAGCAGTCACACGGATTACTTGGCTAAATGCATAAGCAATATTTCACATCCAAATTCAATCGAAAATCTCTCGGGTCTGATAAAAGATAATTTCCTAGATCCATCTCATACGTAATCCAAGCCCAACAAATGGATCAAAGATCATCTTCACCGAATCGACCATCTCACGGTTCCATTGTTACTATAAAAAAAAAATTTATAAAATAATTATCTGTACTTGAACTGCATTAAAAAAATTATCTTCATCTTACAGATATTCGTCCGCGAGTAATCGCAGAATTCCTTTTCATATATCTCAACAGATCATACTTCCATAGGGGCAAAAATTACTTTATGAATCTGACCACAAAACATTAGACGCATTCAGCAACGGTACCCTGCTCTTCTCTCTGTGCATGGAATATATGTATGTATATACTCATATCGCTCTTGGTATACATATCGACGAGATGGAAGCTCTCGAAGGCTCCTTTCCGCAGGACGAGCATTCATTGAAAGGAACATTCGCCAAGCGTTGGCGAGCAACGGCGCACGAGATCCTGCGGTTTGCTCCTCTAGAATCTGGACTCTATACCCAGTTAACACGTGTGCACGTATTTCCAGTCAGGCGAAGTGTGACGACTCGTATCCTCTCTGGCACCGTCTCGCTGCATAACACGTCCCGGTCTTGCTTATCCCAGAAAGCTCCTTTCGAATCGCGCTACGATCATTGCGAGGTAGGACAGTCGTGAGGTGGAATGCAGTTTTCGACGTGAGCGCCGATCGAATCTTTCGCACGGTATCGCTTTCGCTTGGCTATCGTTTCGTTGTTCCTCGGTGGTGAGTTTCGAGTAGAAGCGAAGGACTCGAGATCATCTCGAGCGGATCAAACTAGAAACGTGTTGAATGAGGGACGATGGCGACGAGCTGATAATACGACGTGGCTTCGTCTTCGTCTTATTATTCTATAGGCTCGTGGCGTAAGTCTCTACCAGACCTTGCAGGAAGAGATGCTGACTGAACTCTTGTCATTCTGTGCTTCCTCCGAGAGGTCTTCCTCTCGTTCTAGATAATACATCTTGCACCAGGTTCATGCATTGTTTTAGGCTCAGGTAGAGATGGGTTTAATAGGTTCTGGATACGGTTCGTGACTTTTGGAATCTTCACTGGACCGAGTCGCTTCTAAGTTAGACTCGGATGGTACCTACGATCTTAACAGCGTTAATCCTAATGCTCGTTACATGCTACGAAATGTCTTTGGCTCAAATTCTGCTTTTTCCGATAACTACCTTTCCAGGAATAACGGTGTTAACGGATCGTTGGAATTGTACGGATTTTCGCCTGAATTATCGTCAGGGCCATTACTGAGGAATGCTATTAATAGATCGTTGTAGATGGGATGTATAGGTAGGCGGATAGGGACTCATTTTGGGTTAATTAGAAACAGCTAATAATTTCATTTTGTCTTGGTATTAATACGACTCTTGGGCTATTCTTATTTCATTTTCTTCAGTTTCTACCACAGGGAGTCAATGACATCGATAACCTGTCCAGGAGACGACTACCGGAAGCAACACTCTCCTACGCGCAGGAAGGTGGACTCTAGGTGCTTTGAAGGTAAATTGCGGATCAAGACGCACGATAACGAGGGTAATTAGCCGCACAGAAAATAAATCTATGCAAGACTATCCTGTATTAAGTACCGTTCGGGTACCTAGATCCTGAGATTTCGATCCTTTTTCTGGGTAATTGTACGCCGTCCTGCCATTCTGGAATTGAAAAGAGAAAAAAGAAAAGCTGAGTCTTTCATCAACAATCCCCTATAGCTATTAGACTTCGAAATATATTCGAGGTGCTCGATAACAGGTTTAGTAATGAACTAACTCAATTTCTAATTACCATCATTTTCCCTAAGGACTGTTTACATGCTAGTAAATAAATGTAGAAATGTGAAAAATTTTCACGCGAACGTGCGAATCACTCAGATCATAGAAAGTCAATGAAATTATTAAATTAATAATACCCACAGTGCACGTAATTTCCGGTACGTTTATAGAGATTGTGATTTATCGTGCGTTGAAAAATAAATTAGCTCTTGTCATTAACATTTTTCGATAACCCGGACACCACTCGTCGGATAATACAGTCAGTGTGCGATTATCGCGAAAGTGGAACAGGAATCGTGACTTTTCTCTGGGGATAAAAGTGTGAATTGTTACCACGAACGCGAGTAGAGAAAGGTCCCCGTCATGGGTCATTGTTCTCTCAAGCTCGAGGGTCAGGTATGTACCTACATAGGGAAAGTATTGTTCAACTACTGAAAAGCGCGAAATGTCGTGTCGCCATTAAAGAATGACTTATCTCTGGCAACTGGAGCTTTCATAAAGTTAATCGGATCTTTGCACAATTCAAAATTTCAATACCCGTATACGAATAATATCATACTAATCAACTATCCCTGAGTGGAAAAGTTAATTGGCTCTGAATCCAATTAACGAACAAGTTACATAAAAGTCACGCATAAAAATGTCAAATGGCCCAAGAATCTCTCCATAAGGGTGCACATGCAAAGAGACTTCATAGTGGTACAGAGCTTTCTTTGCAAAGCCGAAAACAGGATTTCAGAGAGTAAAAAGAAAAGGAGGCGCCTGGGGAGTATGTGGGGGGGCGAGTGAGGGTGCCTAATAGACGGCGAGGTAGCGAGGAAAAGAGAGAGAGCGGAAGTAAGAGGCTCCAGCGGTGGGTTGGATTGCTGATGGGAGTGAGGGCAACGATGCGGCTGTTCGATGTCTCGAAGGGGCGTTAAAGTCCACCGCAATGCGCTCGATACCGGAATCAGGGCGATCTCGTCCTTCTGCCAGGTAAATTTTAATTTTTATAGATAAAACCACGACGAATTTATGTCATCCGATCGTACCAGAGAATCTGAGAATCTTCACTCTGTGAAAAGCGTATAGGTGCCTACTACGAAACCTACTACGTATGAGATACAAGTTTGCCAGTTGCGCGTCGATACGTCTAGCGGGGTGAAATTATGGCTGACGGGACGATGTGAATATTGTCGGACTTTAATGTTATTGCAGGAATGCAGCATCGCTCGAACAACTAGTTACTGGCACATTGCGTGCACGTGGAGAAAAATATCGTTCGTTTGGAGGCGGGCATCGACGTGCCGCGAGAGAGCGAGCGAAAGAGATTGACTGTTCGGAGAGTAGTTTAGTCAGAGTGGGAGAGTCGCGTCGTTGCGAACAACTCTTGAGGATTCGTCCTGTTCTAGGTAGTGACGGCGAGTACCAGGACAGTAAATTTTTCCAGGATTACGTATCCGTTATAATAAATCAATGGTGTCGTCAGGTAATATTAATGGAGAATTTGATACTTTTATCGAGATTTTTCAACCGTTTGTCAATTGGTTTATCTGTGGGTATACCTGTATTACCTGAGTACAAATATATGCCTGTATGATGTAGCTAAGCTAATGCTAATATATGCGCGAATATTCGATACGTATGAGAGCGTGGGAGAGTAAGTACTGAAAGGTGGTGGAATTCGATGAGTAAAATATAAGCGTATTTTTGGTCGAGCGATTTAGACAGAGGGAAAAGTTCGCACTCTTGGATAATAATGGCATCACTCTCGATGGGTCCTGGGCCCAACCGAAAGTTATTAACGAGCCACGGTACGGGCCGCAGTCTCATAAAGACGAGATGGCGTTATATAGTATGCAGCTATGCAGTCAGGCATGTTATATGATTATTTTGTGCTGCACAAGGCCACCCTATGGTGACAGGATCTTCTTGTCTAACCCGTCCGTCCACGAACCTTGAAAATCCCAAGAGCCATTTAAAACCGACCGATGTACGTTAAATAAACGAAAAAATGTCATACAAAAGCCAGGTTCGACCGAGGTCAACCAATGCGATTTGGTTTATGGCGCGCCTCTGTATTATTGTATTTCGCGTATGATTTACGACGAAGGGGGTATTTTTTAATTTTTTTTTTAAATCCAACTCATGACTGTACATTCGAAATTTTCGTGTGGCGACGCTTTATTGACTGTGGCATCCCCTTTATTGGGACGAGAGCACGCGTCTCTCTTTTAAGAATTTCATAATTTCATGAAAATACCAACGTATTTTTTCAAATGTTATTTTTACATTTTGCAATCCTCGCTGCTTCGCACCGGTACGTCAAATATTCCTTTTCTTTTTCTACCATTAAGTTTCGTACTCTCAAAAGAAGATACACAAACAAATCCAAAAATGAAGAGGAAGAAGCGGACGAAATGGAAATGCAAGCGGAACACGAGCCCGACGTAAACACTCGCCACACGTCCAGATTCCACTTCTGATTTACTTTGAGACAGCGAAGGAACGGTGGATGACAGTGAAATCGTATTTCGCCGTGACTAACAAGAGAAAGATGTCCGAGAGCACCCCGAAAGAAATATGAGATGTATCTATCTCCCGATCTCGACACGTCTCGCCATTTTCGACTCGTCGAAATAAAGTATTCAAAAGGAACAAGACTGCGCACTGTCAAGTATACGCGGCGTCCGAGTAGCCTCCACTCAGCTAAACGTATAATAAATCGGCCTGACTACTGTATTTTAAGTGAATGGTCGGTTCACCCGTTTGTTTACAGTACCAAGGGGCAAAAACAAAGTGATTTCACCATCAGCAACAAAGCCGCACATGGCCGAGCAATGGCTATAACCTCCTAAACTCGAAGCCTGTACACCTTGACTCAAGCTGACATAAACGTTATTCAAATTAACTAACTCAAAATCACAAAATTCACTAATAATACAAATATCAGACTATATTATTACCAATAATAAACAATAAATATATAAAAACAATAATTTCAAACGTACTCCCCGTTATCGAAGAAACGGATCAAATAATTCAGTTGTCAGTCTGATTCGACTCGAATGACACGCGTCCTGCGATGTATATTACCAAAGTATCACTTACCGATAAAAATCGCGAGATTACCACCTCGCCATTATCCTTTTGATTGACAAATTCGATGATGCTTTCAGTGCCGTGATGCGTTGTAGCAGCCAGTGAACTCGTGTACTCGGAACTTCAAGACGTATCTCCAGTCCTTTAAATATTCTTAATAAAATCAATTTATAAACACAGTGTCACTTGATCCGACGAACTCAGGTGTCTTCGTGATACACTCGTTAAACGGCAGAACGTTTTCTACCGACAAGAAAGGGTAGTTCTCTCGGTAGAAATCAAATGAAAACACCGGGATTCGAAGAGAGAATGGAGCGTGAGGTGGCTTTCGATCGATGTCTGTGCGCAGACTGCCCGCACCTCGCTGTAGCCCTGCGTTCGTCATGTCCCGTGCCCTCTCTCTACGCCACTGGAAACTTAATGCCACATGTTTACTCATTTGGCTCCTACTCGCTACCCCGTTAATTGCCCTTAGCGCAGCATCATCGATTAATAGAATGATGACCCTTTTATCCCTTTTACGAATCCTCAATGAACGACCCCACATTCGGCTGTGCTTCTTTTTAACCTCAGGCAACCCTAGATATATATGTATATACAGATATACATCCCTTCAGTAACCCCACGTTAGTTCCCCTAACTCTAGGAATGTATACTCCTGTGGTAACCATTAAAATTCTCCTTATCCGTGTGTACTCGCCTTGTCTTTATCTCCATGCACTCAAAGCACTTTCTTGTTGACACCTTAGTTTTATAATGTCTAATAAAAGTACACCTGTTATGCGAGATCGTACGTACTCATTTGGAGCTTACGTGGGATATAACCGTGTAGGACGTTCAACGGGTACACCGTGAACCTAGCTGGGAAAGCGTTACGTTTCGTTGAAACTGCGCTGACGGCGTGACGTTGTTCGTAGCGCGGATTACGCGTATCCGGTGGTGAAGCATTGTTCAGCCTTCGGCGTATCTTAAACGGTTTAAGGAGCATTAGGAATGCGCGAAGGGGTAATGAAGTTTTCACTTGGCGCGTTCACACTGTTGGCGTGTCTAATTGATCGTCGGCGGTGGGCGGCGGCGGGTGATGGTAGAAAAATGAAAAGGTTTTTTTCAACGGGAAGCTTTGCGGCGAGAGGATAGTTGCTGGACGAGGGACGACGGAGGAGACGTGGGTTGCCGGGGAAGAGAATGGTCACGGTGAAATGTGCAAATTGGTCTTCACTCTCGCAATAAAATAATTAAACGGCAGTAACTGGCCCCCATGAAAGGTACGCCTTAACTGAGTTATTATTGTTGGCGGCCATTAAAGCATTTCATATTGCCTTTTCGAAAGTAATCCGCGCGGTCGATGATCGCTAACGTCCCGAGGAGATAATTTTCCTTCTTTGTCACGAAATACACATTTTACGTTAATAAACGCATCGGCCCCTTTCTACTTTACCGATTGTACTTACGAGTATTACCAACTGTTATATCAGATACTCGGACGGTTCGGAATGATAATATGTCACCTGCTACAACAATCATTAGGCATTCAGAGGTATCCTAGCTTGGTGACGTTTCTTGGAAATACGTTTCCTGTCTTATTCTTTCATGGCCAACCGGACTCTCATTCGTATCATAATACGTAGATACAATGCATTTTATAATTCCATGTTTTCATAATTTCACTATGCACACGACGCGCCGTATTCTTCATACGTGAAACAAAGATACATTAGGTCCAAAGGTAACTAGTAATCTCACGTAACAAATCGACTTGGGATACATGTGATATTTTTTTGTTTTCTAAAAATAAAAATATAAACAGTATCAAATGGCTGGTTATCGTAACCAGTAATTACCACGTGATATCCAAGACTCGAATCGTTTCCGTTCGGAGTTATTGAACGCCTTGTTGCTCTGATTCACGGCTAATCGTCCAACCTTTCGTAACGAGTAGAATGTGCAGTTTCCGATTCCTCGCAAAACCTTGATCCACATTCCAGTGAAGTCAAACGATCTTTTTCTATGCGTTTAGTTTCAGGATTATCCATCGTACGAAACGTGTGGGCATTTATTCGACTGTCAGCTAAACGATATGCTGAACGAACACTGTGTAGATACGTTCCTGATCGTGTTTACTACCCACGCAACGGTACGCACTTTAATAGAATGCTTCCCTCTGATGCTATTTACGGGATGTAAAACTCTTTGCAAAATTGATGACAAATCCGTTCTTCGTTTTTTTTTAAAGTCAATTGGGTATAAATAAGTACGGCATCGTGTAACTGAACATTTTATCGCATTCAGAGAATCCTACGGTGCCCTATGGACCGTAGAAAAATTAATCCGATCCATCCTGTAAATCGAGTACGGCAGATAGGTACAGTGCCAATCTTCCTTTCTTATAAAAACAGTTCAAGGTATATCTATAGCGATTAATCATGCGAATAGAAAAATAGTCTGGGCAGAGTCTCGCGCAATCAACGAAGAGTGACAAGAGCGTTCGAAATTGTTCAGAAGGACAGATCGGTAGGATGGAAGATACAGGCAAATATTCATGTTGGCGTCAGAATAGCGATACGAGGCAAGTGTGAAGAAGCAAAAGAGCGTCCATCAGGACTAGAGTAGACATGTAAGTGGTAACTGAGGTTGCCAGTAAGGAAGGGCAATTCGAAATTGATCGTCCCTGCGGTCAAGATACGGTATGTCGTTACGTATCCCTCACGCATAAATTGACCAATAAAAATGGACAATAATGGTTAGATTCAGGTTGACTAACCTATGATTACGGTGTATTACGCCTGATTCACTTGACTTCCACTTTAGTAGAGCAGAAGATGGGATAGGGTCGTGCCGTGATGTGAGAATGTTACCTGAACTAAGTCTTCCCGGACAAAAACTGGACGTTCTAGTGCTACTTGATCTTTTTTTTTTTTCATTCCCTATTACCTACCCTTCCCTTTTGTACCTACTGTTCTTTGCTGAAGTGACATTTTCAAACGTCGTCCACTTCACGTCCTGAAATGGGGTTCAAGGCTTGAGGAGAGTCAGTACTCTTACGCAACGACCTCTTCGACGACCTCGCTAAAACCATACCGAGCATCTGGCGTGCAACTGCTCTCTGGTTATGGTCTCTGCAAATAGGACGTTGTTCTTCTCCATCTCGATTGATCCAAATCTTTGGTTTACTCCAAGGAGTCTCTTTATTCGTTCGTCGTAACTCGATGTAATCGTGCACTGAGATGCGTTGTTTGAAAAATATGCGGAGCGAACTATAGATCCTAAAAGTGACTTTAGAGCAATCGAAAGGGATGATGACCTCAGATTATGAGTCAATTATGCTATTTCTGTAATTTTATTTGTTATTATTTATACATACCGACAACGGAGTCTTTCTACGTTCTCTATCTACGTCGGAACCTCGTCTCAGGTTCAAGGCTTCAAGATTTGCACCGTAAAGCCAAAATAGAGAGAACTGTCTCGAGGCATGACTTCACCATCTGGTATATGTAACTCCAGTTAGGCGGATAATGGCGGCTCGCGTGATCTCGCGCCGAGTCTTCGGCTCTTAGCTCTCGTGCCAATGATTGCAGACTACGTAAAGTTTGCACCACAAAGCGAAGTGGTAGGCAGCCAGAAAGTGGAGAAACGGTTCAGTCACCTGCTCGCAGACTTCTCTCATTGTCAGGTTCTCTCTGTGCTTCTTCTCTTCCACTTTATATCCCTCGATACAAGCTGCTATCTTTGTGCAGCGCGTAGGTCTAGGACAGCCCGTCATCTCTTCTGGACCCATTTTCATAAGACCCCATGTTCACGAATGACATATTAGATAGCACGTATATCACGGCTTTAAAGACCCGATGGTGCTTTCCGACTATCAAGACACACGAGGCCGTTTAACGAGCCGCACTTGCCGAGCAGCAATGTTCTGAGAAGAGCTTGGGTAATTCCGCCATTAAGTAAATTAAACCAATTAGACTTGCCAGGCTAAGATTCTGAGATGCCTGTTAGAGGAGACGCTGCGCGTAACTGCTCTGTCACTTTCCTAACTATCGCCTCCGCGTTACTTTCCACATCAATCAGGGGATGTAACTGCAAGAGGAACGTGTAACAGGCATTCTTTTCTGCTTTCTCGTCTTCTTTTATGCCTTCGCTTTTTCTTTATTTTTTTTATTTTTATTTACCTTCATTTTCTTATCCCTAGGTATACTTAACCGCGATCGCGTGTATCCTCGTACTCCTCTTCTTCTTATAGGTGCACATGCCGCTTGCCGAGTATCAATGCAGAAGAAATATATTTCGATGTATCCGACAGTCAAGCGCGATAGCCGCCATCTTGATGCAGCCGTATAGATACGCAGTTAGAAATATCCAATGTCCACGAGTTGCAATTGCAACTTCATTGCTACCTTCGGAGGAAATTCACATACCGGGAAACACGTTTATTCGTAGTACTTTACCCCTGAACTTGAAGCTGCGTGTTCCCTTTGGGAATTCACATATATTCCTAGACTTTCAGACGTAGTTTGGAGACTGTTGGTGCAAACTGTACGCGTGGCAGTTCGTGCAGAGTAATGACCTTCTTTTCTACGCGATTTGTAACGTAGGCAATGAATCTGACGAAAAGTGCATTTGGAGGAAATGCACCGTGAAATCAATTATTTTTCCCAGATAGAGTGTTCCTTGCACGAAAATGCATTTCATTGGGATTGCACGAAGGGGCATGTAACATAGTTACCTCACGGCAGGCAGCCTTGTGGCTTGATAGAATGCACTAGGTAAAGTTCTGTCACCACCAATTCTCCGGAGAATTGCAGGAGGAGGACTTGATGCAATCAGTGAAATTGTACAGTATTCTTGGGCAACACTGAGTCAAGTCTGGCGGCTTGATAATAAGAATTAATGGAATGCCATTAAAGCGTGCGGTTTTGAGGAGAGTTGATGAACATTGAAAAACTGGTATAAAAGCAACGTCAACATGGTGGCCCTACGTTATACACGAGGATATTATGCAGCTATTGCAATGGGTAAGTTCGTTGTCGCCAGTGCATATTTTTCTGGCGCTTATTTGTTGTTTGTTTTAGTTGGAAACGCTAATATTGATCAACTATGCCACTGGACTTTCGCCACGTGTCGTGAGGCAGGCTGGATACTTTTACGACAAGCCGAAAGTTGCCTTTTCATTGCCAACTCCAAAGCGACAGGAAAATGTGATTGGGAGGTCACCTAGTTACGCAACTTCAGGTTATCCTGCATCTACTGGTCCAGCTGCGCCCTCTCCGGGGATTGGTTATCCCAGTTATAGTTCCCGTTCACAACCAGCTCCTCCTACTGAAACTTACCCCAATTATAATTATCCTGCTCCCAGTTATAATTATCCAGCGCCAACGCCGCCACCTCCATCATCTTCACCACCACCGCAGCAGCCGCCATTACAAGGAGGATATCCTAGCTATCCTGCTCCTACTTCAAGGCCTGCCCCACAACCTCCACTACAAATCAGTTATCCCAGTTATAATTACCCCGCACCCCAACCACCTCCGGTTAGTTATCCTAGTTATCCAGTACCAGCTCCGCCACCACCCCCGCGTCCATCACCTCCGCCTCCATCACCTCCACCACCACCGCAGCCGCCGCCATTACAAGGAGGATATCCGACCTATAGCTATTCTACTCCTACTCCAACACCTACTCCACAAGTCAGTTATCCTAGTTATAATTATCCCGCACCTCAACCATCGCAATCGCAGCCACCATCGGTTAGTTATCCTAGTTATCCAGCACCAGCTCCGCCACCACCTCCACCTCCATCGCCCCCACCTCCACCACCGCAGCCACCGCCATTACAAGAAGGATATCGTACCTATACCTATTCTACTCCTACTCCAACACCTACTCCACAAGTCAGTTATCCTAGTTATAACTATCCCGCACCTCAACCACCGCAATCGCAGCCACCATCGGTTCGTTATCCTAGTTATAATTATCCAGCACCACCTCCTCCTCCACCTCCACCACCGCCCTCTCCTCCACCTCCACCACCACCACCACCGCCGCCAGTATATCTGCCTCCGTCGCCACCTTCACCACCGCCTCCTCCTCCTCCTCCGCCGCTTCCTCCTCCACCTCCACCACCGCCGCCTCCTCCTCCACCGCCAGTATATCTGCCTCCGTCACCACCACCGCCGCCTCCTCCTCCTCCTCCACCACCGCCTCCTCCACCACCACCGCCACCCCCTCCTCCTCCCCCACCAACCCCTCCTCCTCCACCACCGCCGCCCCCTCCTCCTCCTCCGCCACCACCGCCAGTATATCTGCCGCCGTCGCCACCTCCTCTTCCCCCACCGTCTCCACCAACGCCACCGCCAGTATATTTGCCTCCGTCGCCACCTCCTCAACCTCCTCCATCACCACCTCCTCCCTCTCCTCCTTCACCGCCACCAGGTCCAACATATCTTCCACCATCTACATCACCGCCATCACAATCACCTCCAAGCAACAATTATCCAAACACCCCTACCATTACGATACCTTCACCCTCCAGAGTTTCAACACCAGCCCCCACTTATTTACCACCTAGAGGAATGTCAATAACTGCACCACCCAGTTATTCGAGTTCTTCCGCATCCACAGGATCAAGCTATTCATATTCAAGCCCAACTCCTACAGCTACCCAACCTACAACAGCAACCTACAACTACCCAAGTTCCACAGGCGCAATTTCATCTGCTCAAACTAGTTACAACTATCCAAGTCCTACATTTTCCACAATGGCACCTTCTTTTCCAGGCCCAACATATTTACCTCCAGCAATTCCTTCTCAGTCCTATTCCCCTTCGTTACCTACTTCACCTCCAGCAATAACGCCACAGCAAACCCGCCTACCAACTGCAACATCACAACGTCCGCGAGTTCGACCAGTACCGCAACCGCAAAGCAGGAGATACCTACCTCCACAAGGCTAAGCAACCATACCGATGATATTCATCTTGATCTTAACCACTTAAAAGAATGCCCAGTTCGTAGTTAACGGACTTCAACTTCCTGCCTAGTATACCACTATATTTCTCCAGAATCATAGAGAAGCATCTTACAATTACGTTGTAAATGCTGACATCACTCATGACATGTGTACCCCCTAGAACTGTAGAAGAGGCTGGAAATCTGGATACTCTACCTGTATTTTGCTTAACTAATATACAGTCATCACGGCAAACCAGGGAGGTAACAGTGAGACAAATTTTGTAGAGGAAATTCAATTTATTATAAATACACGTTCCAGTGTGAAACTCACACCATACCTTTTGTACGATATCGGCTATTGTGACTACAATCTGTATCACAGCATTTTTCAGGTAGACATTTTAAATGTCAGTCTTAGTGTCTTAACTGATACAAAATCAATATAAACACCAACTATAAACGAATAGTGAATATAGGCTACGCGGCTTTCATAATCAACAGACTTTCATAAAGATTAATTACTTAAGGCGTGGCTCTTTCTGAAACGGAAATTGTATTTTTTTCATTAAAAAAAAAACATGTTTAATACGAGCCACCACATAGCGTCGCCATATTCCAAAATGTTAGCATATTACATCTAACAGGAAATGGTCAAAGTGAATTATACGAACGAACGATTGTCAAAGTGCATATATCTCTCTAAGATGATATTCACAAAATAATTAGGAGTATCTTTTAAAAATTGATAATTTTATATGCTATGCGACTATAACTTCCAGGATCGTCTGAAGCGATAATGCCACTTTCTTTCTTATCTCTAATCCGAAACGCGAGATTCTCCATTTTATCACGATGAATTACAAAGATGAAGAAATCCAGTGAAACCGGAACTGCAACCCGAAAATATCGGTTTTTACAAAACTTCGATTCTTTTCAATTTTTAAAAGAACTCTTCGATGTATAGTGAGTCATACGCAAGTCGATTGAGAATTACTAACAAGCAAAATTAACTAACTGTATTACGTAAGTCATAAGTTCTTAAAAAAAAATTACACAAATATCACAATTTCAATAGGTGATTCATTAAAGTGAATCTACTCCCCTAGATTTAGTCACTTATACTATCGATATGAAATACAACCCCTACTATATACATTACACAACCTCTACGTCCCTTGGCAATATATTACACTTGAAGCTCATTAGGGATAATATGTGTCATCCTCAATTAATTCTCATCCCTCTTGTATATAATATACTGATATATAGATACATGTACTTTACGTCGAAAAATCGTTTAATAGCTCTTTTCCCTAAACGATTATGTCCATTTTCAATATTTTTATTCTTCTCCACTCTCCGTAAGTCTATCCAGACAATCGTAGGATTTTGACTGAACGATATACCTGTAAAAAAAAAGACTTTCATTATGACACAATATATCACAACTTTCATTGCGAAATAAATGTAGATAGAAATTATTATTTATCGAAATTGATGTAAAAAATATTCAATGCCAAGCCCCGATATGAATGTTAATAAAGCACAAGCAAAAGAACTAACCTAGAGTTAACATTGTTTTTTTTTTTAATAAAGCGAAATTTATCGCCTATGTAACAACCGTTTGTGAGTCGGATCACGTCTGCCAACGTGGAGAATCATTTTTCCAGCTTTTGCAGCCTTGAAGGTTTGTAAGGCTTTAGCATGTGTCAGTCCATCCATAGGAATACCATTAATGGCAAGTATCTCATCACCAACCCTCAAAGTTCCTTCCTCGGCAGCCTGACCGCTCGCCATGATATCTTTTACAAAAATTCCCATTCTTCCTTTGTTGCTGTCTGAGCCACCAACAATGGAGAAACCCAATTTCTTTGTAGTCCCCTTTTCCAGACAGACAGTGATCAAGTCCATAGACAAACTAGTGGCTCTTCTAGGATAAGGCAATACATTTGGATTGTTGCGCTTCTTTACCACTTGAAATTTCTTCATCCCCGTTACTTTTTGATTTTCATCAATTTTCGGTCCCTCGCATTCGCCCAAACGATCCATCGTGTTGACTGAGACGCTCTTCCCGTCCTTAGTAAGTGCTCCAACGATTTCGCAAGCCGAACAATCGCTCATTGCTTCCTGATCAGGAACATCCGTAGCAGTAGACGTATCCTCGGATGATTCCTTGAGAGACCATACTTCAGAATCACTCCTGGTGCGCACAAGTACGTCACCCCAAGTATCACCAAACTCTCCCCCAAATGAAAATGTTGGCTCTCGTGCTATTTGAAGCTCGATCGATCCAGCACAATTTTTCAGGGCGTTCCTTGCTTCTATTATTGACATCCCTCGAAGCCTACGACCGCACACCCTAACGATCTCGTCCCCCACACGAATTTGTTTAGATTTCGCACCTTCTCCATTGGGATCCAATTTAGAGATGACGTAAAATGGTCTGGCAGCCTCGTGTCTCTCTACCGAGATACCTAAGCTTCCAGGTTTCTCAACAAAAAGTTTCGTCGTCTTCAGTTCTCGACGCACCAGAGGTTTCGAGACTGTTGGCGGTGGCATTGAAGGATTCGAATACTCTGGTCTCTTTATCTTATTGCGCAACTCACTCTCAACCGCATCTGGCTCCATATTTGAACGTGATCTCTTTGGACTGTAGTATTCGATCGGATCAGGCGCTATGACTGGAGGGTGAACCTTAGTTGCCGGTGGACTGTCTCTACAGGGTGAAGCTGCATTGTCCAGGAGATTTAGGACACTGCTGTTGGAGATCCGTCGATCCTTCTTGCTCGCCTGATCCTTGTTATCCTTGTGAAGATTCCTAAGTCTCACTCGCTGTAAAAGAGGCATGGAGTCTTCTAGACTAATTGGTGAGCTCTTCATAGGTGTACAGTGGGCAGGATTTGTTCTAGTAACAATATTCGACGTGGAACTGTTTATTCCCATCATGACTGAAGTTGCTTTCGAGGCATCATTGCTAGAATGTAACGCGGCGTTAACGGCAGTCGATTGCACGGGAGGCTGTGTGAAATATGCCGTTAGTTGCGTGTCATTAAATGCCTCGAAAGTGTCCTCGTCGCAGCTATCCGTGTCGTCATCATATGACAGTATGGTGGTGTCAGTACGAACAGTCTCAGTTAAAGAATTGTTCATGTTCAGCACAGTCTCTTCTAAATTGGATTCTGCTGTATCGTCCATTCCTGTGGTAGCGTCCTTTTTCTTAGGGGTGCTAATTGTTATAGATAAATCAACGCCTTGATAATCGTCAGAAGTAATCGAGAAGCTTCGTCGTTGTAACATGGGTGGTACTGATTTTCCACTATCAGGGGAATCCGCGCCAGTCCTTGTACTATCGGAATCATAGCCACTTTCGTCACATCCCAATCTTAAGTTCGTCATCAGATCCTCGAGTCCAGTAACAGCATAAGATCTTCGTACGTCATTCCTGAAAAAAAAAAATTCTATACTAATTTCCGAAAGCGTGTAACATCCAAGACTATTGATCGTATAAAACCCGTGTGAAAATAAAGGTAATTTTAAACCATACGAAAATCATGTGAAGACTAACCTGTCAGTGTCGCTACAGCTTCTGACGGTTGTACTAAATAAATTTCTTTTTACAGTGGACGCTGGATCCTGAGTCTGGGTAGAGGCGTCGCTCTTGTTGAGATCAACGGATAATGAAACAGGTCGTCTCTTCGGACTGATACTCCTTCTGATAGTGTCCAGTGTCTGCCGAGCAAAATCAGTCCCCTCTTGAGTTCTCAGTAGCCCCTGGTTTTTCAAGATGAAGTCCAGAACGCGTTGTTGCTCCTGAAGATCCTGAATGCTACGGCTGAGCTGCTTCTTCTTCTCGTGAAGCGTTTCTCGACCTGCACCAGTGTCTGATGAGATGCGAAAAGATGTATCCTTGATGACACTATCGCTTAGGGCTCTGTCCATAGTGAAATTATTGGAGCTTATCGCATCCTCTTCTTCGATAGTGACGTTCCTAGAACTTGCTTCAGAGCCAATGAAGTTGTTATTCCTTTCGCTTGTCCTGAATAAATTGCGTAGAGATTCTACTCTAGAAATTCTCTTTGGCTTGGGATATTCCGGTGACAGGGAGATGTTCAGAGTCTGAAAAAAAAATTTAATACTGAGCAACACGGTCCTCGTCATTAGATATATATGTAATTAAAGAACGATATACATAATTATTTGAAGAATTTGTACGCTTATAGTTTTCTATACACTTTTTACCTTTTCCTTAACATCAACAGCATCGCTACAACTTTTTCGATTTGGACTCCAGCGCCGTCTACGTCCTGATACGGAAAGTAATTCAGAACTATCTGATCTCTTGAGCTGATCCCATCTTCGGCCAACTTTTCGACCCCATGTAGAAATTCCTAAAGATAGAAAGAAACATATTCATATGGTTAATAAAGTAATCTCGAGTGCAATACGGAAACGAAAGAGCCAATGAAGAATTTCAAAAAGAATACCTTTGCGAGCAGAAAATGACGAAGACTGAACAGTCGGTTGTCGTTCAACTTCGCTGACTTCAGTTTGCGACGTTCTCGTGGTCAACTCGTTTTCAATCGGCGATAATTTCTCAGCCTTCTCATCCTCAGTAGAGATCATCGCAAGAGCACCATCCTGAGGAATCGGCGTGGCGGAAACGAGCTGCGGACTAGGATCCGAACAACGTCGTTTAAACAGGCGCATTCTGTCTTCTGAAACAAGTGAATGAAAAAAGTCAATTATAAAAAACAATTTCAATCTAAAACGAGAGAATGAATAAGTTTTGCAAATTCATAATTGTGAGTTCAACCATCAAGGAATCAATGCGACAACCCATGTACTCGTAGGATCCTGATCGGTTGAGCGTTCACAAGATCATTGATATCCTCGCTCGAGAGGATAGCAACGATCCTGAAAGGACCAGTCAGCCTAGAGTACGCAAACTATATAATACTTAATATACGAAGAAACTGGGCTGGTCCTTCTCCTCGGGATCACTTTCTAAGCATTCCAGCGGTTTAGCAAGACTTCTTACAATGGCGCACGGTCCACGTTCTTCGGCTCTCGGACTCCTACTTACACCTCCTACTTACACCTCTGCATCTTACCTGGTACAGGGTACTGCACTCTCAGCCTCCAAGATATACATAGTCCGTGGAACAGTTCCAATGTCAATAAAGGACCCAGTTGTTTCACGAGTAAATCGGCGTCAACCAATACGACTACTGCGTCCACCACCCAAGTCCTATATATCGCATACTAGAATTCTCAAGTTGGTACTCAAGTAAAAATTACACGCCATACGGCCTTCGTGTACCGTTCGAGATCGACCTTTCTCATGCCGGCAGGATACAATCCGATAATTGGTGTCGACACGAGCCACCCGGTACGTGGCTAGCAGCAACAGTCTGGTCTCCGGAGAGAACAGGGTGTGGAGACAAGGATAAAAAAATCTCGTTGCGTGCCCACGTGTGTTGCGACCTGCCCGTATAAGTGCATATCGCTTACACATCTAGCCAAGAGTGCAGACTGCATTTTTTTTCTTCATCGACACGAGAAAATGCACGGGTGCACCGTGAAAATTATGCATCCGGTCCAGTTTTCTATATAGAGACTAATTCTGACATACAAGGTATAGTAACGCTTGAATTAATTCTTGCGTAGCTCGAAGCAGCCTTTTTCTTAAAAATTTTCTCGTAAATTTTCATCTCCTAAAGTCTTCTTGGAAAAGTTACTGTTAGTAGAAAATTAGTTGATTCTGTAAAGAAATACGTGTCACGCTTGGACGTTTCATTCATGTTCTTCATTGACTTTTTCTCTCTATCTCTATCTTTGTCTCTCTCTCTCTCTCTTTCTCCCCCTCGTTCTCTCTCTTTTTCTCACTCTGCGTGTCTGAGCTCATTTCCTCCGAGAATAGATGCTGCTGCGGGATGCGTCTCGTACGCAGGAAGTCGAAATTTCCGGTCGATGCTATTTTTGATCCGTGTTTCAATGTTTCAAACGATTGTGGGTTACGTTGTCCCTCGATGCCGAACAGAGCCGCAATGGCTCACCTATTCCAGATAACGGTGCAAGATCATAGGTGATGCAAGATGCATTACAGTTAGTCTTGACTTTTAAAATAACGTTAACTGCATTACAGAAAGTCTATTTGCTCTAGAGGCTATGTGATCGCGTTTCGACTCGAACCAATGCAGCATAAGCCGTTAATAGCCACAGCAATCTTCTCGAAAAGTAATATAACAGAAATAAAAATAAACATTAAATTTCTAATTTCACATTCTCAAATTTATAGAGACGACATAAGATCGCTCGATTGAAATATAGTCACAGTAAATATAAAAAATATATGAGAAACCATCTTTTTTTTATTACAACAAAATCGAAAGCGCCTCTTCGATCTTCAATCGCCATAGAAAGTATTCTAAGAATCATGCAAAAGAGACCCAGTTTACAATCAACCTGGTAACAGCCTGTCCTGATATCCTCTTACGAAAGTCGACCTCAGCTTCAAATGAAACAGCAAATCGACCCAATTGTTAGTTACAACAATGAAGTCGGTACCCGACTACATCAGTAACAACGAATGCTCTTTGATCTTAAAGAGTCCCTCAACAGACCCAATGCAGATTTGGGAAACCTCAAAATGCTATATGTTCAAGCATCTTCAAGCAGTAAGCAATCGCGGAGTAAAATGAACTGAAAAAAAAAAGATGAAGACCAGAAATATTTGATCCGAGCGAAGAAACCTACTTTAAAAAAATGTGTGTCAGATGAGGCGGCAGTCGTACATAGTTTTACTTTCTACGGTGCGTCGATAAGTCGGAATAAGAGGAAGAAATAAAAAAAGCATCGAACCATAACACCCAACGACCGAAATACCATGGCACCGATTTCATACCGGTGACCGTCGACGAATCATTAAACATACACGGGCAAACTGGTATATCCAGCAGCAAGCAGCAGCCCAACGTTATGGCGCAGCAAGATATCCAGCCAATCACGAAGTATGATATTTGTGGGACGAAGAAGAGAGATACGACAAAGGATAACAAAGTATAAGAATCAAAGAGAACGATTTTGAATTCCCTTTTTGGAAATAAGGGAGATATGCTCCGTAAGACATATGCGTCGGCCCGGATGAGCGTTCGACTGCAAATAAGTTATACCATTTATTGCTACGCCTGTTAATTACTAACACGGCACTGTTATCAAGACGCTGGAAAGTCTCATCGGGTGGGACCTACTTTCCGACTTAAACGAACCAAGTCTAATGCGATCGTTCGCCTGACTGAGAGCGCCAGAAAAACATTAGCAGAATAGCGGACTCGTAGGATGTTCCGCACAGAAGTAAACTGAGGTAGATCACGTGCATCGGACGTTGCAAGATTTTATTTTGAGATACGACCATTTTTACTACGTTTCGCGATTTTTTGCATCGCCGGGAAATTCGCAATCTACTTTCAATATTCGGATAGAATTGGCAATGGAGTTACGAGCGTGGGAGTTTTTGAATGAACGGAAAGAAACCTACGATAAATGACACGATGCCATCTGCCGGTAGTTTGGAAGCCCCGAGCATGGGGTTTTACCTGCAGGTTCCCATGGACGACAGGTATACACAAAGGTTTCGTTGTCAGGTGGTACTACGGTAGCCTTTTCGAAAATCGGGCTTTTCACAATTAAGGGTGATCCTTTGGGTAAGGGTAGCTCATTGTTCGGTACGAGATAGTCTAGAGTTATGGCGTGCGTTAACAATACCCCATAAACAATAGCATTAGTTCGCATTAGGTATAATTTAAATTGATCGATAAATGTACAAAAGTGGGAAAAGTAATTTTGCATGAATTTATTTTAAAAAATCGTTTAAGCGTGGTTGAGGCATACTTCTAGTTTAATCACTGTTTGGACTATAATAATTAAATACGTATTAGTTCTATTCTTTCTGTGACCGGTAGTCAAACGAGGTCCCGTAAACCCAAAATTATTATTCTGCGAGATTCGATACGCATGGAAAATCCCCAAAACGGTATTCCGCCGGAATTATATTAAACGGTCGACAAGCCACGACTCAGAAATCAACTGGGATCGCACATATAATTCTGGAAGACGATTGTGAGTAGAAACAAAAGGACGAATAATACCGTAATGAAGTATATACGTGTTTCTTGAAAATCTAAACACCCTCGAGCAGCTTTTGCAAACAATCACTTATTATTCGCCCTTCGCAGTGTCGGCGGATTTTATTCGCGACTCGTGTCTGCAGCACGGATCGCGATGATTTCAAAATGGTGGGGATGGGTCGGTCGACATGAAGAGTAGATAGCTCGATAGATAAACCGTGGACGAAGTTGAAGAGAAGCAACAACAAGGATATGGAAGAAAAGTGAAAAAGAGACAGAGAGAAATCAACGGGAGAACCTAAGAAGGGAGGGAGGGGTGTGTGAAAAAAGGTACAAGGGTCCATATGGAGTAACGAAAAGAGCGATGGAGAGGATCGGAGGAGGAAGAAAGAGCGAAAGAAAGAAAGGAGGAAGAGAGAGAGAGAGACCAACTCTTGAGTTCGTTGCCCGATTGCGAGGCTCGCCATATAATATAATACATACCACTTCTCATGGTTTTGTTTCTTTTAGTTTTTTTGTCCTTTTCGTTCAATCTCTCTTTTTTGCGACCATCCAATACATACGAGTTTCGCGGTACATGACGTCACCGATCAACAAATGAACAACCACGTACAGCAGCATACAGGTTGCTCAAGAAAAAAATGTAGGCTTGGACAATGTGTACCTTGGTCGCCATGGTGATGTGAATTGTGACGCATACATACACGTTCAATTGGTAAATTTAATGTTTCTTTTTATTAGACTTATGTCCAAATCAATGGCATTGGAAAAATATGTACAGTGTGTCTCAAAATATTCTTCGAGACTGTTCAAAGGTGCTTACCTTGTTTGGGTATCCCAGTGAGGTATTTCCCGTTATTATTAGTAAATTGGTAGTAATATTCAAAAACGTGTATTTAGGCAAATTACGGTTCCAGGTAACGAAGCATACGATCGTTCCTGGTAATTGTATTGAGGACCAATAAAACCATAAAGGCTCTAGGATCTACTAGGTACATTTTGGGAAATGTTTAACGAAGTAACTAGAAAGATTGACATTTTTGGAAATACGTAGCAAGTTGTCCATTACGAAAACTAGATTATATGGCTCATTGAACTTTGTCTGATCTTGCGATCTTTCGCAAAAACAACGTTATACATTTCTTAATGCGTTTTGAAGACATTACAGTGAATCCATGTCATCGAAATTAGATCGCGCCTAACAACGATTCCACGACCACCTATTGAAATTCTTGAAAAATATATATATATATAAAACAATCGTCGCGATGATAACCTATCAATTATACACAACTCCAAAAGCAGTTTGTCTGGACGAAAATAACTTTTAAAATTCACTGTTGTGCACGGCACAAAGTTACCAGATCAATGTGACACAAGCGGGAGAATTTAAAGAAAGAAATAAGATACAAGGTATATCTGTCGTAGCAAGAAATGTATTTCTTGAAAAACAGTTATCAAACACGGATACCTCACGGTTAGAAAATAATATCTCAATAATGCAAACGGGACAACGGTATCTTTAATATCGACAGTCATAACAAAAACTAAACAATCCCAATAGTCGTCCACAAATCAGTAAATAATACGACCTCAATCTTCCGTTCGTTTTTCACGAGATTCAAGTTACTATTTACGAACGATGTTAATGCCGTATCAAAGTTAAAATAAATATTCACCACGAAACACTCACCTTTGACTAGAACTTTAATCCCTAATACTGACAAAGAGCATACTCCGCGTCACAGGAGCTCCCTTAGCCACGCTTGTATGCGTATATTCCGCAAGTGTCCCACCAAAAAAACAATACGATTATTTAAGTACCATCCAACAGGATATTATTAATTCACGCTCTCGTCAACTCCTCTAAAATATCTCTGTGATCAACTACAGTGATATTCGACAGGACTCGCGGATATTTTGCTCTCCAACGATCGCACAACTAACCGCCAGCGATTCTCTCTCGATACTGACGTGGTGTAGCGCCGCTACAATAGCGATGCACGTGGGCCTTTGGTGGGGATTATACCATGGAGTCTCATTGGGCCTTCAGGCTCGACTATCCTAGCGACTATTGCAGTATTTCTAGGGTGGAACCAGACGGCAAGTTTCATAGGTCTGCACAGTGAAGTAAGTTAGATAGTACTTGAACGTAGGTACATACTTTGTACGGTACTACTGATGTTAATAGCTAGCAATTCGATAAATTGTAAGCTACCAAAGACGGATGGCACGTGAATATAGCTAGAAAGTGAAGAATTTTTAGATTTTTGAAAATCCCAATTTTAGTATAATAAAAGTGAAATTTTTGAAACTTATCATTATGCATACGCATCTAGGAAACGTTAAGGAGATATACTACAACTGTTTAAAACAAATTTAACTAATTAATGTAACATTTTTATAGGTTTTTGACAGGTACATAATCTTCGTGCGTGCAAAATTTTTAAGATTGACCGTCCCGTTTTTTATATAGAAAATAATATAAATTTCAAGATACAGATATGCTTGCCATATTAATTTGCCGTCATGTATCCCGACTTCTGAATGGTAATAATTCATACAATTTTTATGAAACAATATAGTGCATTAAATTTAAACAATTTTTCCTCTTCGTTTTGGCTCAACGATGTTGTGTACCAAATATTTTTGGGAATGGCATTATACTGTTTATTCGCAAAATGAAAAAGACTGCTATGCATAGTAAATGGTTGTACCTCTTTGAGAACAACATATTTCATCTTTGGCAATATTTTTTGACCAATTCTAAGTTTGTTCTCCGATTTATTTAATCGAATTTAATTTCTCTTTGTACTGTGTAAACTACAATATTTTTATCATAAGACATTCATTAATATATATATTATTAATTGCTGTGTCTAATTTGGTTTATGTATTACCCTAAAGAAAGATGTTCTGTTACGTCGAATTTATTCCTATTTCGTAACTTGTTTTCCCTGAGGTAAGATAAGGTCCTGAGTCTCTCACGGTCTTGACGTATGTATATATATATATATTTAGAGTCTATATAATCAGTATGTATAAATACAACGCACTTGTTACATAGAATTGATTTGATTCATCCAGATTCCGAGGGCGCATATGTACCTGGTGGCATCGCAAGGGCTTGCCTTGTAAAAGAACATAGAAGAACGTAAAAAGAAGCAGGAGGAACAGGTTCTAGATTCATTCACATCTCAGGAAGACCTTGAGCTCAGCAAAAAGCATCCCAGAGTAGTTTCTACCATAGTTCAGGATCCTACCAATGTCTTGTAGTCTACTACCTATCTGACGGACACCATATAAAGCACAAAATAATTTTGTTAATATTGTAAAACGGAATATATAGTATAGTATATATATAAATTTCATTGTTACTCATAAGTTCGGATAGTGCAGGAGAAATTAGGATGCATTTAATTCAAGATTTATCTTTGACGTGCAAAATACCAATATAGACAAAGGAATTCTAGGCGCAGGGAGTCTCTAAGATGATGCAGCTACAGCATCTGAGCCCCAGTGAGAATCTAGATACTTTCCAATTCCTTGAACCTAACTTATACCTCTCTATATGCATTATCTTAAGGTACTAATCTATAAATGTTCAGTATGGAATACGTGGGCAGCAGTGAAGACCGATGTGGCGCTCAAGAAATACTCCGGAAGCCCACGCATTTCAAATCTGGACAAGCATGAAGAATTAAAGAATTCAAATGATTTTGGCATTCTGAAGTTAGAGTGTCGGCTGCCTTATACAGTCCTGGAGGCTCCGTCTAAAAAAAAATAAATAAAACCATTGATATAAGTGGAACCAGGACACGCGTGTCCTTTTTCATTTGGTGCGTCCCACGTGATGGAAGGAAATTAAAAAAACTATTTTGCAAAAAGCACAAGGTAAGTTTGAGGCACGTGCAAAACACCTGCGGAATACTTAAATAATTTATAGGTTAACTTTGCATGGTTATTAAAATATTTTTGCAGTGTTTAATAAAAAGATTAATTTTTAAAATTTCACTACCTCCCAATGGTAACGTTCACTGAATTTTATTTTTCATGTCCGATGAGTATCGATTTGTCAAAATTGAACGAAATGGGAAAAAAAAGTTTAAGTATAAGATAAATCTGTTACTTTCATTCGACTTCTTATGCCGACGTTCGATCATGTCGTTTGCTTTTAAAATACTGGTTTCTACGTCCGATGAGTATCGAGCAGTTTTGCCAATGTCGTCGACTTTTAAATTTATTTTAATTCATGCAAAATGATGATATTCAACCCACAACGGCAAACACTTAGGTGCGAGGTCCAGCTCCGTCATAATTTCCGATTCAAGCTAATCGAGATCGAACACGAGAGAATAATTAACGTCCCGCGAAGGATTTCTAAAAGTTTCAAGGTTGACCAGAGACAAGCTAGTTTCGCTCTACACTCAATCCTGTGGGAAAGAACGTCCATAAATAATCTCAGGAAAGGGAGAGAAAATCTGCATAGAAAGTAGTCGAAGTGCGGTACCCATCACGGAAAATTCTTCGTACCTGCTGGACTTAAATTTCAAAGAATATTCATAAACGTCATCCCGACTCAGCCGGGATTATCCTGCACGACATATTTCAACACCTTTACCATTCCAAGTTTTATAGCCAAATAAAAAAAAGAAGCTCAAAAAATAAATTTTCAATTAACCCAACGCCGTATACGATCAATTAGAATTACACGTTAGTCGCAGGTCGCTTATGTGACACTGAAGAGAAATGGCCTTAGCAAAGGAACATTTCGTTTTTCAAAACCCACGCACCAATTAGCCACCTACTTTTTAGTCCTGATAGCGCTGAGCCACTACGACGTGACAGCATCTCAAATTTACCAAGAGTATCCCATGAATATTAAGAGTTCCTTTATCGACGTTTTAATCATAAATTATATATATATATATTGCACCGCCTTATGGAAGAATAGTTAAGCATACATACGTATACGTACTATCTATCTACATTCCACCTGTTATTTTGCATTGGTAAAATGAATATTTTATATACGGAGAAACAAACGCATCTCCTGCCCGATGTAAATGACTAATTAAAGACACGCTATCAATGTAAGCTAATAATTATTTCGAGTAAAGTTGATAAACACCAATTAACAGAACATGGAGGAATGACAACTGCACAAATTCGTCAACGGCCTAATAACGGGCAGGTGAGCATTCGCGTCATGACTGATATAAACGTGCATCCGTCACCCTTGCTGAACACCTACAACCCCCTTAGTAATGCGCATTACACACTAGGCATAGGGTAGTTCGAGCTAGGTGGTAAAAAGTTTCAGCTGGAAGGAAATTGATATTAACAATGTTCTCCGAGGTCGTCAACGGACAGCCGGCTGTGTAGTTACATTGTCGATAATGACGAAAACTGTAAACGAGTTATCGATCCGTACCGGACCTAAAGATCGTTTATAATTTGAAAAACGGTATATCCTTTTGAAAGGACAGTACCGTACGCAATCTTTTTAAAACGTAAACCCATTGACAATCTGAATCCATTCGAAGGAGACTATCCTATGAATTTCCTGTGGCAGGATAATAAATTGTCCAATCCAATTTAGCAAGTCTCGGTTTCGCAATGGCCAATCGCGTAATTGTCAGCACCGAAATAGGAGAGCCGTGCCTTCCTACTGATTGGATTGAAAAAGGCCTGTCGACTATTCACAATTTCGCATTTGACCTTCTCAATACGAACGTTGGTAGTACCTGATGGATATGTGATTCGATGTATGCTGACAATGCGGGTTAAAACAGATGTTTAATTTTTATTGATTTATCGAAGTATCAATCGATTTATCTGATTGACAGTTCCCTATCGCCCTCTTTATCGATCTTACGTAACTCTTTCCATCCTTGTACCTTCTGCCCGCCACTTGTCGTATCTGCCGCTTGTCTTTCGAAGGCTTCTGATTCTCGCGCAAGTCACTTCTGGCAAATAGCGATTTTACTGGTATCTAGTAACTCCTACTTGTAAACCAGGGAAACTTGTTAAAAAAAAATTCGCACAGCACGCACTCCCAGGTTTCACCTCAATACGGGATTTAACGAGGGGCAAATCGTTTTCTCTCTCTGGATTAATGTTGCGTGCATTCCTGCATTTACTGCGCGAATGCATGACAATGCACCGGGGAGATATGCACTCGCAATAACTGTAAACCTCGTTGGAGTATGATCGTAGTAAGTTTAATTATTTATACAGGATAATATAGGTAATTAGGAAGTTGTATTTTATACAGGTACGGTAAGTAATATACTAGATAATTATTTACTGTGAAATCTTCATGATTAGTGATGCTATTAACGTGTCTAAAGTATTGTACAAACAGAAAGTCTGAGATAGACACGATATGACGTTTATACGAGCATTTAACCATGAGGAAGGGATTTCTTACCAGGTTTAATCTCTTATGAATATTTATATATTTATATATACAGCTGACAGGTAAGCACCCTAAACGATGTTCCCTTTGCATACATCAAGCCTGAACATATCTATTGGTTGTGCATTCAGTGTAACTAAAAACTGGGATACTTGTGCACATCTTTTTCTGAAATACTCTAGCCACTGTTTTCAGAGACGGTTGTACCTTGATTGCAGATACCATAAAGCATAGAAAAGACACCCTAAAATTTACGATGACGTAGAATCGCAATAGTACTGAACTTTGAAAATTCTTAAGAAACAGAAATGTCCATTTATATAGGTATACCGGAGAAAGGGGATGTTCAATTTCTATCCTGAAAGCATAAGGTCAAAGGATAATTCACTGACCAAGACACCCTCCTCAGCAGCCTTGACCTTCCGAAACAAGCTGCATCCACACTGAAAGGTGCAGGATTGAAAAATAAAAATAGCGCCTGCCAGTAGTCATAATACCTCGTCAGTGACAATGAAGCCAGCCAGGAGTTGCATAACATCTGATAAAATTATCCTCGTTTACGTCCATTGAGCAGGAGGTAGGAAAAGGAATCTCATTCGACTGGTAAAACCGACATTCGTCCAGGACGAATCGTTTCGCTCGTTAGGTCATGCAAGCTTCTTCGACTCTGCAGGATCTAAAAGTTTTGACTGGAATGCAATAGCCGATTATTCCCAGTCCTACAGGAGGCAACGTATTTCCGCTTTACCCTTGAGATCTCGCGTTACCAGCATCACAATACCAAGTAATTTGGCCAATGATTTCACGGATCAGCGAATCCTCGCTCTAGCATCCTGGTCTTGGCTTTAGGTACTCTATCGTACGTATACCTGTATGTACATACAGCGTATACTGTATACACCAGGAACCATGCAAGTACCGTTCCCTTTTTACTTTCTGCTGGAGGGCTTCCTCTGCCATCTCAAGCGGCATAACTCTTTGCTTCTTTTTTTTCACATTTATTCATTGCTTCCTACCAGTCTCCTTTTTTATCCCTTTTTATAACTTTTCATTTCCAACGCCCCACCAAATTGCCGAGCGATATTAAAAAGGGACGGAAGACATGTGCCGACGTAATTGGGCCCTCCATGAATTCTCGAACCGAACGCGTGCCACATGCTGTCTTCTTGGGGTCCGGACGCACCCCATGGCTCTCACCTAGCACTCATATTCCATCACTCGACCGTGAAAATTTAATGTCCACTGTCTTGGGCTTAAGGCTTGGGTACAGTTACTTAGCGGAAGTGAGACTAGCCGAGGGCGTGGATGCGAACGAAGACGGTTGCTACTACTTCCTAGCGTGCATAAAACGTCCACTGGGAAGAAAGGGTGAACCGTGGGAGGTCCACGGTTGTGAACTTAACGGACCAAAAGTACGAGAAAGACAAGGCACTATGTGTATACACTTATAAGTCCACTATGTAATCCCATTGTGAAATCCGATGATCGTTATGCGCATGCGCTGCATACTTGAATACTGTATATCTATATAAAAAGGCTGTTTAATCTTTAATGAATTTTCATGGGGATATTTGGAGTGACGTACAAGGCGCCAGTGAGACTGCCGGAAATTTCTGAACGCCCACCGGGTACATCCTACGATATTCTATCAGAATTATTATTACTGTTATCGAAGTCGTAACGGGAAAGCGGAAATAGGTGGATACAAGATGGGTGATCCGAGACTTCCGTCCTTGACTCGAGCGGAGACTAAATAGGTATGTATGTGTACATGTATTATTATTATTATATTATACCTTATGATTTTATTTTTATTTTTTTCATTGTTTTTCATGATATATTCAAATTTATGAGTGATTCACACTTGTGTTGGACACTTCATCCCAATTTGAATATAGATATGGATTTTATGAGGTTAACCGAAATAAAAAGCTTTAATGTCAAATCCTGTATAAATTTTCTAAGATAACTTTTTCTATTAGATGAATACATGACATTACAATTATCGTGCGGTCGAGTATGGGCTGGTATAAATTTTATTGCTCCACGATTGCCATCCTACGCTATCCGGTCGTGGGTTTCTTGCAGTGGAATAAATGCTTTTCGACTAAAGGCAAGTTTTCAACGAACGAATTCTTACCAGTACCTGTAAATTGATACGAAGTATTTCAGGATTTTTTGAACACCGGACAGCTAAATAAACTGGATGACAAAAATGTTTTACACATTTTTCTCACTTGAAACGTTACACGGGAATGTCGAGGGTGAATCTTGCCGTGTTTATCGTGCTTAGTGGAAATACGAGAAAGAAAGGAATAAACGATTCCAATTATTCGCCATGACTGGAAAATGATTCTTCTGCGTTTTAAAAGCGCAAGTACGAGAAACAAGTTGGTATTCCCACGGCAAGATGCTGGATGCCACTTTCGCTATTATCCAACCTTATCCGATATATTACGAAACCGTTATAGGTTCGCGTAGCAGCCATTTTTAAGCGATTCGACTTTTGCTTTCGAATTTCCTCCCAACCACCACCAAACTACAATAACATTGTGATATCATATTGCACCTGCAGTTGCACCTGCTCTATCGTATAGTGCTAACTACTTGCGAGCATCCCTTAATGCATTATTGCTTATGCATATATTAATTTTATAAAAATATTTAATCATCTTTCATATATAAAATATTCCTCCCGTATATAACTTTATGCACGTTAAATCGTTACCCAGTAGCTTGTGAAACCGTTACATATTCTTAGTTTACCATAGAGCCAGGCTAAACTTAATAGTTTTACTATGTTCATGTACAATGGAATATTTTGCACTAATGCACCTGAACCAAATGCACCTGTTGTATCAAGCACCTGTTTCACCACCTGACAAGAAAATGTTCTTCTTCGCGTGTGGCAAAATTGTTAGGACAGATAAAATTTTTACAACAAATTTTTCAATGTTAAATGTATTAATTCACAGTAGTGTAATGCAATTTGCCATACAGCACGTGTCCTGAGCCTAGAGAAACATTATTAGCAATTTATTTGCTAAACCTTTAAGTGATCAAAGCTAACCCCTTTAGACTTACATTTTCGTTGAGTTTTTTCAAAAAATCAATCATAATTTTATACCGATTTTAATGCCCTGCTGCTGATTCTATTTTTTGAAACTTGCTCTGCGAATTCACCAAATGATTGTTTTTAGTGTTAACCATTTAAAAATTACAACCTACTGTTTAATCGATAAATAAAATTCTTTATAAACAGATTGCTGTCATTTTTGGAGCAGTGAATTTCGAGCAACTGTCGAGAAGCAGAATAAACTATGGTCCATTAAAATCGGTACAAAATTAGATACGTTTTACTCTTTGAAAAAAGTCAACGAAAATATATGTATCTACCTATACGCAAATTAGAATTTATCACTTAATGCTTTAACTATTAATGCTTCTCTAGGTTAAGAACACGTGCTGTAATACAAATCGCTCCACTACGTTCAATCAATGCACTCAACTTTGTAAAATTCATTGTAAAAATATAGGCCTCGCTTGACTAGTGTGCAGCCCAGTAGATACCTTAACCGGTAAATGACAATTTGAATAATTTAAAGTAAAAGGGTTGACAACAATGACATAGTAACGTTACACAGACACATGAAAATAAATATCCTGACAAGATAATCGTCATCTATTTATTGTCATTATCTATAATTTACAACTGTCATTCTTTATGCTCGTTAATGACACCTGATAAGGTCCCTTTGATTATTATTAAATACATACGTTCCCATGAATTCTATCAGCCATTGTTCTACCATCGACAACCTATTTGCCCCTGGCCCTTCTATCATCATGAAATCATCCTACAGTGACATGACAAGACCCACCCTTGTTTTATTGTGGATATCCGGAGTTTTTCCCATTTCCTTTATCAAAGATGGCTCTTATCGTTTCTCGTGGATCTCCATTGATACCGTGTATGCTGCTCTTGCCTATGTGGGTCTAAACATTGTCATCCTGGAGGCTGGAAAACCCAGGGTTACGAAAATGAGCGAAGGATTTGAGGTACTGCCGACTATTATACTAACTATAAGAACGAACCCGTCTCTGACAAAAGTCTTAGTAATTCTCTAGGTACGTCACTGTATGTATACTTTGAATAGGGACGGTATTGAACGTACATTTTCAAAGTACAAAAAGGTACTCCTACCCTACGTGCTCTTAAGAGTATACTTGAGGATAGGTGTACTTCAGGATCGATGAGTTCACCAGGGCGGGTTTTGTGCATATATATTTTCTTAATACATTTCAAGCCTGTATATAGCTTTTTTTTAAAGATTGTATTGTTTCATACGTTTCAGGACGGATTGGCCAATATATTTATTCTTGGCCTTATGTGGCCACATTTTGTGCTGCCACCTCTGGGCGTGATATTTGCTAGCGACTTTGCTGCTTATCTGAACCAGTGGAAAGACATTGAGAGTAATTTTTATTATCTCACTGGAAAAAAGTTGGAATTTTCAAATTTGAAAATTCTCGGCATAGCAATGCCCGTTTTATGTGTTCTGGAATTATTGTTTCTGATCATACAGCCTTTTTTATTGCAAGATTTTACCTTTGTGGACTCTGCCTCTCTTTCAATGTGCCTTCTAGCGTATAATTCAATAACGGCTATGTGGTACGTTCAAGCAGCTGTGATCGCAAGTACGTTTAATCAGCTACGCGACCACTTAATTATGGTAAATAAAAACAAAATTATTGCTTCTCGATACTTAAGTCTCGTATCACTTTTATATGGTGTAGCCTAATTATATATTTCTACTTAAAAACTTTCTACTTCGAAACCAGTTTGAACGCTTATCAGTTGACTTTTCTCAGTCGGCATACTACGTCGCCCTATAGTATGCATCGCGTCTATCTTGAGCGTTGAAAGTGTTGCGTATTACAGGGGCAATATAAAATCACATTTTTTTCACACTGCAGCTATGGTTTCGACAATTGAAAGAATTTTTTATCTTATTAAACTCAGTTATTAAAACGTTACAGGATTTGCAAAGGAAAAAAGGCATTGAAACTATTCGCAAATACAGAATCCTGTACATAAACCTATGCAGCCTCGTATCGAATTATATAAAGCCAATGATTCCTATTACAATCTTACAAATGATGTGTATATACAGCAATCTATTACTGGCTGCGTACGCTGTAGCGGGTATGTTTTAGTATGATATTTTTTGTATGGATGGACCCAATTTTTATATTTTTTAATTATTCGCGTGATTTAACGTTCCAATCAGTATTATTTTAAAAATCGTCAAAACCTCTTTAGTAAAAGTGCATACTCTGTGCTATACAAAAGAATAACGTCGCAAAGCCAATAATAACGTATTAGAATTTAGCACGTACGAGTCTTGGCACTTTAATTTTCTTTCATGCGTCACGGTTACAGACTTTCAGCTCACGGATCGTTAGTACGTTTCTCGAGTTATATTGCTGCAACTATTCAACAGGTTTCCATAACCAACAGGAATATTCACTGTTAGCTCATTGTACCTTAATATTTCATAAAAGAAAGAGTTTGGCAGTTCTTTGGAAACACTCACGTATCCACATATATATATTCTATCCACATATACGTATCCAACATATGAAATTCTGTACTCTATATACTTTACGCTTGTACGTACTGCGTAGTACAAGCTAGAGACATATTAATTGTTTAAATATTCAATTTTTCAGCATCTCTAGTAACGATCGGACTGACTTATGAAATATTTGCACATTTGTATCCTCTAATGTACTGCGTTCTGGTGTGCAAGTTTATTTGCGACGCAGGGGAACTGATTAATCGTGCTGCAGGGGTTTTGGTAAGAAATTTATAAAATAGTAATCGCTTGTAAACGAAGTGTAGTAAATTAAAAATATTACTGGCTTCAATTATATTATGTATAAATTTCATTATCAGTTTGGCGAAAGGATCGCTGCTTTGGCAACACACTCTTCTGGTGCAATATCCAAGGAAGTCCTTAAATTAATGAATGCGGTACAGCTGGTATCACCAAACGTGGATATTGCTGGGTATTTGGATTTAAACAGGAAAATGTATTCCTCGATGGTCAACACTACCATGACGCATATAATTATTCTATTCCAATTAAGAGGGCAGTTTCATTAGCTTACTGTAGCCAATTTCAGTTCCTTTAACACGCGTATACTCGCTAATCTAGCATTCGAATCTTCGAGCGTAAAGAGTACACAGAGGTATTGTGCTACGTTAAGCTTTGCATACGGTATGCTCATTATGTTATACAATTAGACAAGTAATTAGGAAGTGATTCGAAAATACGGTACTTTGTAGATTAACTGTCGTAAAAGCCGAGTATAATACATAATCGTTTACGTAGACTGAACTAATTATCGTTAACTATACCTAAACGATGTTTTTACTTTTATGCCATAAATTATGGTACGAAAGTTACTATAACGACTGGCAGACTTATATAACAGATTTAAACTGCATTATCGATAACTCCTAAGACAAGGGCTTAAACAATAATAACAAGCATTTATATTTTATCGAAAAAAAAATTTATTCACTGAAATCCACCAACGCAATACGGACTCCTGCAGTGTTTCTTCCGGAAGTCTTCGGAAACCGGATACGTAGCTGTCACAGGTGGATTTGCTTCCTTAGGAATACGGGTAACAGCGGAAGTCACATCTGTAACGCATAAACGGGTTGCCGCAAGCCGAGCAGTCGGGTGGAAGCTTTTCGAACAGAAATATCCAGCATTAAAGTACTTTGCGTTTCTTCTAGGAAACGTGGGAAGTCCTACTAGTAATGGGTGTACCTGATACGAATTTGGACAAGACCATTGGTTACATCCAACATTTCCTGGGTAATTATTGACAGGAGGTGCATATTGAACTTGGGGCACCATTAGGATACCCATTATGTAACATCCAGACGAGACGCAAGTGGCATCTGTCGATTAGAAAGGATTATTGGAAATAGTGCAATCGTGTTATCAAAAGAATATAAACTTACTTCTTGTTCTTTCAATCGGAGTGAACGTCTCTCTCGGAGTTGGAGGAATGTATTCTTTTGGCGTAGGTTGAGACGGTATCGTTGCAGTAGGATTTTCCATAATATTTTTGATATCTATATTTGCTGTTATGTTAATTATACCCTGGCGTTCCTCGTGACAATTCTCATCCGGCGCACAATTAGTCGAATACTCTGTAATCACATGATGCGTTTCCTTTGTCTTCTCGAAGCATCGCTGATAACAATTCTTCATGCAGGAGGAAGTCGTGCATTTGTCGACATCACATTTCCTCATGCAATTTCTATTCTCTCCTGTAACGTACGATTTCAGAAAGCGTATAAAGTCGTATACGAACCTTGTATTATACAGTTATATTTGTATAATTACTTTGAATTACACAAAATTTTAGGGCAGGATAAAAAATGAAAATTCAATTCAACAATTATTTACCCACAGATTCAGGCTCCGTGTGAAGGTGATGTCTCTTTTGTCTCTTCAAACAGGCTAAGTAGGTTCTGTAATCCGAGTGGTTACAGTCGACAAGTATTTTCTGCACTTCCGATGACGTCGATTCCTCGGTCTCGTTTGCGGATTCTCCAAAGGTTGGAAAATTCGCGAAAATCACGACGATTAAAATTACGGTTCCTAACTGCATGACTGACCAGACGCAATAGCAGCCTGGATTCGCGAATCGTCTGAATTTATATTATCGGAGACCTAGGTAAACGACCTGTATCTTTTTTGCTATCTTCGCTAGCTTTTTATACGAATTACGGGGCGATGCACTTTGCTAATATTTTCGCCCGTACCTTCGCCACGGAATAAACAAATTTACAGTGCTTATCGTGATCGCAAGAGTTCGCGCGGGTTTGTTTAGACTCTTTAAAAATGAATAGCGCCTTTAATGATTGTAGCGGTAAAGTATAGGAAGAACGACGGAAATGTAAGGATTTTTTTCAAGCATTAGAGGTTCAATGATCCGAATGATATGGGATTGGATTATGTTCATACTGGTGGGAGGACGATTTTTCATCGTAAGATAAACCGGTATACGAGAATAGCATGTAAAATAGCTTACTCGGATAAGGAAAGAGACAGAGAGAGAGTAGATAAACATAGATAATTCGCGATGCGTAAGGCAGCGTCCGCCATAGTTTTTACTGACAGGACACGCAGAGAGCATACGTATGTAGAATGAGGTATCGTCATGTATAAAACATATTCAGACGAGGCACATTGCTTTTGTAACAAAGTACTAGCATTCCACGCTATAGTGGCAAACTAATCGTAAAGTAATCGGTTCGTATAGGAGGAATAATGGTAACGTTATCACATGCGGTCTATCTCGATAATGTGATCTAATATTTTTTACCAGCAATTTCATGTATTTAGACTAATATATGCTTTGCGCTTGCAATTCTAGGTAAACAAAAATTAACCTTGGGGCATCTAACATTCGAGTTCCGAGCTATCTTAACCTAGCGTAGTCATTACCAAGCCTGTTTTAGATCCGCGTGCTTAGCATCAGAAGAATTTAGAAAATTCGGTGTGAACGTCCCTTTATGATACTCCGAATATGCGTTAAATATGAAATCTCGGATTCTTCTACTACTAGGCAGGCGAACCTGTGACGAACTTGTAATGGTTATGCTGGATTAAGATAGCTTAGAATTTCAATGGCGGATACTCAAAAAATTTATTTTAAACCGAGAATTGCAAACATGGGACATGTTTTAGTCAATATACAGAAAATTTTTGGTATGAAAAATTTTTAGAACGCGTTAACCAGATAAATCGCACACGACATACCGAGAAGTCAGGTAGACTACACATGACACGTTGCCGGATTATTTTGAGTAGGTATAGGTATATTTAATAAATGAATATGTTTATTATATGTTTATATATTTTTATTTAAATATATGTATATCTAATTTGTTCTGTTTCGATATTAGGATGACCTCACATCCGTTCACTCTTAACGAGACGTCGGGTGACACAGACGTCTAACACGCGATATAAAAAAGAAATACGATTTACGTTTCTCACAAATAGAATGACGCAATTGTCAGTGCTCGGCAAACATTCATGGAGTTTGCATAGGTGCTGCGGTTTCGTTCCCACACTTAGATTATGTACATGGAAAAAAAAATAGACAGACATAATATTGTATAATAAGGTAAGTAATATGAAACAGTTACCTACTTCTTTACAACAAGAGCCGCTAATCTGTGTGAAACAATTAATACTTACTGAGCGAAGAAAAAAAAAATAAAAATCAGCCACACCAGTTACCGTTTCTACGTGGATCGTCAGTTCCAATACGTCGCCATTATAGAATGTTTAAACATAGATTTGACCCGTCCATATGGTACGAAATAATAATGACCTGCCCGACTTGTGTCAAAGAAATGATTATAAAAATCACTCACGTACAGATTCGTACTTCATCGACGCTTATTAGGCAACCGCCAGTTAACAGTACGATAAGTTACTATCTATACTCTCGTCAATTCAACATTGAAAATTCATTAAATGATTTTATATTCGATAAAAAAAATTATCTGCTAGAAAACTTGTTTCGTACCCATGAGTGCCAAAGTATTCTCGATGCTACGACGTTCTTGCGCGTTTAGAAAATCTAAGAAAATACAAAAGGTACGACAAAGGTGCGTCTACGTCAGGATGCTCATGAATGCATCCTGCTGCCACAATTGCTTGAACCATCAGGTAGCTAAAAACGGGCCCCAAGGATTGGCTACCCCCATTGAGCCGTCTACGAAATCTAAAGGAAATCTGGTACGGCTGGTCTGCTGTTAGCTTGTAGTGAGTATAGCAGCAAAGTAACGGGGCCCCGAGCACAGTGTGTTCAGTATTGAAACGCAGCCCGCGCAATGGCCGCCGTGACCTAAACGTTAAGTGTCAATCGTCCTTAATTTTACGTCTTAATTCAATACCACGCCCTCGAATATGTACGCGCAGTCACCGGGTAGTTAATCGGAACGTACCTATCCTATGGTGTGCCACGAGGAAGACGATAACTCTTTAATGTAGCAAGCAGAACGACGCGAGATCTCCGACTCGTGGTTGCTGCCAGTTCAAGCTATACTATACGCAATGTCGTATGCCAAGAATAACACGAATCTTCTTTAAATCTTCGAGTACGGTGATACAAGTGATTTACGTGCTTGATTTAATATCATCGAGATACTTACCTGTGCCATCAGTTCAGCAAAATCTGCTGACAAAGTGAAAACAAGTTGAAGAAACAGTCGGCAAGTTTTATAACGCGTGCAACAAGTGGATCCACATTGATAGTACAGTGACAAACTTAAATAATCGCGATTCCCTAGATGCCAAGTTCAAGGGCCGAACGAGAGTGACTGTCAAACAGTACAGAGTCAAGTTAAATATATAAATTTTTTATCCTGATATATTTCAGCTGTGTAAAACTTGGAAACTTTATTATAAATTCTTCGAAAATTCAAAAATATATCTTTGCTGTGGATCTAAACTGATTCGTTAAAATTTAGTAGGAGAAGATTCGGGAAATTGAAATAAAAAGATCTAAATATAGATATTAAAGAGGCAACGGTGCCATTGTTCTCCAGTGTAACACGTGGTGACTATCGGTTCACAGACGAGTCGATGAGCATAAAAATTCAAAAAATGTCCCTTTCATTTTTCATCGTGTAATTCCAAACTCGCATCGAAGCTCGACGAACGAGTGAAGCGTAAAGTGAAACTTCCCATTGTTGTGATGGTCATGAGTAAGGAAGAGCTAAAACCACATGGTTCGTAGAACGTTGATACGTTTGAATTAGTCATTCGTAAGATTTTATATAAATTGACTATGGCAGGTAAAGATTTGTCCAGCATGACAGCGACTGCCGAGTGCACGATAAATTCAGAGCCATCCTGGTATGTAAAGTTCCTCTCGTACCTGAAGAATCATAATCGAATTGCTCCAGGGAAGCTTGAGCTACCCGATTGTGATTTCTTTATCGTCGCGCCTAGAAGGACTTTACGCGTATTGAAGCCACCGTTGAAAAGCGGTGGATTTTATGAAGCTTCAAATGACAGACCTGAATCAGTGAACGATAGCTTCTTCGCTCGTTGGTCCAGACGACCTCATCCATCGGGAAACTGCAGATGCTCCTTTCGTCAGTCAAGCAGGTTGAGCACCACCGAGGAGCAGATCATTTCCGCTGAAATAAATCGAATAAGAACGAGTCTTTGCGAGGCGGAGAGGACTGGTCAGGATATCGAGGAACTGGAACAGAGGATATCAATAAATCTTGAGAACCTGATTCCAGTCACCAGCGAGCCGAAAACTGAGTCCAGCGTCGATGAGAAATTGGCGGCGATCGCTCGTGTGGGACCCGTCACAGGAGATGAGGAAATCGATGGTAGAATTATAAAGAATAAGATCGTCGAAGATCTGGAAAGGTACATCAACGACCTCCTCGAAGAAATTCTCACTGATACTATAAAGTTCATAGCTGAATCTGAGAGCGTAGTACGCAAGGTCAATGACTGTTCTATGAACGTATGCGTGAACCCGGAACATCTGAACTTCTGCAATTCCTTGGAGGATGTTAACGGGAAGGACAGCGTCAAGAAGATTGATAATGAGAAGCTTCCAGAAATTTTGGAGGTCGATAATAATTCATTTAATAATATCAGTTTCGCTTTTCACGGCGATGCTGATCGTATCTCTGATAAGGGAGAAAGTAAGGAGGAAGTAAGACCGGAAGGATATGTGAATCATGCTTTCCTTGGTTCGCCTAATGATCCTGATTCCTTGGATTTTTACTTGCATAAACCAATCAGGACTAACGTTAACTTAGAGCATTTAGACTGTGTGGATTCCGGTATCAACAGCGTAGAAACTATAGAGTTTCAACCGGATCAAGAACCTAGTCTCGAAGAGTCTCTCATGGAAATTATAGACGCAAAGTTAGGCCGCGGTCCATTGCGAAAGAGTTGGGAGGATTTGAGTGCTGATGGAAAAAATTCAAACGAAATCAGTGAAAAAGCCAATAACGAGGAATCTCCAAAATGTGAATCTGTTACAAATATCGTAGATAAAGATACCTTAAAATACACAGAAACCATACACGATGAGGAGGTAGAAATTGAAAAACAAATTAACGAAAATACGATTTCACAGAACGAATCAAATAAAATTGATAAAATACCCGAGCGAGATAATAATTCCACAAATGATTCGTGTACTAACGAAAGCTTTAACGATTTGGAAGCTACTAATGACCTCAGCTTCGATAAACTCCGTTTGGAGCTACAGGACGAGAGATCGTCCACAGAGGAAGTGCAATTACGAAACAAAAATGGTATCTCGATCTTTAGGAAAAAATTTAGTTTCAACGAATCGCGCAGAGTTCGCGAGGATAGTTTGAAAATTAAGTCTGCCAGCGACAGAAGACTGAGGAACAGCTCGAAATTCCAACAAGTGGAACTTGATGATTATCGTAAAAAGTGGTCCGAGCCAGAAGGATCAAATTTGCCAATTGAAAATCAAAATCCTAGGGATCTCGTAATGTTCCGCAAGAATAGAAAACCAACAATAGTCTTTTTACACGGCTTTGGATCCACTGCTGAAGTTTTCAACCATCAGCTCGAATACTTCTCCAACCTAGGATATCCTTGCATTGCTCCCGATATGCTGGGACACGGAATGAGCTCAGCACCAGATCGTTCCCGGGATTATCACTTTGAAAAATTGCTAAAGGACTTGGATACGGTCTTACACCATTACGCCTTCAAGCCGGGACAGAAGTGCGTCTTAGTGGCGCATAACTATGGGTAATACTCTCGAGTAATCAAGTTAATGGCTTTACGATCTGCGGTCTATCCAGGTGTAGCGCGATTAAAGATATTTCACTCGCTGTTAGAAACTTCGAATTATTATAGACACGTATCAATCTATTACACGAGATATAAGATAAAAGCAACTTATAAGGAAGCGTTCTGGTTCATTGATAACCACGGCAATCATTGTGGAATTTCCGAGACAATGTTTCTCAAGATAAGCTATGATCATTTCCGCTTATTGACTTCCCACATACTTTACTATGACAATATGTTATTAGCGATAAAGAAAAAATTTATCTCGAAGATCCTCGAAGACTTTCTCGCTTACCTAAGACACGCGTTGGTGCTAAAATCTAGGTCGATTTATGCTTAGATAATGACGTGATCATTGTAAGGCGGATTGGAACGTCTTGATCAACGTATTAATATCGTTCAGTGGCGCGTCAATTTCTATGGCGTTATTTTTTTGACTCAGGTGGTAAACGACCTACGTGAAGTGACAGTGGAATCGTTGTACAATGAAGTATACAAATTATGCTTTAGTCGTTGCGACACACGCGTGTAGGTCGTCACCAACGTATAACGGATTCTTTTTGTCTCATAGGAAGACCAGTAGGTCACCAACGGCATTTTACAATTGGTATTAGCTTTGATATTGTTTTGTAATGTTATTCAGGTGCAGCTTCGCTACGGCTTTGGCTTGCAAGTACGACAGCAATATTCATCAGCTTGTATTAATTTCTGGAGGTGGTCCCACACCGTTGGCACCGCCGAGTACGGAGAACGCAGGTCACTGTTGCCTTAGAACGGTTTTTGCGCCGCTTCTTATGTGTGGACTTCGTCGTGAAATTCTTTATTCGGCCAGAGGTCGTCAACACCCTTATTGCGGTCCCGAAAATGCAGAACAATGGCCGTCACATATGAAGTATATTTTGGACGGTATGGTCTGGCCGGATGGAGATTATGTCTTCCATAGAAGGATTTGCACGCCGACTCTTCTCATACACGGACTTCGTGACAACAAAGTGTCCCTCGTGCAGGAATGCCAAATGGAAAGGGTACGTTATTGAATTATCTGATATTTTTTATGAATTACGTTATTCTTCGTGTTATTTTAATGAAGGATTTTTTCTGTACTTTTAGACCATGATGAAGGCCTTCCTCGAGGCAATACCTGCAGCTGGCCATTGTCCAATGACGGACTGTCCTGATCAATTGAATCATATGATACACTGTTTCATAGACTTGTGGAAGAACAAGAAGTGGTAACACGTGGTACGAAGTTAGAAATCAAAATGACTTTTATACTATTTCTCTTTTTCTTTCTCGGAAAGAAAATTGTACGTTTAATTGCATTTACAGTGAGTGCTCTACGATTAAGTTTCCCTTGTGCGACGCTTTATACTAGACGGAGGAAAACGTTAAGTATCGTGCCAAAAGCTTTTAGCGCAATTGTTATGAAAATCACTGCCCATCTTTTGCACAAACTTAACGATCTTTAATCCTCCCTTCTTTTACTCCACCTCGTCCTCGTTTGTTAATGTATTTTGTTGTTGATTAGAGGCTAACGGGTTTTTCTCATATGTTTGTAAGTTGTACCAAAGATGATTTATATAATGTTATTTTATATATTCTACGGCACCGGAATATAACTTATTCATTTACAAGTAAATTATGTTTAGACATCGATTCATCGTGATTTCTCGTTTATGCGACTGACGTGATCATCCTTTTCAATTCCTTGATTCCTACAGATTTTTTTTTCAATGGGTAAGAGAACTCCCTAGGTAATTCGAAGTAGATCAACGGTTTAAGAGTTTCTGATTCAACGGATTTTCCGGAGACTTCATCCATTCCTTCTTCAGAAGCTGTTTCAACTGACTGAGCCTCAACGTGGGATTCTGTTCCTTGAAGATCGGCATCATCCTTTCCTCAAAACTCAGATAAGCTGCCTTCATGCGTTTCTCCGGATGACGATCAGCCTCTGCCTCTTCAGCACTAAGAAAATAAATAATTCCTCATTTTACAAAATATTGCATATTAATAGAAAATAAGTGTTTCTAATTTAAAATTCATGATTTACCCAAGCACAGCCAATGCCTCATCTATACCATGAGCCGTTTCTTCTTCAAGTACAATTCTGTTTAAATTTTCTTCGATCGGCTTTTCTTCCTCTTTCTTTTTTATTGCAACTTGATTTCGTTTTTCTGTGACCGCCATTATTTCGGCTCTAGTTAGTTTTGCTGCTGGTTGTTTACCGCCCACCTTTATAGTAGCCATTTCCTTTTCAAGAAGAGCCTTCGCCTCCGCCTTTTTCTCCAGTTGTTGAAGTCGTTTTTTTTCAAGTTCTTCCTACGATCGAAAGTACAAGTTATGGATATAAGTAAAAGTTGAACACTTTCAAACGTGCAAGTCAATGAACGCGCAGGCGAGAATATAAAATCGTTCGCATTGTACCTGTTTCTGCTTTTTCTTTAGTAATTGTTTGTCATCATCCTGCCAAGCTTTGTCTTCCGCCTCTTTAGCTTTTTTGGTAGTTTCTGCTTCCTTTGCGGCAGCCTTTCGGGCACGAGCCGCGACGGCTTTGCTATTTTCCCCAACAAATTTCTTCGGCATGTTGACCTGAAATTTACAAAGAACTAATGAATAATTAACGGTAAAAGTTGATGAAGATAAATTGAGTAAATATCAAGTATAGTTTTTTTTTGCAAAGTATTTAAAAATATTCTATGGTGATGATTCACTTTACTACGTTGGCAACGCAGCAGAGCATGCGCAAGGCCAACGTGGTCATACGGTAACCTAAAGCGTTCAATAATTGTGTAAATATTATTGGAACAACGAAATGTAAAGGAAAGAATTTTATTATTTTGGGATAACGAATGTCGTGGTTAACCAGTGGTGTAACTATATGTAGATTGTTTACTGGAAGATTGTCGGCAGTGCGAAAAATGTCGAAACATACTTCAAAGAAAGCTGGCAAGGTTCAGAAAGCAACAAAAGTAGAGGTACGTAGATATATAAATAAATTGGACTTACCGAGATCAGAGTGAAGACACTCAAATTTCAATCACGAGTTTAATTCGATCACCTATAAGAGAAATAGTACGGCATTTTACGAGGAAGCGTGCGACAGCCAAATGTGTCACTCGATATTTACCAAGAGCGACAATGTGACAGGAAAAAGTCACTAGAATCTAGTTTGAAGTTTTCGTTGAAAGCGGGAGATTTTGATTCTTACAAATTCACATTTCAGCTTTTCGGTCAATCGTTTTTGATGCTAGATTATTACTAAAACACATTGTTTCTCTTTTATTTCCAACATTTTCAGGAACCTCCATCCGGTCCAGTTACCGTCGGTAAAGATGGAAATGTTGCCATAAAAATTCAAGCTAAACCGGGAGCTAAGCATAACAATATAACAGGCAAGTATATAATATTTACTATTATTATATAGTTTTCTCATTGAATTTCCTTTATTTCAAAGAAATGTGCATCTTTTTATAGATATTTCAACGGAAGCAGTAGGTGTCGCGATATCAGCGCCGCCAGTAGAGGGTGAAGCAAATACTGAGTTAGTCAAATATTTGGCAGCTGTGCTGGGCATGAGGAAATCAGACGTTTCCTTGGACAAGGTCCGTTATTACTGATTATTATAAACCATACATTGATTTATGAATTTACTTGAAGTAGTTGTGTAACAATTTCATATAGGGATCTAGAAGCCGTCAGAAAACAGTTATCGTAACGGGAACAACTGTTGATAACGTTTTACAAAAATTGAAGAGCGAAATGACCAGTTGAGCGTTGTTATTAATAAAAATATTAACAAAAGGTTCAATAATATATTTCGAGTGAGTTTGTTTGTCAATAATATATTTTATTTATTATCACAATATTATTAATATTATTATTAGTTTTAACGTGATTCTTACTTATAATATATATCTTTATTATTTTTTTGTTATGCATTTGTATTAAGTACATTGTATTTATTACACAGCTGTATGGCAATTTTATAAGGGTCAATAATGCATCTTGGATTACGTTTTCACCTAATTGCAAGAAATTTTGCTTTACCGTTTGAAATAGCAAATTACGTAAAAATAGTACGAATTCCCACCATAGGATTCTTCACCTTCCACGTTCTATTCTGCAATTATGATATACATGGAAAAATGTAGAGGATCGACAATCGATAATTAATACCGCAGTTACGAATTCTATATTATCTCTTTCTGACTAATTGAATGTGTTGTATTTCTGAATCAACTCCGAATAACTCGAGTCGCAGAAATCCATAATTCATTCTTGCACCTCAAAGACTTTGTCATCGAGCCACGGTCGAAAAATCGGTAATGTAGAAGGATAATGAGCTCCTCTCTTAGACGGTGCAGTTCCTGCAGGAGCTCCTTCCTGTCTAAGTGGATACGTAGCCAAGACGATAGGAATTTGCAATTTGATCTCCTTATCGAGACTCTTCGGACTGATAACGAACTAAAGTAATACAGAAAAATGATAAGTTATTAACAGGGACATATTTTTAGATATTATCATCAGTATGGCATCCGTGGATAAGTAGACTTACATAAACGTGATAAAGGACATTGATCAGATGACATCCTCGCAAGTTAGTAGGTGGCAATGGTGGAACGTACATCTGTTCATTCAGCCATTCTTCGCCATCACCAGGTCGTATCTTTCCTCTAGAGACACTGGCCAACTCTCTGGTTTCACTTGCAAGAACTTTATTTCGACAAAGATACTGAATCGTTTCTGTCAAAGATGCTTTTGTGGATTTCATCGTGACCTAGAAACGTTGTTAAACAACTTTTTGCTTATTACCGATAAATTATGTTAATAACGACGCTTGACATTTGCCAATCACATTACATATGACTATTACAGGTATGTCAATGACACCATAAATTCCTGTTAATACAGGATTATTATGTTAGATGGAATGTGGTGTAATATTTATTTTAAGTCAAGTTGCGGAAATGCGATACTCACTTTACTACGGTTACTGACTGTGGCTGAAATTCCAATAGTCTCGCCAGGGACGTAACCACCTCTATCTAGACTTACTCTGCAGAATACTGGTCCCCCGGATACGCAAGAAACACCTACACGTTGTTCCACCTCCAGCCTAGCCGGCTGCTGCACAATATTGAAATATGTATTATTATAAAGAGATTATGATTTTTATGCGTTCAACAATCTGATATAATTGCCTTACTGCCAAAATCGGTGGCTCCAGATTCAAATCGATTGGATTCATCACTATAAAAACTTGCTGGTTCTTATGGGTTAAACCATTTGGTTCTCTGAGAGCTGCTTTACAATAATATTGAACCCATCCGTGCTTTCCTAAGAAAGTAGATGGCAAGCCTAAGGGCAATCCCAATTTGAAAGGGAAACTGTGTATACCGGGTGATAACAATGACGGACCCTCTTCTAAAAATAACAAAATGTACCTATATAAATTAGTTATTTTTCAATTTTATTATTATATATATATATATTATATAAATTAATTAATTACCCGGTTCTCCGAGAAGTCTCATTCGAAAATCTATATAATTTTCTTTATCATACACTCGTTCGGCACGTTGACTGCGTACCCTAACTACGCCTTCGCCTACTACGTGAAAATGTAATCCCGAAACACTGAAAATGAGATTAATTAATGAAAAATATTTCTACCTTATATTTACTTTCAGCAACGTGTTATTTTGCGTGTATTAAGCTTCATTAATTATCCCGTAAAATCCTACACGATAAATTATAAAATTATAAGCTGCAAAGTTACTGCATTTCAAATTGGTTTCGCTAGAAAGAATTTTAATAAACACTGTACGATTCGCCGCAGATCTTTAGACGGTAATTAACAAAACGCTCACGCAGCGGTTGAATCTCACGATAAATACATCCAATTTACCAAACGAAGTCACGCACATGCGGCAAACTTTCATAAATTTAACATATTACAACAAAAAAAATTAGTCGTTCCTTGTTTTGAACGTGAAACGCGCAAATTTTAACATGACAAAAAAAAATCACCAATATAATTACCTGTTACGTTACACAATATGCATATAATTATTTCAAAAGCATACTTACTACGCTTCATCGTCCAATTCGATGAGGACTCTCCCGGACAAAAAATGGCCAGGAAAGTACAGGAGATTCGTATTATCGAAGAGTATCAAAAACTTGCTCAGTTTACGCGTCATCTTGCACGCGACTGCTTACGGTTTACAGGCGACAGGTGGTTATTTGCTTACGTCACGAAAAGTTAGCGCAGTTACGACTAAGGCCTCAAAGAGAGCGGAACTGTCACTTCCATGAAACACATAACACCGTGAAGAATTTTGAAATTCTATACATCTAACTGACAAGTTTCCCGGCTTCCTTTTTGCCGATGTTGTTTCTTTTTCTTTTGTTTGCCTGCCAAACGTAGGCGAAGCAGGAATGCCTGCGAGTAGACGCCTCTGCACCTGGGGCTACGCCTATGTGTGTTGCGAAATCGTACGACTTATTGCACTGCGTTCAGTCATCCTGTGACTTGACTCCAAAGTTTTGAATTAAACGATGTACACACGGTACTGTTACTTGTCTCTTTCCTTTTTCGACGATTTTATATATCAACTGGGAAGTCCTCGTGGTAACGACATCCTCGACACGTCTTGAGACACGAAACTTTCTGTACAAGACCCGAGGACCTTGTCTCTTCCTGACCATTCTTGGAGCTCGGTTCACTTTCGCTCCCTACCACACATTACCACCTTGGTTCTCCAATCCGACGAAGGTATATTCCAGGTTACGTGACCCTGCCGACCAATGGAACTCTACTGGTACGTTACGATCATCTTGACTTACGATTGTTAGATCATAATGGATCATAATGGTGATCGATTGGATGGATGTGTGATGGATGGATGGATGTGGAATAAAAATAATCGGGAGACTTGTTCGGTGAAGCTGTATCGAATAATACATTTTTCGTTTGTTCTTTTGCACAACATTTTTTATAATGGATCCTTATTTGTTTATATGGATGAAGGTAAATAATTTCTTTTCATTTCGAGATTGAAACCCTTGTCAAATGTGTTTATTAGATCATGTTTATTTGTTTCACGTTTTCGAAATAATTTACTTTTGAAATGCAGTCAGTTACGCTTGGTTGAAAGTGACAGTGTATATTTTATTCTATTCTTTTGTATATACACTGAAGTCGAAAAGTTTCCGGACGAGGCTTGTAACTGCAATCTAACTCTTTTCTCCGCGTTTTTCTCAGGCAGCATTAGACTAAATTTTATTTAAGATTTGTCTATAAAATAACCTATATCCCGGACTGTACAGCATAAAGGATACCTTAAACGTTTATGTGTTTCAAAACTCTCCTACGGCAATGGATATATGAAAGCATATGCGTTTTTATTAACCTGTTGGTATTTAACCGATAAATGGTAAAAGTAACGATTGCATGTCTCATCAATTTGTCGCTAGATGGTGTTACGTATAAAAAATTACTCTTATGAAAAGGAAAAGTCCAAAGTGGTAATGCATATAACATAAACACGTATATTATACTGCAATAATATATTTAATATATCTCTAAGCGCATTGTTATTGCTAATCTTTCGCAGGCTATATATGTACAACTTTACTTGATATACTGTATAATTATTGCATTTCCCGAATGAATTACGGCGACGAATTTGCGCGCGCACAATTTTGGGCAACTTCCAGTACTTCTAAATATGCTTAGCCAGAATTTCCGATTTCTAAGTGTTAATATTTCACTTGATTGATTGAATTAATTATTTTAACGTTCCAAGCACCTAATTTATTAATATTTCAATTTGAACGTAATTTATTCTCGCTATTCTACAATTTCAATTCAATTTTTATCAACTCCGTATATTCTGCGAGATTTTGATTTAGCCTCAATTTTATATTTTGAATAAATTTTGAAACTAAATCAAGATCCAATAATATTTAGTAGTATTTGGGAAGCTTTCCCCAATTTAATTTCCTAATTTTTCTATTCCTCCTGCTTTTCCACCTGGTTTGAATTTCTATTGAAAATCGGATTTAATTCCAAATCCTCGTCACAGAAATGCTTATTTCAGGAAGAGTTTAGGCAAAAGAGGTTCCGCACCACTTGGTGGAATTTTTCGAAACTACAACAGTGCTTCACAGCGCCATCTGACGGTTCTTTCCGGAATTAATGAAAAACGTTGTCCGCGATAAACAATTTTTTTAAAATAATTGCCCGCCCCCTGCTGAAATAAACATAAAGAAAACACTTTACACAAGGTTCGTAACAATCATTTTATTGGTAATACTTATTTGTGATACACATACTATCCTTATACTATTGAATACAGCTGCCTGCAAGGAAACAAACAGTCAGATACGATATAAAGTATACTGGATTATTGTACCTATTTATTTAGCGTATCCCGTATTGCCTACCTACAGGCGTCTTTATATAATCGTACAAGGTATATGGTAAGGATAATAAGTAATACATGCTCGTCAGCTTCCGAATAGTTGTATGATCCTTTGTAAATACGTCGAAAAATACATTCATATAATATGATATACGTTCTATTTCAATTCGTGCAAGTATATAATTGTATTATGCGTATATTTCACGACGGGAACCGAACGAAGTACTTTTCATTGAATGACAAGAAATTTTATTTGTAGGCACCAGCATAAATTTATCGGATCTACATCCTTGGAAAATACATGATTGCGTATAATGTTTCAGTTATTTTACGTAGTATGTATGCATCGAAGTCGAACGTGTCTAAAAAAAAGTAACAGAGAAAATTACTTCGTTTGACTCATTTGACAGATACGTTATGTGAAACGATAAATGATAGTACATGTAAGAATCACGAAATTATGCATATATAATTAGTTATTTACAAGTTTTATTGTTGCCCTTACTATGTCCTGGTTCATTCCAGATCATTTTCTATTTCAGCCAATTACCAATTATTACGAATACCTCATGTCACACTTTTCTTTCCTTCTTTATCTACGCTGGAAGACTAGATTAGAACATTTTAAACCCTTACGGGCTCTAATTAACTCCTGTTTATTAAATATTACAAAGTTACAATTTAATCGCGCTTCGACGAATAATACTTCTTTAACATTTCTATTATAATGCCCTCCATCTGTATAGCATGATTGGCACCATTGGTTAATTATAGTCTCCGTTAATAAAAATCATTATCGACACGATAAAGTGAACGATTGTTAATAGAATTTTTTATATCTTTCCGCTTTTAGACTAAAATTACATCATTACCAGTACAATGTCATTCGAGTCTTTTGATGAAGCGTTTACAAAATTATGAACAACGCCAAATTGTCACCTTTTTTCAGTCCACGATACAGAATTTACTTTAATACGTCTTAATACGTCTTTAATACGATACGTCATTTTTAGACGAAATAAATGAATAATCCTCGCAAAGTCAAAAACAAGAGAAATAAATCTGCACTACATGTTTAATCACTGTAACGATACAGTGTAATTTAAAGAAAAGAAAAAAAGTTACAAATCAGAACTGTACAATATCAAAACATAAAAAGACGTATCACACTTGGTCTTTTCAGTAAATTTACCTTCATACCGTTAATCAATTTCTGTGATAAACATCTGCTGATATGCAATAAAACATGATTTCCAAAAATACATTTGTGTATCCACATATGCTTACAAGATACGTGGATACTTAATGACTCAACGAAATGGATGTGAATATCCGTCAGTGCAAGATGTTCTCAAAGAACTGTCAAATAGAAGCATTCCTAAGAACCATTCGCTGGTCTTTAAAACGCACAGTAGTGGTTTTGCCCAAATTATGAGCGAAAGTTTGTTCCTTTCAAACGCCATGATCAAATTCATGATATCCCTCAGCACCAGTAAACACAACGTCCACCCAGACCCTCATGGCTTCTGGGCTCGGTGCCATAAGATGATAGAGTCTCGCTGATGTTTTAATGATGAACGTAAGCGAAGGTTGTGGCGATCGAACAGTATTCATATGATCCACATAGACTTCCTCGATAGACTATAAAGTAAACGAATGATTCAATTAACCTTAAACCAGAGTATGATTTACGTCAAGCATTTCTCCCTCCACGTCAAGATTAATACTACAATTTATACTTGATTTAAGTACCTGGAAGTATATGACGCCACGTGCTTTTCTCGTGGTATTGTCACTATAATACGATAATGTCTTTCTCTTCCTGTCAAAGACAAACCAACGTTTATTCCAATGATGAAACTTCTTGCTCATCTTCGACAAGTAACCACAGCAGCTGGTCGTGTCGACTGTGACATCATGAATCAGGGGCAACTGATGTCCAGCTGTCTCAATATGATGTCGTAGGTCCAACGACTCCGATTTTATTGGAAGATATCGCGTGAGTGGCCTCTGCGCGTATAAAATAATTCTAACTAACGAATTGTACACCTTCGATGTATTTTAATGTAAAGAAAAAAAAAAGTAGCACACAAACCTGTAGTTTCGCCTTTTCGCGATGTTTTATTGGCTGTAGTGGTCCAAGGGTGTCTAGCTCGCTGGAAGTTTGTGAAAGGGGACGACTTCCGTTTCCGTCTACGATGCCACCACTGTTGTTGCTAAGTCTTTCGCCTTCCGTGGAACTTCTGTGATTATCTCTAGTCTGCGGAAACAAATGCAGATACGTTAATAGAAATTCACATAAGAAACGAGCTGACAGTTTTAGTCGCTGCAACAGATTACTCCTCAAAGAGGAGTACAGTCTTAGCAATTTAAAAAATGTCTACGACACAACGGAAGTGCACGAGCTTCCCTGAGTCTAATGTTATTTATATATATCCGAGTGTACTTTTTGAATTTGGTACGATCTCACGTGCCGCCGTTCAAGAAAGAAATATTGTCTTAGGCGACAACTGGCTTCCTTCCTCCTACATTTGAAGACCCATTCGGTAAATTAGGCCTCTCAAAATAGTCACCATCGAGAAGGCAGTGAAGAGGATGATATTTACGAGACGTAAACTAGGATGACTCCACTACCCAGTGAAGACCTCCTTGTTCGTGGATAAAATTCCAACTCGTTTTAAATTGCAGGCGTGCCAACGATCACGTGTGTAGATACGACGTTACTCTACAATTCCTTGGCCCAGTCCTAAGTGGAATTTTCATTTAGCGACTGTAGCATTAAAGAGAATTGACTTCTTGAGGGTTCTAATAAATTTCTCTTCTTTTATGTAATTGACCGTTAAGACCAAGTGTAGCAGGTCTAACGAGGTTCATTAGATTAATGAAATAAAACAAGTAAAATTCTCAGAACTAACCGCACTGCATAAGTACAGTACAGTGCATAAGTGCAGTGTAGAATTAGTACTTTACTGCACGAGTGCATTTTATATGATACAGTAACGCACAAGAGTACCGTCAATTGATACCTGCTATCAAGAAAAATTCATATCGTAAAAGCTACCGTCTATGATGCAACAGAATTGATTATACCGGTTTCATCAATCGCGAGGCTTATCTAATCTTCCATTGGGCTCCTATCTACGGCTTGAAGATCCTAGGAATTCCGACTCACGGAAATTCGAACTCTCGTTGTGTCTTGCTGCGCAACCGATTTATTATTGTTCCCGGGATATATTTTTAGGTAAGAATTTCAATGGCACAGACACCCTCTTCTTCTGCATAATTTATTTTAATCATTTCTCTTTTTTTTTCGGGCAGAATTCAAAACTCGACAATTCTCAATCTCTTTTATGTTTCAGGGCAAGTATCTGTGTGTGTCGTATGTCGCCAATTCGTTTACCATGAAAATTGCCCAACTCGCACGATGCATGGGAATGGCTATTTATCGATTACTTACGATTGAGCTTCGATAGTTTGTGGCTTCTAGTGTATTTGAACGCGCAATCACGTTTTGAGAAAAGCTCGTAAACCAATATACTAAAAAAAACTTCACGATCTTGGACTGTCACCAATATTGTTGTGTCTTGGATTATGGCCTATAATAAAATCTTCGGATTCGAAGACAGATACGTTTCACATGCTATATTCACTGAAATAAGTAACAGTGGCAAATGTTGCCACATGTGCCGAAATATATTTTCACTGCCAAATTATAAATACGTATCATAATATGTTTTTTACACTGAAATTTATAAGTCGTTAGTTTCGAGAAAAAAGAAAAAAGTTTTCAGTCACATCTGGACCAAACACGTGGTTTGGATTTGTGTAATCGTTTTACAATCGGTCACCGTGTTTCCGATAAATTAAACAATTTTCTCTACATTTGTTGTTTCATCGGTTTAAGTTTTTTTTTTTTTTTTTTTCAAAAATATATATAATAGTTTCAGCGGATCCACGAATAAGATTTCAGGGCCATGGGACTTCTTCACATTGAAACGCATACAAAGATGGCACCTCGGAAACAAATATTACTATTGGACAGATAATAATTCTGTATACCTAACATATTATGATTAGTTTCTAAATTAAAAATTATTCTCTTCAATTTTATAGCACTGCTTGGTATTATTAATCTTATTCATATAATAAAATACTTGATTACTAGTTTCCATATCGCGAAATATTCTTTTGAAAAAAATTCTCCAGCACTGTTTAATATAACTAATCTCATTTAATATATCTACAATCTATCGCAAATTATAAAAATAGCATGGCAATTCGCTAAAGAATATATAATTAAGAGAAAGCCATAGTTAAAAATCGACAAGACTCACGCGTCGTTTCCTAACGTGCTTCTTTCTAGATCCCATCATATAATTCATCCACATCAGTGACATAAACGGTGCAAATTGTGCACCAACAAAAATTATAAGATTTTCCACTAAAATAAATTTAAATAAAAATCCAATTAAACTTTCCCTTAAACCGCACACCCTCTTGATAACATCAATATCACCGTACGATAATTAACACTTGCGATAACGACTCCTTCTCACGAACAGAAATACACCCTTGAAATGAATCAAATATCAGAGCCCAACTGTAGGCTAGACTCTGAAAACTGTTCAATGTTAAATCCTTGGTGGCATAGTAAGAACTGAAGTTTCGGTGGTCTGGCATACCATATTATTCACTAAACTCACCGCCCCCCACTCAGTCATTTCTCGCGGAAAACCGCCCCCGCAAACGCAACGATCCCATTCATAAGGGGAAGGTAGGAGACCACTTAGAAAATAGCTCGCACTATATCAATATACATAGAGTTACTCATCGGTAAATAGGGAAAACACAAGACCCTTGCAGTTAGGGCAATATTCAACGTAGCGACGAAACAGCACGGAAGCCTCAGGATATTTTAAGCGTTCTTACAATCATTAAAAATTGGATAAGCACGTTGCGTGATCCATGAATATTTTCACGGTGATCCTGATTATGAGAAGGATTTTTTAAGCACGCAAAACCTGCATCAGTGTTCATCGTTTATTAGGGCAACGTATCAGCAGCATGTAACCACTGCATGTGTCATAGTGACATACATAGTTTACTGGGAGAAGGAGTCTCTTGTTAGGTGATCTGCATGGCACGTGTGACGTGCATTCAGATCCAGATGGGAACCAGTTGCGAAAAGATGAAACCACAATGACGAAAACGTGTGCCCTAGAATGTAGATACTTGCGAAATTGGTTGCATCGTGCTATTATATTCGGCGCCAAAATTGCGGATTTCATCGTGAAAGTCGAATGGCGCGCGAAGAGTGTGCAATAAAAATGTGCACGGATACGCGAATACGTGAGAGAATAGGAAGATATGGAGAAGGATGAGAATTTATTTAATTCTCAAGTACCGAAGCGACATACGAATGAATTGCAAAGTCCGATATAAAGTCTGCGAAGGACTTCACGTTTGCAGAAATCAACTAGCCGTTATCTTCTTTTTTTTTTATAAGAAAATTTTCTTATCGTCTGTTTTTTTTTTTAACAAAATTATTAGGTACCTCTTTTTATCAGCCTTAGTCTGACTCTCCTTACTTATTTTAACGAGATGACTAACGTCGCGTGTTTTGAGAAAAATCAAAAATTGGTATTTCACGTCCAATGCGATTCCCAGAAATAATAAACAGACGTGAGTGTACGAGCGACGCAAGCTTTTAAAGCACACGTCACCTCAAAAGATCAATCCCGTTGTGCAAATGTGACGTCGTGTGTTGGGGCATGCGATATTTCCTAACATCAGAGTCCCCGTCAATCCTCAACAACTGCATACAACTGTTAGCCGCATCTAAATAGTACAGATTTATGCGAGAAGTTACCGTACTTAATGCGTCTAACGTAGCACATCGATGTCAAGGGTAACAAGCAAAATTCTTAAGTTACGAATTTTCGATTTCGACAGAAGTAACCGTGAGCCTCCTAAAGCCACGGTAAATCATACGGCGTCGCCGGAACTAAGTCACTGAATCGTCGAGTACACACGTCTTTCACGGCCGTGAAATTAACCTGGAATGCCATTTGCGCATTGCAAACAAATAAAGAATAGGTAATGGCTATATTGCCGAACAAACGCAGTGTTAATTAACATTAAATCAACGTCATAAGATACAAATGAAAGCTCTTGAGCCTAGGACCCCTTTTATTATTCCTGCTCGTTCGTTAAGTCCCTAAAGATGAATTTCGCTTATACAAATTAATAAAATCATATTTCAACTTTCAAAATTATAAATTGCCAGTAAATGATTCACGTAATATATGAAAAATTTTTTAAGACCCAAAAATCAAATAATTTTATCGTTTCGTCATACTTTCTACGGAGATAATTGCGGTATCTCTGCGAGGAGTTACAAAATTTTTGAAAAATTATCTATCGCTCTTCAAAATGGCGGATATTTTTACCTGGAAAAAATTAGTTGGAATTTGATCGCCGTCACTGATAATGCATTCCTTGAACGAGATTTCGACTCTGATATCATTTTTCGGTAAACGCTCGTATCAGTCAAACGTGAGCATCCGTAGACTTTTAACATGGAGAAATTGAACGACTCTTTTCTTTTTTTCTTAAGCATTTTCGCTCATCTGCATCGAGTGCTTCTCCTTTGTTTGTCGGATATGCTTATGTAACGGCAGGCAGACGGTTTTAAAATATTTCCAGAGGAGTTTCGGATTCCCCAGGGGAGATGAATCCGAGTGAAATGCCTCGAAGCAGGTGCGTGGTGGAAGTGCCTTCACCCGAAATAGATCTTCACCTAGCCTTTGGCCAATAATAAGATATTCAAAAGCGTAGGTCAACATGCAAACCGCACATTTTTTTTTAAATATCACACGTGCGAGTTACATGACCGATCGCACGTATCATTTCAGTTTGCGATGAAAGATTGTAATATTTTTTTGACTTCACTGAAAGATGCTGGTGTAACGTTGCTTCGATGATTTGCGTATAAGAAGAAATCGACTGGTTGTAGTTCTCTTGTTCTCAAGGTTGGTAAGATTGTTTAAGAAAATCTTCATCGAGACATAACAAACGGAAGAGGTCGGACGTCGCGACGCTTCAAAAATCTAGGACAGCCAAGCGCCGAAAACTTGTTCCTCGAGGTAAACGATACAGATGTTGCAAAGAACGATATTCCGTATAGTTATAATAATCCACGCATGCGCTTTCGGCACAAAGCTTGGACAATCAAAACAGCAGATGTCAAAAGTTCTGCAAGTTCAGAATTTTACACGCTATATCTATCATCCAGTGAAAACAATTTTTTTTTTACTGCGTCGACTCTTTCTTGATCCTCGGTATCTTGTTTATGAGGATTTCTCATGTAGAAAAGAAAATAAAGAAATCAACTTATAGTTCTCTTTAATTCCTTGTTTTCGTTGCGTTCTTCGAGCTCTAAGCGATCTCTGTTTAACAACGGATGTGGCTTTGCTTTATTTATACTTCGCCAAATAACACTGCTCTCAAAAACCGAATGTACGCAAAGCTGTTCGTTTGATTGGCAGGGAAGCTTTCAAATTGACTCCCACGTTGATGTCCTCAGCCTAAGCGGTTTGCATGACGAGATGCTTTTTATAGACAAAGGATATAAAATCTGAATAAACTGATTCTTAATAATCGAACCCCATTATCCATTCATGGATATTCGTGGTTAATTGTAATGCTAAAAAATTATAACATACGGCAACATCAATGTCCATTATGACTACTTTTCAATGACACGACGTCACGTGTCTTTTAGTTAACTTAGACTTTTACAAATACTTACGCTTTCATTCTGCAGGAGTGTGTACGAATTGTTCGATGGTCCAGGACTCGATGACGTGAATTCAGAGAGTTTTCCCGGCGACAGCTTCTCGCCAGTGACGACGTCAGCACCGTCACTGCTTCCGCTACCACTGAAAATTGAACGAGCTCGTTTATCGTTGAAACTGAAAAGCGCCATTACGGTAGGAATTTCTTCAGGCCTCAGGATCGCTCGTAACTTCCAGCTACGCGGGTACGATAAACCGTGCGAGCTCGTAAAAGGAGGAAGCTTAGAAGCAAACGTTAAAAATTGAGAAAACAGTACCGACCGTGAAGAAATATCCCACCCAGCCATAGGAATTTAAGCTCAAGATAGATTAACAATTGCGCAAGTCTACCTAAAATATTACGCCACATATAAATATCACGCAGCAGTAAGGAAGAGCATTGAAAAAAAAAAATAAAGAATATCCCAAGATAAATTTATTCTAAATGAGAAAGCGTAATACACCTTATTCCCGTAGCTAATCTATATGCCCTCGCCTGGAAAGACCATTAGGCTACTAACAAAGCTGAATTATATAAAGGATAAATTAAAGTAAAAAAATTAACAATGAACAATGCTGCTCCTTACGGTACAAAGTGTGACAATCGAATGGCAATTTCACTGGCGATTATAATTGGCAATAAATAATGTCCGACCAGACTCACAAGTATCGACGATATAAATTGTTACTGAATCTCTCAGCAGGCTGGTAACAGTTCTCAAAGAGCCAATCCTTAGTGTTTAAGTAGCAGCTATTACTCGTGATCAGAGTTATCAAATTGCAGCCTCCTATTCTGGCCTCGTTTATAACAACCTCACCCACTTCCCTGATGTTCATTTTCACTCATTATTTCACGCACTAACTTCGCTTCCGCACGAATCACATTCGTGCTGGCCTTTGCGATAAATCTTCCTCGCCCATTTTATGACTTTGCTATCTTTCTCGCTCTCTCATTCAACGTCACGTGGTTTGCTCGAATTCACACGCGAATCATCGAACATGTCGGGCGTAATGGCTCCTGCGCGACTGCTATTAATCCATCGTGATACTTGCCGACTATTTCACGGAGTTCACTTTTACTCCCTCATTGGGGATGTACAGTGCGTTCCTGGACGCTATTAGAGTTAACTTAGCACGATAGCATATACTAGTATTGATATCATATCGTGTGATAACGCCCCTCCATTGCTAATAATCATCATGGAAATAATTGAGGATTGTAATGTATTTGCGAAGACACGTAGATCAAAGCCAATATCCTATACGTAGGAGGTTAAAGGTTGAGAAAAAGTCATAATGGTATCGCTGACATCGTAAGATCACTGGTTAGACCTTTGCTCATTGGTTTTAGTACTGGCACTTTACCGAGGTAATGATTCAGAATGATAATAATTTTATAGGATTGCTCATATCCGATAGGCCAGGCTTGATAATAGATTATACAATTTATTATTTTTTTGGGACATCGCCAGATAATTTTTTTGACGATTCGTTGTATTCACTGTTTTTTTTAAATATTAATATTAGTTTATCCTTCTACGTAGGATCGTTCGAAAGTTTTATCTTCGATTGTTAAAGTTCATGGTATGTAGGAGGTTCTTTAGAAATCTAATAAAAGTCTGGATCTTTATAGCTGCACGTTTCGCGTAACGCTAGTACGCACGTCTACTCGCTTTACCTTTGTAGACTCTACTGACTGGTCGGGTGACAACTCTATCATTTGTATTACCGATAACTCGTTCCGACACTGGAGTGACTACGATATCCGAGGCTGTTAGTGACAGGGACAGACCGAAGTCCATTATTCACTCAAACGAACGTGCAGAGAATAAATTTTGAAAACAGTTAGTTCCAGGATAAATTTAAATTATTGATTGTAGAACGTGGCGCGATGCAATGATTCCGATAGAGAGTGCTATAGGTCACTCAGAGCATGTTTTGAATTGTCTGAAGAGGAGTGCAGGTGAAAAAAATTATTACTTTAGATATTTATTTCTTATTTGTTTTGATAATTTTATATAGCGGGTGCTCAAATTGTAGGCACGAGGGATATTAAAGCTGCAACAGTGTCTTTAGAATTATCATTTGACGCGTTAACTTGGCAATAAACTTTACTCGTAGAAATTGGCAGTCGCGAGTGATTTTCTGGACAGCTGTTCTACTACGCGTTTAAGCCGCATCTTCATGTTAAATTTCAGGTAGCCTATATAGAGAAGCACGCGCGTGGTATTAATAAACTGTTTTACTCTTACCTTTCTGTTGGTCCTGTCGAGTAGCTGGAAGACTCTTCGCCAGACTCTACACTGTTGAAGGATGCACAATTCATTTTTCTTTCTTCCCACTGAGAGCGCACTTCGTCCTGCACTCTTCTTTTCAATTCCTCCACTCTGCGTCGTTCCTCTGAGATTACCTGACTCCCTGTGATTCATGTGAAACATATAGATTCGTGTGAATAACGTTTTGTAATTCAACTGTCTTATTTATTTTATAATTAACGTTAATATAAAAACGTCGTTACTTACCTTGTTTTGCTAAATGAAGCTGTCGATTTCTCTCAATTTCCTTGAGGGACTCGATAGTCTTCCTACCTAAGCTGCCTTGATTATTCACAATTGGCGAGTCGTTCGTTACTCGAGAGATCCTATCGAAATCTTCTCTGCTCGGCGATCTCTTCTCTTCCGAATTTTCGGGTGAGCTTTGAGCCAAATCTTCGAGTTCATCATCGATGGCGCGCAGACGGCTGCGTCCCTGTACAGAGTGTTGATATAAAAACGTCAGCTGATCGATGCATCCAATTGTATAAGAGAAGCTCTACTTGCCTCTTCCAATCTTTTCATGTGACCCAGTTTCTGTCGTTCCAGAATCCTCGTATCTTTAGTGGCAGTATTATTCGCCTGGGAACGTTGAGATTCCAAGTGATTCAGCTGAGCCTTTCTCGTTTCTATTCTGGCAGAGAGTTCGCTGAGGTATCTGCAAGTAGGTATCGTTTGAACAAATAATTTTCTTCTTTTTCAAGCTTTTGTCTTTGAAAATTTAATGGCAGCCAGATATAGAAAGCTGTGTAATACACGCGTATACACATACCTTTGTAGTTCTTCACGAGTTGCTAGTTTACTCGCTTCTTCCTCTAGATGATGAAATTCAAGGTCCTCAAATGATTTTCTCTCAGCCTCCAGGATATCCTGCTGTGACGTCAATTTTTCAGCCAAGTCCTCGTGAACACTTTCATCCTTGCAGTTGGCCAACTCTTCTTCCAACCTGCTACAAAGTTGCTGAGCTCTTTGGACACGACGCTTAGCTTCCGCTTGTAGATTTGCCTGGGTCGAATTGTCCTCGGCCATTTCTCGCTCGAGTTCGTTTATCCTCATCTGAACTCTAATCTTTTCACTCTCATCCTGCGTAAGCTTTAAAGACTCGGATTCATATTCCGCTGACAGCAGAGCTTTTTCCAGCTCGAGCTGAAAAAGAAGATAACACATCACGTATGATTACACAGCATCCGCTTGGGTAATGATTACAGATGTCACGACATGCGCTTTTTTTCATCTATTAGATTCTTTTTTAAGATAAAAAGCGAAATTACTTTAACATTATTTCTTGTTTCGGGTCTACGTTCACTATTAAATCTTCTCAATAGTACGGTCACAGCTTTGTGTAACGTTTTGGCCATTATAGAGACCACTGTGCTTATCACGTACACGTAATTAAAACCCTACGTGGTCAGTAATTCGAGCATGACTATTGCTAGACTATAATCAACGCACTATCAATGAACTTTAAACGATCTAATGATTCATTGAGTCGTAGAATTAGTAAAATTGTTTAACATCGTGTGAACTAGAACTTATCGCTTCGAAGCGTAAGAGAAAACTGAATGTAAAGTTACATCGAATCGGATGTTCGGACAGCAAACGCCGGGATGGACTTATCTGGCCACAAAATGTAGAGTTTAACAAATATTAGCTTGTTGAGAAGTTTACTGCGAAATGAACGGGAAGTGATGTAATCCATTTATCGCGTTGATTATCCGAGTGAATATAGCTCTACGTGATATTTCGAATACTTAAAGCATTATTTCTAAAAATATATAATTCGTCACTAGTAGCTACATGCGTGATTGTTGGCGCAATCCAGTCTACATTCCGGAGTAAACAATATATTGATCATGAACTCCTCAACGAACTCACTGAGAACTTTCAACAATAAAGAAATAAGATTATTGATAATTTTCTAGATTTATCTACCTCTCTTGTTATCTCCTCCTCTTGTATCTCGATATCCGCGACACTTCTTTTCAGTACATCCATGTTTCCAAGAATGTGGATTTTTTCATTCTGAAGAAACTCTATGTACTTTCTTCTGTCCTCCTCCTCGAGTTCCTTTCGCGCTTTATCAGCCTTTGCCTCATTGGATTTGGCGTTATCCTTCTCGGAGTTGTTTCTCTTTGGCGTGACGCAAACGTCCTTTGATTTCGAGAGCATGGATAATTGTTCGATAGCTTCCAAAAGATCATCGTTTGATATGGCTAATTTATTTTCAATAACCTCACAAGAATTGGACAGCTGCCCGTTCTTCTTTAAAGTCGCACTGTTTTGGTTGTTCTTTTGCGAAGACGATGTTAAGACAACATTTTCGTATGGACTTTTGTTACCATTGAGTGGCGCAAAGTTTTCATAACTGTTTCCAAAACTTTGAGTTTGAATTTTCGTACCATTCAGCTGTATTTTGCCATAAGAGGATTGATCTTTTGCTTCGCTTCGTACTTGGAATCGCTGACAATTGGTCTCCCCGTTGAATCTTACATTCTCGTAATTGGACGGATGAGCTTGATTAATTGAATTCGAAAAACTATGGTCCCCGTCGCCATGACTGTTTGGCCATTTAATTGCCTGATTGTTATTTGGTGTGGTCGGCTGCAAATTCTCTTGAACATGCGACCCATCGTGAATCTCGTTCTGTCGAAAATTACCGTGGATTCTGTTGTTATTCGGCGAATCTCCATTTTGAAAAATCATTCTGGAATTTTCTAGACTAACATTCTCATAAGCTCCACTATTATTCTCCTTGGTGGATTCGAACGAAAATTGTGGTTGATTTTTGGACGGGCTCTTTGGGCTGTCAAAAGGTGAATTGTAGCCCGGTCTTTTTTCACGTGGAAGCGATCCATTGGTCTTGATTCTGAAATAGAGTAACAAAATTTATTATCAAAGCTTGATACACAAACGTTGACGTTTACCGTAGCTTTCTTATGCTAACCTGTTCGGCTGTCTTGGCTTCTCCATAGTACTTTGTTTCTCGTATTCGGCGCACATTGCCAAAATTTCCTCGAGTCTCATTTTCTCTTGTCTCTCAACTTCCTGTTCCCTGAGTCTTTCCTCTTGCGCAAGCTTCCTCTTATTCTCAGCTTCCTTTCTTTTATGCTCGGCGTCAGCCTGTCTCTCTCTAAGTTCCTCGATGGAACATCCACTTCCGGTACTAGGAGTCGGACTCTTAACACGCGCGTAAGAACGTTTCTGTTCATTGTATTTTGGATTCCGATTGAATGCAGGACTCGGCGGCTGAATTCTCCTTACGTTAGGATTCGAGCCAAAGTTCTGAGATGAATTTGGTCCAAGACCGTTAATCGACAATTCATTCATATTCGTATTAGAACCACGATTACAGAGATTTGGATTCGATCCGAACTTATCAACTTGTACATATTCGGTTGTGGTCTTGGCGACAATTAAACTTTGACTCATGTCAAATTCGCGTCCAAATTTTTCGTACTCGTTGGACTTTTGGCAAATCATACTGCGCGACATAAGATCAAAATTCTGAGAGTGCTTCGGAACTATCATACTCTGTGACATAAAATTCTCATTATTGTTCTCGTGATAGTGCGGATTATACGTTTTAAGATAAGTATTGGCAGTGGAGTACATTTGAATTTGATTATAATTAGGCGTAGACGTCTGCATGATATTCGGAGTGTTCGATCGGCTCGGTGTCTTAATGTGTTCGATTTTCTGTCTGTTATCACTGGAGTAATGGTAACTCTGTTCGTATGGCAAGCTTGGCGTATTGGAACGGCTTCTATCCAGATTCACAAAATTGTGATAAGGCATGACGTTACTCTTGGAGAGCGAGGCCAAGCTCGACGATCTCGAATGACCGAGAATCTGATCAGCTGGTACATTAGCCGTGCCACTGCCAGCAGGAAAAACCTTAGGAGACACGCAATTTCGATTTTGTCTAGCGAGCATCTCGAATTTCGTTAATTTACCAAGGAAGCCTTCGTCATCGGAGCAGGAGGAATTTCTTGGTGATTTTCTTGGCGCTACTGGTGGTTTCCTCTCCAGATGATTATCGAGGTTGTCGGCTAGAGAAAAGCTAATCGGTGCCATCGATATCCTTGAATTAGGCATCACAGACTTCAGCTGTTTAGCTTCAGCTGGATGATTGAACCTCATGTAATTGGATCGACCAATTGAAACCATACAACCTAAAAGCATAATAGACACATCAAATAATATACATAAATTTTACCTTATAATATAGTCGGTTAGCGATAACATCTCACTATTGGACTTTATAGGATCCCATAAGCGATAGATCGCACGATTATGGTGATCAAAAGACATTTATCAAAAGTCATTTAAATAATCGTAACTTTATCCTCAAATCAATTTTACCTTGGGCAAGACGAATCGGCGAATTGACTGGAATCCCATCCACGCAGGTATTTCCGTTAATGGGATGAAGAGTGACCACACTGTTGTTATTCTCGATTGTACAATGAATGAGTTCCACGCCTGTGCCCGAGACTGGAATATCTGCGTCTCTGCTGGATCCTAAAGTCACTCTACCTGAACAGCACAGAATACCAGTTTAACAGATGGCTCCTTTCTTTACCTTTCTATGTACACAATTACAGATATTTTTAAACGGTGACATGTCCCGGACACGTTTTAATCGTGACTCGACTAATGCACGCGCTCACTAATTTCGTCCGTACTTACTTCCCACGTTTCTATGCTACATAGATAAATCTACGCGTGAGACGTGCATACGAATAACTAAATTAAAATATCACCAGTCGCAATGATCATACTCGAATATAATTCCAAACCATTGTTAGTCCTTGTCTCTGGTCAATGGCCGAACATTCCTATATTAAAACGATACCGATCTCTCGGATTTCGTGCGTACACTTAACCCACTGAAAAATAAATAGCAACGTAATATTATGCCGAATGAACATCTCTTCAACGAACAGACTATTACACGGTTGGGCCGTAGGAAGTGAACCAACCGAAAGTGAATATGATCAACCTACTCGGACTTGTAGGCGTCTCGTTGAAAGAAGCGCGAGAGCCACGAAGCTTTCGTGGTCAATCAAGGAACTAAAGTCGCTGCCAAGTGTAATTAATGAAAGTTGCACAAGAAGCGACACGTGCGACGGTCGTGGAATCGAGTGTCGTTAAGTGAATTATTATCAGTTCGGCTTGATGGGGGAAGGAGGGGGGGACACACGAAAAAACTTTCTACCCAGGAAAAAAAAAGTTCTAACTAATGGTACAACGTTAATCGATCCCATTATCGGTAATTTTGAATCTTGGGCAAAGTCCAGGGTGCGCCGGTACCATTTTGATTTCCTGATTGTTCACGACCAATTTCGTGGTCGACGACTATAATTAGGTTCAAGTTATTCTAGTTGAACTGTTAGGCTGCTTCTCGAGAGCTGCGCGTTAGCTTCGGTGATTTGATTATTATGTGAAATCAAGAATAGGTCGTAAGTCGCTTTAAGGTATGACAGATGAAGTTGAAGTTTTTAGGTTTTTTTTTTTTTATTATTCGAATAGGCCTCGGTTCATCCATATTCCTGGATACGTTGAACCTACGGCATATAATCCGTGGTCGCCATTCCAAGCGACACTAAATGCATTTCGTAGGGTATTTATACAAAGGACCGAGTTTATATATAGTTTTGGCGCGACGTTCCTCAGGCCATTTTGTGTCTTTTTGGAAATGCGTCTGCCTCCACGTCCAAAATATCAACGCAAAGACGACTCTGCGCTTCTAGTCGACAGCTGTCAAACTAAACTGCCTTAAGTCAGTGAGAAGCATTGGAAGAACAATAGTTTCTCACTTTTCCTATCACGTGAGATCGCGTGGCATCTGAAAATATTCGAATTCCCATAGAACCGATTCGAAAAAAAAAAAAACATAAAATCTCGTCTCTGATCGTCCTAAAAAAAATTAATTTAGGTACCCATTAAATAATCACGGATCACAAATATTTTTATATTCGACGCGTCGTACACGTACGAAGACAGTGTATTGAATTGAGCATCACTGACGTCATTTTGACGCACGACTCGTCCCGCGACCGCTTAAGGATTTAATACTCGCGTTAAAAAATAAAAAACCTTAAGAATTTTTTAAGTCTGTTTCGCAGCTGCATAATCAGATAATTGCATCATGTATTTCTTATAGCAAGCGGTGCGTAGCTTCCAAGTCAGGAGACAAAGAGGACACGAGAAAGATGTTGAATAAATAGGACCGGGACACGGTGCAATTTTCAGGATTAGAACACGGGTGATCTTTTAGTACCTATCATTAGCTTATAATAGCCACTTCCTGTTCGCCGATATACAAGCACGAGAATAAAGACTCGGCAAATTCAGGCCAGTTTCCTCGTCTATTAATAACCCCAGCTTCACCGGCAACAACTCAAAAGTAATTATTACTGACAAAAAAAGTCTTTTATGCGTCTCAGATCAGACAAATTTTTTCTCCCTCAGTCGCCACATACACCTTACTAAACGTCACATCCGGCGAGTCAAGCTCAGACAAAAAAAAAAAAAAGAAACAGGCCTAAGGAACTTCCTTAACGAGTCCCCAAAAAAAAATTACTTCCAACCCCCGTCAGACTGTCAGAATCAAAATCGAATTTGATCGTCGAAGGTTCGATCGATTGTCAAGAAAATTTTTCTACAATAAACTTTTAGCAGTTCCGCCAGTTCGTGCTAAGAGAAAGTTTCGCAGTGTCCGTTGGGACGTGATATAAATTACGAGAAGCCTTATACGCGTGGTAAGTGTATATAACATAATGGCAGTACAGAGAGACAGGTGCAACTCAGGTGAACCCGAACAAGTAAAACAAAGATAAAGACCCTAGACATAAAAATCCCTGAACAATGAGGTATAACGGATTCCGTCGACGGAATGAAGAAAAATATTAAAAACTAGAAAGGTACCACCTATCCTCGCATACTCCTATATACACATATCTAAGCCAGCAATAAGATTCTCTCGAAAGCGATCGTAATGGACAAGCTCAAAATAAATAACGTCCTGGACTGCAGAAACATTCTAAGCGCGTTTCGTCCAAGGAGAATTATATTTTCCCGGAGCCACGAAGATAGAATGCGTCACTCTGAAAATACATCACTTTGAGGATTGACTCATGCAATAATTTATATTGCCCGCGTTGTGCCCAACTATATATAAGTGTCGTGCGCGAAGCCGGGCTCGCTCTAGGTTACTGTCCTCTGTCCTCCGCCCGGAGTAACGCCTTACGCCATTTATATACCCCATGCACCGGCAATTTATACGTGCGTATGCACCGGCTGGAAATGGCACGATGGCGTCGGATGGCGTCGGGACCAAGAAGAGGAGAGTGGGGGGTGGGGGGTGGGGGGGGAGGGAGACATACAGGATAAAAAAGAAAGAATCAAAGGGACGGCTAACGGCAAGAAAAGCATAAGAGTCAAGGATCGAAAAAAGAAGGACACCCTGTATAGTAGCATCGAGATCCCGTCTGCGATCTGGGGATTCTTTGTGGAATAATTTACTCGGTATACATACGTATAGCTACCAAGAGGCATCATCCCTCCCGAACGATATCGCCTAGCGATGCATCTCGAATTACACGCGATCCGTCGTAAAGCGTAGAGAGCGACAGGAAAGAAAAAAAAATGAGAAATAATATATAGAGAGAGCAAAAACCCTTTGGTTACGAAGGATCGAACGTCGACTCTTGAGGTAAATTTTGAAACAGCTTCCATCCGTCCGGTAAGTTGCGTTTACGCGGCAGCCGCACTAACGATAAGTGTATTTTTAAAAAGGGAATCGTTCGTATTTCAACGTCGCGCACGAGACTCATCCTAACGCCGGTATCGGCCTAAACCACTCGTCGTCCGTGTCCAAGATATCCTAAAGTCCCGGCAGTACAAGCGAACCTTGGCATCTTACAGTACTGCCGTTTTACGAGGAGCAAAGTCAATTTAACGTTCAACCTACCTTCGGGCAAAGGATGTAGAGTCACTGCAGTTGACAACCGGCCGCTACCCATGGAAACAAGATGTGGCGCTTCGGTCTGAACACGCAAGGCTCGTCCAGCCTCGCGAACTTCTAGACCCGCCGTAGACATTCCTGCGAGACATAATAAAATCATGAGATCATTGATTACCGTGAAATACGACGAAGTAACCGTAATAAAGATATATCGATCATTCGCCCGATTCATAGGATCTCGTTAACACGTTAGATCATTGATACATCTCGTTACCGAAGACGCGACTAGTTCGTCATCCTGCCAGCGAGGACATACGAAATAACCCGTATACGAAATTACCCGTGCGAGAATGAAGTTAATTGTTTTGCTAGCTCTGGTAAAATTTCAAGGAGGATCGATCCGATCATGGATGACGAGAGCCGATGAAAAATAGTGCAAAAAGTCACGTCAAAAACCGGTCTTCCCTGATCGGCCACGTGCATAACACGTCGAGGGTATCTTTTTCTCGCGACTTGGGTCGAACATCAACCGAGTCATGGGTCACGTTGAATTACGATTACGTATACGCATATTTACGTATACGCATATTTACGTATACGCAAGCCGTCCATTCGATAGGCGATCGTAATCGAGTAGGTGATTGTAAATCGTAGGAATGTAACGTGGTCGCGTGTTGACCTATAGTAAACGTCATGATCTAGTTTGCCAGGTGTATTTCCCGTGTACGTTACGCAGGCGCAAAAGCCTTACGCATAACTCGTGAACGCATAAAGGATGCAGGTAGAGCGCGGCCGGTTATTGCATAACTCTTATGTCAATGTTAGAATGAGATCTTGTAACCAGTAACCCACGTGGCGTAAATTGCCGGATAGTGTAAACCGCTGATTGAGCCGGTAAAAGGTCCTTGGCGGTGCAATAATTCCTTATGCACTTCTCGGTTGCACTCGGTGCAACGACTGCGTCAGTTTGTCCGACTGCAATACAGGCATTATAATACGGGCTAAATTGTGCGGTTTTAATTGAAATTTTCAAACTAACGAGGAATATTAATATTGTGCGCTTCAGGGCAGACCGCGGATGTACCCTGCGGCCGGTGCATTTCTATGCAATTAATATTGCACGCAGGACCTTTGAAGCTGTGCATGAGGAGTGCAAATTTAATCTTACAGAATCGTTATAGAGAGAGGGAAGGAGAGAGAAACACAAATTTATTTGATCTCGACTACGACTGTCAGACCACGATGCAGATTGGATTTTGGATTTTGGGATTACGCAGTCACCCGACTGACATACAAACAGGGAATTCGATGAATCCGGATGGACTTTGGTGCATTAACGCGTATCTGGATTGGATGCCGACGAACGACATTGCGATTTCTATCGAAAGAACGGATATAGATGGCAGCACACTCTACTGTCTTACTTTTCGCTAAAAAATGGCAAACGATTAATGTCCATTCTCGCGACAGTCTCCATGCGCCACCTACGAGGACTCTCTGTGCTCGTCGCTCTTCCATTGGTAGTTCGCGGGTTTAATCGCGAGTCTTAAATTACTGGCTAATGAAATCCGAGGAGGCGTAATTCAACCAGCCTGTGCATGCCCCACATGACCATATAACAAACTACGGTTGCGTATCGATTTCTTGATAAGCGACGTGCTCTATAAGGTTGGCTTTGAATTCGAGTTATGCTATAACCAGTCGCTGCATAGATAAATGTTCTCTCACGCGGCTTCATTTTGACCTGAAAATTTATACCGGTCAGATCGACCGGTGTTCCAGCTATATATAACCAGCCATATGTAAACTAAAAACGTTAAGTTATTTGTTAAAAAATGTTTAATAAAATTTGGCGGGCTATTTTAAAACTACCAGATCACATTTTCTTACCGGACGAGAGTCCCGCGCGAGCTGTACACGTTGTTCACTGCCATACGATGTACTAGACTCGACGGGATGCTCTAGCTTAATGTGCTTAATTAAAGTTGTTTCAACTCGTTAAGATCATTCGCACGGGATGAACAACCCTGACAGCTGCGTGCAGTTCAAACGTACAAGTAAGAAGGCACTAGGTTCGGCGAACAACTTGCCGGTCCCGTGATTCTATTCTGGTCGGGACAAATATCCAAGCCTGTACAGGAAAATGGTACCGCTGTGAGAATTTAACGCAGTAAGAATTTCCTAGGATCCCTCTAGGGTCCCTATGGAGAAGTATAATACATTCCGAGTTGTGGAGGTTTGCGTAGAACGGCAAGCGTATCCGTAAAGCTCAAACTGCGCTCTTGTATTTGTACGTTCATTTATCCGACAGAGTAACCGGAGGAAAGAGCATTTTCAATCAATGAGAAAAATGGGTTAAATCAATAAACTGCACTGCGTGGAAGCTGAGAGCCGGCGGTCCAAGATAATCGTTCTTGGGATGTTGGTAGAGAAAATAATCAGCGTCGGGAATGAATAAACATTGACGTCTATCTATAAAGCGTGAGTAACACTGTGAGGGCGTAACGTGGCATAACGTTATCTAACCAAATCGAAAGAGGTTAGTCAATGTTACCATTTGAGCGAGTGGCAAAGAGATCGGAGAAAAAGTCAAAGACCGTTTCACACGTTGACACTGGAACTTTATCGGTTTCTCTTATGGAACGACGGAAATAGGTTATGTTGGGTATCCGAACGTGGCAGTGCATTGCGCAACTATCGAGTGTGCCTGGAATATAATTTCTATGCCACATGCTCGAATTTTCATAAGTGCCGATGCCCTTTCGAACGCTTCGGTTTATATTGAAACTAAGTGCCTGTCGTTAAGAAGAATTCACACGATAAATCCTTGATAAAGTCCTCACGACCCAGATGCCTGTTTGCATCGTACAACGTACCGTATACGAAGCCCGATGCACTCAGGGATAATATTTACACCACGATTTACGCACGCGGAGCGATAATTATTTACCAAACTTCTTTCCGTTTCTCGTCAAAATGTCTGCGTTCCATCAATTTGTGTCGCGAGACACAATTATCATAATACATAGCATCATCGGTAGTAGCATTACTGCGTGCTACGTTAACATTCCAAAGACAGGCATTCGGAAGCGTGCTTGTAAATAGTGCGTTCGACGTATGTACCTTAAAATTCGCTCCTGTGTCCCATAAAGAAAACACCTATTTTCTCAGTAAAAGAGAATCCCAAAGAAACAAGGGCTAAAAGTGCAAAGGATATTTTTAAAACGTAAATTACGAGCAACGCAGGTGTATACGACGTGTTTGTTAGGATACCTAACCTAAAAAAAGAAGAAATTTCGTTAACCGTGAACTTGAGATACATATTAAAATAGCCTTCGACGCCCTCTGTACAAATATATTCATACGAGCAAGCAAGAAAGTTGGTTTAAATAGACGAATAAAGAGGGAACCGGCCGCCAGTCGGTATTTTCTTATAGGTTTAAGAAATCCCATGACAGTTTGTCGCTTACCTCTAACGTGTCCATGTTAATTGCATAACCCTCAACAAGTTTCCCCTGATTGAAAAAGCAATTCTCAATTTATACGTAATTCCAGTTCCAGACGAAGAATTCGCGTTGGTTGAGTTAACTGCCGAGAGATGGCGCTTCCGTCGCCGATCCCAGAGTCAAATTTAACCGTAAACGAATTTGACTAGCAATGCTTTCGAGAGACTTGCTTGCAGGTTTTGAGAGAAGCGACAGTGGGTATATAGTGAACTATTAATATTACTATAGTCACGTGGAAGAAGGTATGCATCGCTATGCAAGTCGTAGGTGCGTTGGCATTTACGTGGTTCAAGTAGCAACTGCTCCAGGCTTCGCTACGCCCAGCAACGGCTAGAGCTACGTGATCTAGGAAGGTACGAGACCGGACAACCTTCTACTAGGCAAACGTGCAACCTGCGCGTACGACAATAAAGATAGCGCGCAGGGACACAACATTTTCTCAGGCACCGCAGAAACGTGACGATGATCGAAGACGGTGGTAGAAAAAAATATTTTCAAGATAAATTTTCAACGTTGAATATTGACAACGATGAATATCTTTTTAATCGCGAAATAAAGAGGTACGTACTTTCTTTTCACGCATTGAAATCGAATAATAATGCCCGTTGTACGAAGTTACATTCCAAGCAGTGATATCATCGTACTTGCATTCTCGCCTGATACGGAAATACGTGTACGTTCCCATGGTATATCTAGCGACGCGAGCGACGCCTTAATGTTTCATAAAAACAAGTGTCGCAAAGAGAAAAATAACGATCTCGTCAGAGTGACGCCGGTTATACGATATTCTATAAATGTCGTAATGACGAATTAAGGAAAGCTTCGAGAGACTCGTGTAAAGAAGATTCACATATTTAAAATTTTGTGTCACTCACGCGTGACAAGTAACTCACGTGTCATCGCCAAAACGTACGATTCCCACGCTACGAAGATACATACGCGGCCTGAAGCGTCGGTAAGTCGTCTTTCGTAATTGCGAAAGAACGAGTGGCATTGTGGGTAGTGCGAATAAGTCAAGTAGGGCTTTCGAAAAGGGCTTGTAGTATCTCAAGTGTCGTAGAGGCTCAAGAGGTTAGCTCAGCCAGCTTCTACCAGAAGTAAGTAGCTCGAGTCGGTAGAAATTAAAGAAATAAATAAACCAAGCAGTCATTTTGTGGAATAAAAAAAATTCCTATCGACGAGAAATCTTCTCCACTGTAATTTTACAGCTTTATTTCATTTCTCTACACTGACTTCTACAACTACGATTCCGTATGATTCCGATAAACTTCACAGTGTCGTCCTAGTCTCGAAAACACGTATAAAAATTGACGAAGCACAACGCCAAATAGCTATTTTACGTACAACCTGAAATTCAAGTACTTTCGAAAGAACCTTAACGACCACCTCATAAACCTTAATGACCTCTCCCAAGAAGCGTACCTAACCTCGTATAAGAATGTGATATTAATCTAGACGAATCCTTTATTCCGGTCCATACGAAAACTTCCACCACGTGTCTCTGTATACCCAGCGAGACAAAAGTTTCTCGACGAACGGCAGGATATGTTTAATTAGTCGATGCCCGTAAAGAGCGTCGATGTGGACTTTTAAGCCCAGTACACATCCCCGCGACGCGGCGACTGGAGCAGAGTTCAAAAGAAGCAGTTGCCAGCCAGATGCGGTCTCCTTTCATCAGCAAGGAACGTTCACACGAAACAAGTGTCACACAATACGATAACATTGCCAGATATAAAAGGGCTGCCTCGTGTCTTTTGTTATCAAGGACCGTGAAAGACGTAATCCGTAAGACAAGCGTGAAAGTGCTGAAGTTATTTCGAAGAGACCATAAGTTCGATACTCTTGGAATAAATTTCGTTTAATTAATTTTACACAAGCTATACACACGCATTACATGTGTTATACTACGAGGTTCAAAATACGTACAGTAGGTGCTCCACTGTAGTCATTATAATCACGCTAATTGACTCAACGTCAATTAAACAACAAATCAATATAGATCTCCTTCTGTAAGCCAGTACGTTGATCCTTTCTTGTCGCTCGTACAGCCGTCATATATACATCCTGTTTAAAACGTGATCCACCTCCTTCGTATTGATCCGTAATACTCTTGGTCAATGCTAAAGGTGATTGTCCTTGTTAGGGAAGCATCCCATATGTATCACGTGCTATCGTATGTATATGCTGCTTCTTTCGGCACGATCTATGATGTTGCACGCGTAAGCCTGTGACTGACTGGGCTGCCAAGTCACTCAGCCAACATACGCAAGCAGTAAAACGAAAGGGTAGGATATGGGATACGTAGCAAGCCGTGCGTGTAAAAAGAAGTTCACGTGTGCGGCGGATGTTCTATATGCGGCTACCGGACGCACTATACGCTTGCTTGACGCAGCACTGCGTGTACCTGACGGTAACGTTACTAAAAGCGTGCGTAAATAAACCGTAACTGACTGTATACCGTCAGTAGTGTAACCGCCAGAAATTCCGCACTGCGGAACCGTTGCCGCCTCGAGAAAAGAAAAAAAGCTTGCGGAAAAAGTGTGACCTTCGTCGGGAGGTATTACACGTGTGTCACCTTGGAAACCCGTAATTTCATGTCTTTGCGAGGACATCGTAAAAAATTTCGTAAGACCGTGTAAGGCAGTAGCGAAACTCATGGAGAACTCGTATTAAAATTCGATTAATCGTTGATCTTTATAATTTCGTTTGGAAGCGCCTGTTTTCTTTTTTTTTGGATACATTCTTTTTCTTCATACTCGTAAATTTATTGTATTGTTTCTTAATTACGCTTTGGGTATTTTATGAACGGAAGAAAAATTTATTGGGACTCTCTTGTCGTTCACGAAAACCACTCTTCGTCGCTTATCGCAAATATTGAACGTTTTGATTAGAAATGATTTTTTCGGACGTTCATTGACACTCGGTTTCATAGTTTACTTGTTTTCAGGTAAAATAAAGGGACAACGATACGTGTATACAGATGGTTATAATTGGTATATTGTTTTGATGTATTTTTTTTTTGACTGATCAAAAGCAATGAAGTCTGCAGGCACACGTGTTTCTGCATAAAAGTTCGTTACAAAGTATGAATATACATGGTTGTGCACTAATTAAATTTTAATTATCTAATTTAGCATATATTTACGTTATTCTATGGAAAATCACGTGTTATATCCTCAGGATTGAATTGCTCGGAAAGTGTCGAGAACAAAAAAACATAGAACTCGTGGACCGAGGTAACGCGTGATAAGAGAACGAGCGAAGAAGACTCATCTCGCGTATGTGTAGCGCGAACGTCTAATAAATTATAGCTAATGTCGCAAGAGCTACGTCACTGGTAAATATTTGTACCGTCAACAATTAGCGTCACTAGACATAAGTTACGGCAAGAATCATCTTGAGAAATTGAATAAATATTAATTCGCCCCACAAAAGAGGCATTGAGCTCGATGCGCAGGCATTAAGAATTTCGATCCAAACGAAAAGCTCGAATATCTCTTGATACATACTGATACATAAAAAATGCCAAGCCGCGATTAGTCAAACGCAACGAGTCCTCCGTCAGAAGCATGTCGTCTTTGCAAGTAGTTCCAAGCTTTCTCCGTAAGAGCGCTGAAGCTGTCTTCTCGAATAACGTCCACGGCGACGCTCTTCTCTGAGATCCTCAGCCCACGGCGAGAGAGTCGAGCGCACGTGCTTCCCAGAGACGACCTCTCGAGAAATACACTTGCAAAGAGACACCGCGCGTTATTTTGCTTGTACGTCTAGTTACCTTACGCTTTGAACTTCACAAAAGCAGAGCTTTCAAGATTACTTGGAACTCTGCAAAGGAAGACGTACGAGAGAGAGAGAAAAAGGGTACAAGAGAAGCGTGACGAAAGATCAGCGAGGACGATAGGGTCGTTGCGCGTACAGGTGGTTTATTTTTCCCCGGTAGATTCTCGGATTTTCTCTATCCTCCGAAGAGAAGAGAAGGAAGACGAGAAGGGGGTGAAAGAAGATGTAAAAGGAAGTTTTTAGTACGTACGAAGACACGTCGTATTATATTCTGCGCAACATAACCTCCTCTGTGCCCTATGGTGCTCGCTGACAGTTCCAGTAAGCGCCGGGAATAGAGTGACGCGTGACGTCACACGCTCCGCTTCGCATAACCGTGCCTAGTTAAAACCGCAAGAATCCTTGCGACAAGATCACCTTGTCTCTCCATTCTCGATACTCGACTGAATAAATCGACTCTGACTCGCGTCGCGTCTATCCGGTCGATCTGACGCTTCCAGCTACACCGACATATACAGGGTTTCTGAATTCGAGCGTCCGAGACGTATCTGACATCTAGCGTGAGATTTCTGTAGTTAACCACCGTTTGGTAACAATGCGTGGTGAAAATACGAATAAAGTTTTTTTTTTCAAGATTGATTGGCGAATTGCCAACCCCAGCAAACTGTTGGTATAGGAAGTAACGAAAATGAAATATAGAAAACTTTTAAATTTCCCATACGTCCTACAAGTGCAAAAGAAATAGAAATATACGAGCTGCTAGATTCACGACCGACATTACCTTTCTCGAATCTTCTACAGACGCTACAGGCAAGTATCCTAAATATCAACAGCCCTTAAAAGATTCTAAACAGCCAAATATTAGAAAACTCTGTTTACACTTGATTGCATAGTATTGCAAACACGATAACTTACTAAAATAATATGAAAAGTATTAAATTTTACTAATACGCTTAACCCAGAACGATACTGTATATAAATATCAAATAAACGCTATATCCACTTCTGCGACTACTTATTGAAATTCAGCACCACACGTATCTAAATCACGCTAAAGGATCCTGCAAGCGGATTAGCCTGTTAAATTTTCAGGTTAACGCGAAGACAGATCGGACAGTGTAAATCGTTCTTAAGTTAATTGCGAATTCGTGCGAATTAACCATAAAAAGAATTTCCCGTCTCGGACATCAGATACGTTCACCAGATTGTAGAACGTGACGTTTCTCAGCCCGAAGAAGACCGATCCCTATATACACATATACATAATACGTTTACTCTCTATTACGTTCTTTTCCGTGACAAAGACGTACAACTCAGAGTCCTGAATTCTCTCCAGTTTCTCGCAATGTCCACTGCTATGTAAAACGTGGGTTAATAACGCGTGGTAGCGAAGCACATGCAACGCGTGGGAAATGATTTTGGTTGGCAGTAGACGTCGCCATAGGAGTACACGTTGGTACGAATGTCACATTGAGCCCACGTCTCGATATATGCATATGTGTGTGCACGTATCACCAAGCGTGTTTCTCCAATGAAAATAAAATGATCGGACAGTCTCTGGATTTCGTATAAACGTTAAAAAACGTCCTCGCCAATTCTTACGACCAGAAACAGACGAAAGATAAAAAAAAATGCTCGTTGATACACATCCGATAAGAGATAAGGGAGTTCGAGAGACTACGGGTTAAAACGTGGCAACTTTCTATAGAGGCTATAAAGCTTATTTTTTGACACCGCCACTTTACGGCGTTTTTAAGAGAAATCTTTGTAATAATAATAAAAAAAAAATTATAGTCGGATAACCCTCGAACCTCTTTAGCAATTGACATCGCGCTACATTAAATTCGAGTTACGATATTACATCGTCAGGGTGTTTTCCCCGGGTTTCCCGGAAGGTTATCTCGCTTAAACATTATCCGAGGATCGTTAATGTAATTAGGTTCGCCGAGAAGAGAAGATTCGAGGCGACGACTTTATATATTTTCTAACGACATAATCGCTGCCGTCGTTGCTCAGCTTCTACCCTGTCAGCAGTATATATTATATAGAAGCAGGACGCATATGTATATGTACGATATATATATTATACTAGTTGCGTATACGCTATAAAAAATATAGCTATACAGCAATGCGTAAGGTGCCGATGACTCAAGAGATCTTTGGATAACCATTCTCCGCATGTTATTAAGCAAAACACCAGAAACCCTCCCTCGGTTACGGCTCTGACTCATTTTTATGACCGATTTCGAGACTTTAAAAGTTTTCGAAAACGGCCTTTCAAGACGAATCCAATGGGTAAACGGAGTCCGCTGTGTATGTACCATGGTAATCCCCGTAGAGGCTTTTCTTTCCCCATCTAAGTATGCACGCCAGTCGTATAAATAAGTATCTCGGCCCTTACTTCAGGTCGCCGACCTTTCACGAACGGGACCGAAAACCGGAAGAAGGAAACGCTCGAAAAATCCAAAATGTACCGGTTTATGCGTCACATGGATAGAACCCATGGGATTTTCACTGAAGAGTCATCCGCCGCGTCCATGAATAATTCAAATAGTACGTCAGACCCAGAGATAACATGGGTTGGAATAGAATTGAGATTGGATGGTCACGGTGTATAACCTCCATTGTAAAAGTGTTCAGTCTCCTTCGAGTTACAATACATATTCCACTTGTCTTCGCCACAGTTAGCTTTTATCTGTATCGCGATAAGAAAAAAAATATTCTATCGAGTTTCTTGAGCAATCGTCATATTTTTCGCGCGCTACGTAAATTTGATAACGAATTATAAAGATAGCTCCGTTCGTCTCGGTGTTTCGCTATTCGCCCCGCCCGGCACTTTTTAAACTGTACAAATTGACATTACGAGTTGCGCTTACTGATAAGCAACCTACGCCGCACGGGTGCATCGTACTACAATTTTTGTGCGTTCGCTGCAACCCGACGAGATTCGCGTTACGTGTAGACAAAGTGGAAAATATGAAAAGGAAAAAAAAAATCAAAAACGAAAATATTATATGCGCGTACGAGAGAGATTTTTAATCTCTTATCAAGAAACACTGTATAGAAATCGGAAAAATGTTCAATCAACGACACACGGAGCACGATAGTTTACGAATCAAGCCAAGAATTTCCTTTAACGGTTACAATCGGTTTTACCGAGGAATCCGATAACGACGAAATTGGTTTAATTTCTCAGAGGCAAGACTAAGGTTAACCTTATCAGCAGTCCATACCAGGAATGCCCTATCGTTCATATTAGATTAATCGTATTATCAAAGACAGTCTCGTCTTACTGTCTATCTAAATTCTCGCAATATTCATCGTCCCACGAATATATAAACGACAGCCGTGGTATTCACTGCTGGCGAACAAAAAAAAAATAAAGCACCGATTAACCTAACCTCAAATACTTCCCCCCAATCGACCAAAGCAAATAATCCGTGTTAAAAAAAAAAAGCCGCGCAATTCAAACGAGAATAGAATTCATATAGGTTATGTCAGCTTCTCATTCTAACCTATTCTTATCACACGCAACGCACAGAGGCTTACCAAGAAAGGAAAGGCGAGCGCGCAAGGGAAAATCGATAACCAAATTTCTAACGTTTCCAATGAAATTTCATACACAACGCGCAGTTCATGCGTGCCGGCATTAATGGCGAATAGTTGAAACCAATGTCGATGTCGTAACCATAAGGTACGGAGCGGCATTCCGTAAATGGCGCTCGAGTCGAGGAACTCGAAGGCGAAACTGGATCTTACTCGGTCGGCGAGAGTGACAGATGCGTGCAAAAAGGAAGCCGTCGTAGCCAATAAAACCCGCGAAGATTGCAATAAAACTTTTAATATTCCCGCAAAACATTCATCCGCCATAACGTTAATAATTTTTTCAGTATCCCACCTCGAACGAAAGTAACAATTGAAGAATTCTTTCCCACGTATAAAAGACATAAAGCCTTGTCCACACTGTCGATACAACTGCTGTTACTCGCAAACATAAATAAGCGACGAAGTACCAAAGAGTACGGAAAAAAGAAAAATTTTACAAAAAAAAAAACTTTTTTTTTCAAGTATACCACTACCTTAACACGCGACACGCGATACGCGAGGAGGCAAAATATCTGATAAGAATTACGTTAAAATATTAAGCTATCGATAGCAAAGAATCTCACAGTCGTTGGTTAACGATAATAAAATATATTTTTAATGTCACACAACATTCTGCGACTAAGCTTGTATTATTCATCTCTAGAGACGTCATCCTAGCAAGCAGTAACGTCTGTGACTATCTTTGAGTACGTCAATAATTCGAATATCTAATTCACAGCGTTACGCAAGCATTTCGAGATAGGATGAAGCACGGAGGTGAGCCGACGACCTTGCTACGGCCTTTCTGGTTCTCCGTGTACGTGCGCGGCTTGACAAAAGGAATTCGTCGAGAGTCCCCAAGGAATTTATCCAGGTACCCAACGACCAGGCGGTACCCACTTTTCTCCATACTAAGTCAAATGGTAGACCGACAATGAGTATGCAAGCACATAGAGGCTGGTATGGCTGCACCAGTTTATAACGCACTTCACCGCTTGTGCATATCGAAAAGATAAGTAATATGGCTTTTAAAAGGTACCGCACAGAGAGAACACTTAAAATTGTCAGTGTCTACTCTGGGACTGAGTTTCCATAGAATGCATCGCGAGATACTACAATGAAACTGATTTAACAATGTTTTTAAAAAAAAAAAAATACATCAAAGAGAGCACGACCTGCGGCAAGGTAACTCCTATGATATTTCACGTGCTGCGCAACCTATGCAAAATTGGTATTTCCATATAGATTTCAACGTAGAACTGCCCTTGGGCAGTTTAGGCGAAATACTGTCTCCTACTATAAATACATACACGATAAACGTATACGGTGTATTCATTATAATAGCAATGTCGTGCCATTCGCGAATCTGTAATATAATATATTATCTATATATATATATAGCACTGATAAAATATTAGTTGCTGTAGGTATGGGTATCACTCCTTGGACAGTGACACGTTGTAAACATGTTTTGACACTATGGCCTCTAATGGGAAAGTGAAGAAAGACTAAGTAAAAGAGAAAAGAAAAGAAAAAAGATAAAGAAAATATTAAGATCGAGAATTTTGCTGCACAGAGTTCAAAGCGTAGAAACCTGAACTCCACGGTAGATGAGCAGCAGGTCTTACAGGTTTACTCTTCTACACCGGCCCCCGTCTACCTGACCAAGAGCTATGCCACTAATTTGTCGGAGGTAACCCGGTATATACAGGGTGTCCCGGAACAGACAGTATCCTCTTTTCTTTCTTTAGTTTTACAAAGGGACAAAGCAGCCCTGAACGAACTTTCGAAGTTTTAACAATTTCAAGTAACCTGTATCGTGAAAGGGCTCGTGAGTCAGTCGGTCAGTTTAAATTCCCGCCATGACTCAATTTCCGTTTGCATCAGAGTAATAACGGTACTGCGTTACAAGTTTTCAAAGACTAAGCTCACCCGTGTAGACTGCAATTACGTATTTTTTCTACCACACAGCAAACCCCATAACATTCAATACTCCACCGCCTATCCCTCCACAATAAAAAAAATTTCCCATTCAATTATCCTCCAACGCATCAAACGATGGAAGAGCACATTTGTCAGCTCTACCTTACCGACCGAGTATTCTTATTGGACAAAAAAAAAGAGAGAACTCTCGAATTTAAACCAGCCACCAACAAAAGTAACGACCAAAAAAAAAAATCTATAAAACACGAAGAGAGCCACGATTTTGCCTCGATAAATCGTCGACGCGTAACGCACGTATATCTGTCGACATAAATTGAAAACGATCTTAAAAGATTACACGAGACGATAAAACTCTATTGACTTTTCATTGAAAGTGACGTATAGCCTGACTACATGGCAATCGGCATTCTCGTCCTTACGCACCGTTATCGAGCATTCGCAATGCCCTCTTAAAGTGAATAACGCTAGGTGTCGCCAATGCCCGTAAATAATAGAGATTTACCGAGTCCGCCGGTGCGTACAATAACCGCTATACATAACGTAGGAACTTTTATTGATTTTAATTGAACAGTCATTGGGGTTCTTGTTTCGCAGTTCGTAAGAACAGCTGCTACACATTTCGGCCGTTACCATTGACACTCGTCTGTATATATTAAAGATCGTTTTCGAGCGAACAAATGTTAACGTAAGGACAATCATATATCTTTTCTGACAATACCACATGTGTATGTATATCGCATGGAAAGAAAGTAATTCAGCGACCAAGTGTTATCTGTGCATACGATACATGTATGTCCCCCCATTAAAATTTACTATTGTCAATATTTTTTTTTACCGATTGTAACATCTAGTAAATCAACCTGTCAATGAAAAACCATTCGTTACCTTTTCTCAAAGAAGCACCACTGGCAATGTCAAATTTTATTATGGATCCACATGAAATTCGCAAGGATCGATCAGTCAAATACTTGTTGCATAGGTATAGCTATGCTTGTGGGATAGTGGCATAGGTTGCACCCATGGTATAGCTACATATGTATAAAGCGCATATGGAGAGTCTGGTACAGGATCAATGGTGGATGCAGTAATAAATATTTACAGAGCAAGCGTTACGAGTGAGTCCCTTGGGAGGAAAGAATAGCTAATGCGACCAAGAAGAAGAAGAAGTACACGGGGTGACAATGAGGTTAGGAATTTAGCCTGGTAAAATGGATAAAAATTAATCCCCGTGGGTTATCAATCTCAATGACGAGAGGGAGCCAATCTTGAAGATTAAAGTAACGACTGCGTCGTATAAAAAAAAAAAACAAGCGACTAGTGAATATTCGGTGCAGTGCGTAGTGTCGTACAGAAATCGCATGACGTAATGCGCCCGCATAAAGGCAATCAAAATAAATGATCTTAAATTGCCAGGGCTTCTTTTTTACCGGTCTCCATGGTATATGCTGTCTACCCTGAATTCCTCGTTGCAACAAGAGACGAGAAAAGAGCGATATGAAAATACGTGTTACCTGTGAGAGCAGCTAGTCGTGTGAACGAGGACAAAGCTAAGGTCCAAAGATGAGGAGGATCATTGAAAATTTTTGAAAAATTAATATACGCGTGTGAGAGTAAAAATTTCGTATGCTAAAAAAATTATGCAAAGCCATTACGCAAGTTACTATATTCAAGAGAAAGATGTTTATTCTATCGACATTCAAGCTCACGTCTTGGCTCTGATCTTGATATTTCCACTGTATAGATGAATGATAAACAATTCCGTGACATGTGCCAAAAGAGGTACGTAAATAGTAATAATGCTTTTATCTAATCCTTATAAACGCTAGTTTTTATTATTATCAGACAGAAAATCACTGTGTTCGATCACGCAGTCAATATTGTAAAGTTCTTAATGGTATGCCGATATGGAAAAATTGCTTGAGCGATTGTTATATGAATTAAATTTTTTTTTTAATTTTCGTACATCTTTATTAAGAGTCAAGCGTTACCTGCCTGTCCTTCGACGATCCATCCAGTGATTGACGGTGCGCCATTTGCGAAAGTAAGTCGAGGGAAAAATGTGAAAATCAAAGGGATTCGTAGTCTGGATGAAAAAGGAGGACTTTAGGTATTCCCAGTGACCTTCGGGTGTCGAGCAAAGCAAAATCGTTCATTCAAAAGTTTACTAGCATCCGTGCCGGGTCCATGCATTGTTGGACGCTCTCGGCATCGCGAGCCGCATTGTTCGCAAGGCGCAGCTGTTCCAAAATAGACAATTCCATTGTGATGCGCTATACAATGGAGTGTATGCTTTTTGTTGTTCTAACTCCTCTGTGGAAGAGAAATCAATTAGATTGCGACAATTAGTAGCGCGATACGATTGTTTTTCGCGTGTGTAATTATTGTTTTCGGAACAGACGAAGGCGACCGGTTTGCTTTTTTGACCTACGGGGAATATAAGGTTACGATTCGTGCGTCAACCAGCCATAGATATACATATTCGCAAGTCTTTTTATGATAGCTGTTACAGCTGCGCCCTGTTGAATTATCTGTTTTTTCTTTAAATTAAGAGAATCGCGTTGGGTAATTGACGTATTGTCTTTCGGAGTTGGGAGAGTGTGACGGTGCCGCTTGTAATTTTTCTTTGTGATTATCATTATTTGTTATATTATCATTCTCGAAGATTACGTGACGATATTCAATTTTTCGAATCCCTATGAATCCTCGTTTATACGACCGATATCGTTTGATAAGGTAACAGTCTTTATCGATACAAAAATAGATTGAAGTAAAACGGTTCGGCAATAAAGAAATCTCAGAATACGTGGAAATTAGGGATTTGTAACTTTAAAAAATTTTGAAAATATATGTCTATCGTGGATTCTTATTCCAGGGTAAGCACGTTGATGCTGACAAAGAGAAATTGTTTATTGTTTACCATGTTAGACGTCCCGTGAGACAGTTTATTGTCGCTCCAATTCGTAATTGGTTGATAATTTTAGATTTAAAAAGAATGTCAAAAGCTATTAAACTTGGACTCACCGGTATGATTCCGCTGATGCGTTGGATCAAAAAATCCGATTAGACGATCGGGCCGGCGTCCTGGGCTAGTGAACTTTATTCAAACACTCGCGACGATCGCGGCACGATACACTCTTAAAATTAGGAAATCCCAAAAATCGCGTTGTCTCATAATCGCGTAGTCGCCCTTGCAACTAACACAAAACGTGGTGAAACTTTTTTATTTCGAATCACGATGATATCGTCGTGCACGCCGGAGTAACAGCGAAAGGCCAAGCTATCGTGGCAACGGGTTCTATAGTACTATAGTGGGCTTTTGTGTATGTACTCACCGGATCCCACCGAGGCTCCGGAAAGCGAGGGAGCAGGAGAACCTATGACAGGGGGCAGATGGCATTTCCGAACGATTCCGAACCGGTACCGAAGTTACACGAATCGTGAGTTCCAACGGTCGTTTGAAATTCACCGCTAGATGGCAGCCAGCTATGAGTTTAGAAGGATTAAAACACTTTCCAGATAATGACTCTGATGGATCTCTTGATTATTTACGGTATCGCAAAGCAGTTACTCAAATAAATTATTTATTTAATACAACTAAGGAACATCTTACAACCCCCACTTTCCAAATTCTGAGTGTGTTACGCTTTCAGCTGTTATGGGCCACAGGGATGGAGGTAAACTTGGATAATTTTGTAGCTCAATTGGAAGACTCCATAACGGAGTATCGATCTCTTGAGCAATATCAGGGTCCGATGTGTTTTCGAAGAACTCCTTTATGATTTCATCAGGAGCTGGCACTTTGTTCGTCAAGGATCTTATCGATCTGGACTGATTCTTTTGAGCAACTGAAAGAATATTTATCGCTTAGTATTCTTAATGAAGTGTTAAATACTTATGGATTATTACTCATGGTTAATTTCTTTAATTATTACCAATTCGTTGAAGCTCCCATATCATTGGTGGTGTATAATGAGAGAATTTACATCCGTTTCCAAATGCACAGTCACCATGGGTCATGTATCGTTTACATGGTATTTTTTCAGATTCTTCTTTCAATATTGTTTCTGGAGCTAAAATAGATTCATACAAAATTACAAAAAATTACACATTAAACATATCACATACGTATGATACGTCAAATGAATTCTAACCTTTAAAAAGACTGTAATGATCGGCTCGATTTTTGGCATGTTGCAAACTTGATATATGTTTCTTCCTTGCCTCGGAATCATCTTTAAATGATCTATCGCAATAATCACAGTAGTATCTTTTACCCATTGAATATATTTATCAAAAACCAGTCACTCAAAGAATACTAAACGAACGCACTTTTTTACAGTGTTCAAAAAATGTAAACACAAACGTAATTATGAACGGAGGAGACTATGCAGTATCGATTTCCACCAGAAACACTGCTGCCATCTATCGAACACCGCTCTCACTAGCAACACCCTCTGTCGCTAAATAATGAAACTAAAACAAATAACAAGACAAAACTATCGACTTATACGTATCTTAAATATTATAATAAACAAATGACAACTCATAGTAGAAATCTCACATGTTAATGATTCGCATAATTAAAATCGTACAAACAAAAGCCTGTGAATCTAATGCCCTAAAACTATATACGATTAAATGGGTATACACATTTAGTGGGTATTTATTTTAAACAAACAGATTACGTACATGATACTGCTCGTTTAAACGTTACAATTATTTGTTACACTCTTACAGCATAATATTTCAGCTCAGCACCGCGTGCGTCACTATTTAGTATACTACACTTGGAATCGTAAAATCCTGTCGCTAAAAGTGCCTCTCAATAAATTAAAAAAAGAAGCCATCGAATGCTTCCCTTAATAAGCTACAATTCCGCAAGTCCCTTCAATATACAATAACACAGACTCAATCGTCCACCATTCTCCTCTTTTTCCTCATTTCGCGAAAAAAAAAAAGTCGTAAAGCTCCAATCTACTTTTACTGCTACCTCCGAGCGCCTTATTATAATATATCGATCGCATAACAATAGAATGGTATCCAGTGTTTGAGTACCGATATCCATTTAAATTTTTCTTCCCTGTACTATTTTAAGTACGTCACAGTGCACATGACTATATCGACAATTTCAAAAGTTTTCCATCCAACTGCCATCGCCGTGACAGGTTACCTCAAAAGTTTGATTCCACGTTGCAGGGTCGATATTCGATGAGCCCATTTAATGACAAACATTTTCAACGACGGCTGTGCTAGTCACGATAACTCGTTAGTTTTCCTACAAGCACATATCCTACATTCTAGAAGTAACGCGGAATGCAGAATAAACGGCGTTAACGTAGCTGAAAGAGTATTTGCGACAAAAATAAAACGTAAAATTATAAAGTCCTACGTATGTAACCTAGACAGTCGATATTACTCTTCACTATGCATGAGCAACAAAGTCATTGAGTATGCAGTATAATTTTTCGTTTTTTTTTTATCTTTTTTTATTCTTTTAAAGGTGTACTCCCGCTCTCAACCTCCTCTCGACACGACCTTCAGGATACAAAGATATCAAGGACGTTACGTGTATATAAAGTTTAACTGCAGTAGTTACAGTATATTTTTTTTTATTTTTACGTAAAAGGATCGTACGTGCGCCGTAAAAAACATCCCGAACGAAATATCTGAGACGACCCTGAATAAAATTGACCGAGCGCTGTGAACTTTATGGTCCGTCCCATGCACAATGGGGCTTTTCGTTAATGTGTATTTCCCTTTACTTTATTCCTCTCTGCTCTCTCTCGCGCCTCATTTTCTCACGATTTCTTATTGCCTCGCGTGAAATACTTCTAATCCTTTAGACTCCGTGGAAGCCATCGACAGCCAATTGGGTATTTGGGCTACGTGCGAGACGTGTTTTTCATCATTTTTGTTTTTTTTTTTACCATCAACGTTTAGGTTTACATTTCGTAATAATAATCGATGGTGGTACCTCTTTATAAATTTATGAACGCACATTTCCGTGCACGTACATACAGTATATTATATTTAGATGGCGATTCTTGCGGTTAGTCGAGCTCGGTCTATTTTGATGGTAAAGGATAACAAATTGAAAGAAGCCCGTTACGACGTTCGGATAAGAATATAATAGTTTTTTTTCCTCGAAGGCGAATGCTTTAATGGCCGATCCAGCTCGTAGCTTTTACATGCACGTAGATCATAGCCGACATTTGTGCTTCCGAGAGCCGCGAATATCGTTCTTTGAACGAGGAGGACGTGTATAAAGTTACGTATGTTTAATGGGCCGTTTACGCAGTCTTTGATTAACATAAAGGTGAATGCGTAATATACTGCAGTGTATAACTTGTCAAAAGTCATAAAAATTCAATATTTCAATATTTTGCCATTAGCTCGTTTGTGGTTTTTGCTTAAATTTTGCTTTTATTTTAAAATATTTTTTTGTTTGCCACTTCTTATTTTTTTTTTTTTTTTTTCGTTTCAAATCTATGCGAGTTTCCCAATTTTTAAATGCACTACAGCCGAGTCGACCTTTGAACGTAGAATAATATTGTATAAAAGAGATCACGAACACAAACAATAAATGGAACAATTGATAACGCGTTACATACAGTTTTTAGGCCTGCTAAAAACAACGTCGTACTTATCGATAGAATTTTTTAAAAGAAACATAGAGACTAGAATAAATTATAAGAACGATAGAATTTATTCCTCTGTCAATTGCCAATTCCTCTACGGTAAACGCGCCTTTAATAGGCGCACATTGCGTCTAGAAATCGCAAGCTATACGAATACAGTATAGAATCTAACGCAGAAAAATATATATTATTTATATCGTTGAAAAATAAATTATTATCAACATAGCGGAACGAACTCTTAATATATTATCAATGCAATACGCTTCCGTACGACTATTGGTTAAATGTGTGTCTTAGAGCATGCGTTTCTCTTGATTAGTTATTAATAGTTTATCCTTTAATGTATAGTATACGAATAACTTTAGTTTTATAATTAATAAAAATCGAAGAGTTAAACCTTTTATTTTTCTCCCGTTAATTCTGAATTTCTAGCTCGCCTCTCTTTATCTTTGTTCCTTTTTCCTTTTTCGAGTACAAGGATAATTCGAAAAATTAAATAGATCTACAACTTTCAAATGATTATCAAATGTTGCCAGTGGCAGGCTCGTTTTTATCTAACGTATTCACTTCGTAATCCTTATAATAGTCAATCGGCAAATATAAGTTGAGAAATTTTAAGCCCCGTTCACACGGTAGTGCACGAAGGACAACGTGACAGCTGTAGAGAACCCATCACGTCCTCCTGTATATTAATCAGTGTGCAATGTCTTAATTATCATTTGAGAAACGTGCGATAAAATATAAATGATCCATGATCGCGCATCGATCGTCGTACAAAATGATAATAAAAATGAATTGTCCATAATTTTTTAAACACTTAAATACTTGCTTTTCAATTTCCCTCCTTAAAAAGACAATACCGTCCGTACGTACGATTGATAATAATTTTACAAAATTCTTCCTAATCTCAGTAACCCTTACCTCTCGTATCCCTAACAACGTCCGACTAATCTCATTGAAAGATACAATTCAATTTTATCGCACGTTCCCTGCCCTCCTAAAGGGTTCTGCCCGCTGATCTCGTGGTGACCATAGTACCATTAATTAATTGTTGTTTTCTTACAGTGTATCTAACATATAATCAATCACTATTAACAATCGGCTCTCATTATTAATAATAGCTACCGTATCACGCGTCATGAAGTATTGAACCGAATCAAAGTATGTGGATACACAAGCTCATCAGACTGAAGTAATTTCATCGATCCTGCTGTCACCCCTCTTGAAAGGTAATTGGTCCATTGCTGATATCAAATGCCTTCTCGAGGACCAGGGAAATACAACAGCCGATCGATCCTCCATTATTTCCAGCGGCACGTCGTACGGGAAACGAGTGAAGGAGCCTCTTTCGGACAGTAACTAATTCCGAATCAGTATTTGTAACGAAGAAAAATGTCCCCCATAAAAGAAATACAATAAATAAATAAATAAGAAAGACACATTTCTTTTCATTCTTTTTCCTTACAAATAGACAAAAATATATAACGAGTAAGACATCTACCCAATGTATTGAATAGCAGAGCGGCGGGTGATCTGAATATTGGAGCAATGACGTAGGTCGATCCTGACACGTCACTTCCGCCCGAAGGAGGCTCGAACAGCAAAACAAATGATAATCCAAAATCAGCCCATCCTGCATCCCTCTCTACACTCCAACTCCTCTACTTTTCGCACAGGAGAACGAGAATCCCACGTCTCCCAGCTCCGTCACGCATCTCCGCTCTACTTCTTGATCTCAGGATTCGCCGGCAGGACCACATCCTGGCGTACCTTGTGCCCCCGGAAGCTCGCTTGGATTTTGGTGGCTGCCTTGTGCAGATCCGGATCCGTCAGGTCGATTCCCTCCAACTCATTAACCGCATCGTTCACCTGTAACAAAATCGTGGAATAGAGGTTTATTATGGTTTCCAGAAAAGCATGAAAAAAAAATTATAGTATTTACACCAAATTAAAGTCCGCTTCACGCTGTTCCTTTCCGTTGGATGAAACTTCAATTTTTTATTTCACACATAAATAATATACTCTTATCATCGTGTACGACCGTGATATAAACCTTTAAAAATTGCCGATTCCCACTTTCAAGCCGGAGACGTCGACGTTTTCACTCAACGAGTATTATTCGCTAAAATCATGAGGTTGATGAAATTTCAAATTCTTATCGAATAAAGTTTCATTAATTTTACCAAAAATCCATTTTCTACGACGAAAATCATTCGACGCTCATAACTTTCCACTTACGTCGTACGTATACGAGGATATTTCTAGAGCATTAGCCTTAGTCCGCTAATGCAAATTGGATGGTATATCGACTTGGTACCAAGTTGCAGCTTCGATTCGCATCCCCGTGGAAACTTGCCAGTCGCACTGAGCTCCGCAACTACGCCAAAGTCACTGTTGCGAAGTTTCCTGCTAATCTCGGTACACACGACAGACACGGGCCAAAAGTCCTTTACAGAAATGCCCGAAGTGCAAGCTGCCATTCTACCACGTGGATCGGTAAAGTTACTTAAACCCCCACAGCTTGTTACACCGACTGTCTTTTTTGCAATTATGCAGATATTTATTGTGCCCTTTTCTATTTTTAGATTTAATTATGACGGAACAATGTGCCCGGCGTCCTCGCGTGAGGCCATGCTGAGTAAGAAAGAAGAAAAAAAAAAGGGGGTGAAAAAAAAAATTGAAAAGAGGCTCGACGAGGCCTCCTAGAAGAACCTCACATGCAAAGAGGGTTTATAAACATGTAAATTGCAATTACAGTAACATATTTGCATCGAGGCGTCGTTTCATCCTTCCCCTATATCTATACATGTATATCTGACCCTGTTAAGCTCCATCGTTCTCTGACTCTATGTAAAGTATCTGTATACACATAGTATAGGGACGTATGTATAATACAGGCGAGAAAGTTCCTGTATACGATTATACCATTGGAATATATTGCCTACATGCGCCTCGTGCTTTGCTCGTTCTCGCGTTTAGAAATAGCTGCCGCTGCTGCACCGCTGATTAAATAGTTATGCGCCTCTTCGGTACCTGACTGCAGTTCTTGAGCTTGCGGTTCTTGAGAATGTGGGCAAAAAAGAAATTAGGGAAAGTATAAGTGGAAAATAGTTTCGAGGCTCTCGCTCTCTCTCTCTCTATCTTATGTTACGTATCATTGAAATAAGCCAATTACGATTTCAATTATTACATCTGCTACGATTGAACTTTTCGAGACAACTTGATTCTCAAAGAAGTAACGTAAGCTCGAGGGGAAGGAAATGCCATGTATTTTTTCTTTCGCATACCTTATTTTTTTTTGGCCAAAAATAATTTCAACGGAAAATACGAAAACTCTGTGCGAGATTAATGCTTCTGTTGTTTTGACACTTGTAACGTATATCCAGGTGGACAAAGAACAATTTAACATGGTTCACGAGTAATGCGATGCTGCAATTTGCGAAATGCTCCCACTGGGTAAGCTAACGGTGTTACCTTGTACAGAACTAAAGTCCAAGTTTCAATTAGTCTTGTTTAATTAATCCTCAGATTGCCGGGAGAACGCGTGGGAAATTCGTAAGGGTTATCTGCATAACGTCTCGTGATATTAAGGGATGCGTATAAGTGCAAATTCAAAACTTGTTATACGGAAACTCGTGGAAAATAAATTTACGTGAGTGCATCCCGCGCAAAGAGAGTAACGCAGGATCGTAAATCTTCGTAAATTTATACCAAGACAATCCACCCGGTATCCGGATGGACTTTTCAAACAGTCGTATAAAAAAATATACCCCAAAATAAGGAAACTTCGTAAAAGTAAGATGGATCGTTCTCTTATTCACTGAAACAGACTCCGTGTTATATATTGCCTACGGCGTTACAAGCGCGTACTGTCTGAGAAAAAAAATTATTTAAAAAAAAAAGTAATAATAAAACAATGCAACGAAAATGTTTCACGAACCTTTTGGTGCATCGAGCAAAGGAGCTCGTAACTTTCGCCATTGTAAGAAATAAAAATTGCTATGTAATTCACGTGCGAACCTTTACCTGTAAAATTGCAGACTCGTGTTCGTGAAAAGTGTCAACTATTTTTGATCGATTGCCACGCGACATTATATTATATAATTTGACCTGCTATGCACGTTCTTATGGTAAAGCTATCACTGAAGGACAAGTAACATGTAATTATGGGTACCATATATGTATGTCTTTTCTAGCCTCGGCACTGTATTATAGAACTTATCGAAAGTTCATAGCGAAATTTCAACTGCGGATCTTATCAGTAAAATTAGCTATAGACTCTGAGCATAACCACCGGGGAAGATTCATCCCTTGCAAAATCTGGAACGGATGTAGCAACAGCAGTGGCAGCAGTGGTGGGCTACTGCCTACTAAGGAAATCGTAGCGCAGCATCCTGTCACGCCCTACTAAGCACATAAATGTTAATTATTAATGCTTCGTGAGACGAAATCTCGTTGGGTTTTATTCGCTCGAACGACCATTTAGCTACTTGAATCTGTATGAAAATTCAGAACCAGGTACAGTTTGTTTTACATTTGCGTTTAGCATATATATATTGTTAGACTTAATGCCTATCTGATAAAAAGGTCTGAACTAATTCTTACCTCTGTGTCAATTCGTTAGGTTCACGGCGGTGCTTCCGTAACATTGAACCTCGTTAGAGTGACTATAGCCACCTCCATTAGGTATTGACTGTTGGAATCTTTATAAATAGAATTGGCTGCAGTTTTACAATGCCCCTTTATAGTCGTTTATCTTACTTTCTTCGCTCGGCCGCAATCCAACAGAGTGCGCCACCGTTTCGCGTTGCTAAACTAACTTGAAAAGTTTCCACCTCGAAAAGGCATCTTCCTGTCATTTCTTTAGGTAGGTGTATCTTGTTCTAGTTTTTTTGTTTCTAGCACCGTTAGGATAGCATCTTTTCAATTTTTCTTCACGATGCAGTCTTTACTGCGCATTTTCACTTTTACGCCTACAGACCGGACATTAGGCTAGACGTCCTGTTTTGTATGATCGCGCTCGTACCGTGAACTTTGAGTATGCACGATTCCCTGAAATGCCAGGTGCCCCTCGAGGTTTCATAATGACAGGCCATTTTTTATTTCTTTTTAACGTCGTTTATTCTCAGCAGATTTTACCAAGCTACTTTGCATAGTAACGCCCTCGCGGACTCGTTGAGTAGAATAAAATTCTTAAATACCGCCGGTTCTCCCTAAGTACGTTCGTGTATTTCTTTTTTTCTTTCGCCAACACCTTCTGTGCTTTTTGAGATAATTGCAATTCCAATTGCGAGTTACGAGTGTCTGTAAAAATTTTGCAAGTGCACCGCGTCTTTCGATCAAAGGGAATAAAGTACTTTGACTTGTACGACAAAAAAAAAACGAGAGTCAAGTGCTTTTATCTCTTTGGCCGTTAGTCTGAAAAATCGACCTGAGCATCGTTAAAATTTCACGTCCAGCTCCCATCGACTCTCTACTACCATGTGGAAACAGATTCAGGAAGGAAAGTCCTTTGATGAAACGCCCATGTACTGGCCTCAAAAGAAGTCCAAGTCCGTGCCAGCTTTAGGAGGATACAGATAAGTCACAGGCTAATATAATGGATCTAGTAGATTCTCAATGAAAAGACATGTAACTACATAAAAAAAATGTGTCACGAAATTCAAAGTAAATAAAAATAAAATAATTATACGTTATACGAATGCCAAGTATTGCTTGTGTACCAATTTTTTTTTTTTTAATACAGTTTTTACATTCAATTATCCCGGTTTCACCCCAGTATACATATACGTAATCGAGTTCCTTGTTGTTTTTCTCTGCAACTGGAGAATCTCAGTAAAGCCCGATACTGCCACTGGAAACGTAACAGCTGAAAATGCTGAAAGCTTTCGATTTGCGTTTCTCGCGCGTTAACCCAAAAAACATTTTTCACTGGGAAGCATCGCCCGGGGTTGTATTTCGTAAGATCTAACTCTGAGTCGATAACGTTAAATAAATAAATAAGCAAAGCTGTCTGAGTGGTAAAACTTTTTAAATCAAAGAAAAAAAAGAATGACAACGCACTTTACAGTACTCATAGAAAATGCACAGTAGAAAAGAATTTCCGGAATTCTTTACGTAGACAAGTACGCGTACTTTACGTCAGTGTCAAACAATATCAGCCCTCGTTGTGTCAACTTAATGTCAAAGGAGCTAACAATAGCCCTGGTTCAGTTGAAATTATCGATCACCAGCCAGTATCAAAGCCGGTGGCAGCGCGTTGCATTAATTAAGCCAAGCATCGGCCATAATTTTCACGAAACAACGAATAGGAGCTTTTTTCCTCTCTCGTATGATTCATCTAGTTAAAAGCTACGTATGCAGGACTAAAACTTATCGTAGCTACTTCTAATTGCTCCCTGTCCTAAAAGCTCTCCCCTACGAATTCCATATAATAGAGCCCCTGCGACCAACAGCCACGAAGCTTAATTCACGAGGACAATTAAGATTAGTGAAAAAAAAAACCGTACTTTTTTTTTTCAAAATTTCACCAAACAGCGTCTAAAAGAGTCTGACTCCTTCGCACAGTAATTTCTATTGTCGCGTGAAAACGTGTAAAGTTAAAAAATTTTTGCAAAATTTCACTTTACCCCAAATACGTCTAAAGGGGATCTTGACATTTTTTTTTCATAATCAACCCGCCATTGTCGCACAGAGAACGCGAGACTTGTGCAAAAGCGAAGCGCAGCGCTCGACAATTGATTACAATCATGCTTTCGTGCTTTCAGGTTGGCGAGTCTCCCTCTTGCATAGACCTGGACACGCTCCGTCTGTGAATTGATGGGGACGATTTGCATAAAGCGCAAAGAAAATTTGCTTGGGCTCGAAGCTTGCGAAAAAATTGCCCATTGTTACTGTGAATGTATATGCCATAGGTTAAGATTAGAGTAGTAGTTGACACGTTGGATTTTAAAAATATTTCTGAGCACCCTGCGCCCGTACGTCTTGTGCCGTCCCTGGGAAATGGCCTGGACTCCAACTCCACGATGCACACGCCCCGTGCACCTTTTACTACAGAGACTCGACGTGGGACAAAGTTTAACATGTAAACTGTATAGCAAACGATTTTCTTCTCTATAATAACAGAGAGGGAGTTTCTGGGTTCGTGCTTGCGAGAGTGCAACGAATTTGTTTTCCGACTTGATGCACTTCGTGCGAGCCTCCTTAATCCGTGCAAACAGTCACTATGGAATTTGTAGTTCTCCTGCGAAAATTCCTACTCCCGTATAGATTTGCGTGTACAACGTTTCTCCGTAGAAACTGCCGGTAAACAGTGTTGGAGACACGTATGCAGGTATATAAAATGTGGTTAATATAATATGAGAAATGGATTTAAAAACGTATTCGTGCCGGATACAGAGATGCATGTGTATATATATATTTTGTCCATTTAATCAAGATTAAATACTTTTGACATCCATCCACGCGAGAGATAAAAAAAAAGAATTAAAAATATTTTTTACCATCAAAATTCGATCCTTCTCCGGTTAAGCCAATCGAATTAATGGTTCGAGCGTTAACAGCCCAGCCCGATGAATTTTCTATTTCCAACTGAGCGACTTGTTTCCTCAACGTGGCGCTGAACCACGTCGGCCATCGCTTGTTCTTCTTTCCAGAGACCAACGGGGATACAGTAAAAGCACCTACTTTCCTGTCACGTGCGGCAAAGAGTAAAGTAAGAAAAAAGCCAACACGCTTATCCATCCGATAGCATATCGGAAAAAACTATCCTTTACCGTGGGATCTCCTGGTGGGAGTTTCATCTTTACATTTTCTCATATCTGCGACCGGCATCCTTTCGTTCTCTCCGTTCGCGCGTCGCAGACGAAATGAATAAGAGAAATTTCATATGCACGTTTCTACGAGAGAGAATCCAGGTACAGAGAGACGTCCCTGTGGAAAACATTGAGTTTACTTCTTTTTTGCTGAAAAAAATTTTACGAACAAAACTCGCAAAAAAGGGAGTCCGATAGAACCGAAAATGAGTGATTGCCTAACTATTTGTAAAACAATTTTATGCAAGCATTACTATAGTTCTGAAATAGGAAGCCACCGGGTATACGTAGATACGTGTATACGTTCCTGACCTAGTTCGTACGAACCCTTATACATGAGTCACTCTAGTTTCTCATAGTACACAGTGACAAGTTTAAAAACTTTTTCAAAGATCCACGGGTCCTACGAGCAGTAACTTTATGTTACGATTGTGCTGCCATCGTGCTTTATTATGTATTTTAAACAATGGACCACAGTAAACTATATGTAATTCGTCTTACAAAGGTATATACATATACTACACATATATATATATGTGGAACGTTAAAATCAATACTAGCCCGCTTCATTAAAATCCGTCTCGTAAATTCATTAAAATTCTTTCGGCTTCACCAACCGCCTCTATTCGCTATAATTGAATTTACAATATACATACCAAGGTAGCCTCCGTACATCAGAATTCTTCTCGCTCCTCGACGAAGTAGTTTGTCTATTCAATTTACCTTCGACTTGCAACGTTTATATATAATTCGATTAAAATACGAATTTGCTCTCGTCTCTCCGCAGCTTCCCTAGCTAATTACTACAAGAAGCTACTGATGTCTATTGATATTTCTAGCAATACCAGCAACAGCTACTGGAGCATTTTACCGAACCAGATTTTCTTCTTGATTCTTATTAACTGAATTACCATGGGAGTCGATAGGTCCTTCCTGAGATCTGAAGTTGAACCGAGGGTCAAAAGGTCCTTCAGGAAATCAGCCAGTATCGAAGTACCTCTTACTTCGTTATAATGGATGGCTAGTAACTTCTAGGGATTTTTCTTAGTAAGAATAGCCAGGTATCAAGTAAATTCAATTACGTCACCTTTAAGGCCAGAAGAATAAGGACAAAGATGTTACGTCTGGTTTATGCAACGTCAGGATAACGATAACACGAAAGGACATCCAGTAATCCGTATAAGTTGCCCCGGAGAGAAATAAAATTGTCAGTGATATTTTGTACGTTTTATTCCCTGGTAGCTAGACAGCCTCCGGCTATTTGTCAAGGATGCGAGAGACGCTAGCGGCGGTTGGTAGTCCTGTCGAATGTATAACATGGTTTGGTGGCTACCCTGGGGAAAGTTTCTCCCCGAGGAGAAGGAAGACTTTTCCTAATTACGCGTTTCCACGTGAAGCGATTTATCATCCGCAGGAAGTTTCAGGCGGACGAAGGCACAATAACTGCAGATCCTCTTAGCGTCAAGTACCTAGAAAGAATCTTTCGGATCCGACGGCCATCGGTCTAGTTCGATGACGGATTGGACACCGGGCAGGGCAATTTACCGACCTAGGATCAATTTCTTGAATGCCCTCGAATCGACAAAGAAAAGGGTAGTCACAGCTTCTAGTTACCTCTAGGCAGTTTTCCTCGATGTCATCCCAGATTCAACGGCTTCGAATTCCAGTCAAAGACAAATGTCCGGAAAAGCCTCAAGACGGCTTAATCGCGCTTGAAAAATCGCTGACGATAAGTATCACACGTCACGGCGACAAGACAGCCGAGGGGAGACTAACTCGAGAAGAAGTCGTAGGTCGATCCTGTTTCGGATCCGAAAAATTGAAGGATCGCATAAAGGATCATCGATGAGAGCAGAATCCTCACCAAGAGACTCTAATAAAGTCACAAGCAAAGTGACGCGTTTCGATCCCGATGCGTTTCCACGAGTACCGAACTTTCCTTTTTCAAGGATTCAACGAGACAAAGGACAAGTCCAGCGGCATCGAAGTCAAATGAAAATTCGGCTTAATTATTACTTTGATCGTCCAACGCGACGGGGCGTTAACCGTCGTTACGAAAAATCGTAGGCAGCAGAGTCCGTCGCTCGTCCGCCGCTACGTGACCTGGACCACTTCCGCGTGCGTTGAATATTTTATTCGAACCTCGAGAGGGTTAATTTAGTTTGAAAAGGTTCAAGAAGAGAACTACTCCCTCTCCTTCTTTTCATAGCCCTACCTATTTCCTCTTCACCATCTTCTTATGGTTCCGTAGGTATCTTAACCCTCTTCCACGACAAAACGGACTTCCCCTTCCTGGCTCTTCTCGTCCTGGCTACCACTGTACCTACACGGCACAATTGAAGCGAACTTTTAACCCCTGAAATATTTCGCTCGCGGTGCGGAAACTACAAAACTTACGAAGAAACAATTTCCTCCGCGTCCCGACGAGTCAGCTCGTCGTCGAGCCGCACATTGATAGATGCCTATCCACGTAGGAATCTCGAAGCAAACCTCGAAATCGCCGACCTCAGCCACCCTGCGGCTGTAGTGCACAACTTCGATAATTCATTTCGTAGGCTGTTCTATACCACCCGCGTCGTGTTAAAGCTCGTATCACACAGCAGCACCAGCGTCGCACTCGACGCGTCGCCAGCACAGAGTAACAGGGCGCTACAATGAGGACAGGACAATGAAACCGGGATCGTTCAAAGCGGTCGATCATCCATAATCCACTTGAGGAGCATGCCCTAACTTTACCTGATAACCGTGACGATCCATAGATAAGACGATATCCTATCTAACATTGCTATTGTCAATTTTAAGTAAATCGACTTTCGTTTCAAGATATACATATATGTATACAGACTATTTACGTTCTACCTGGAACTCAATATTCTGCTAGGTGCTTCGACAATGGTATAGTCATCGGAAAAAGTATTTTTTAAATTAAATGTCTCGTCGTTCGTTACGTATTGTATTGTAATGAAAATTTATTATTGTTATTTGACTTTCTGGTATCGCACGTCGATTCAGAAGTAACGAGCTGGAGAATCACGTGACTTGCCGATTCGTGTACCACCCTGTACCGAAGAACTAGGGTGGTTCGGAAACATGCGAGGAATCAAGGGGAATCAGTAGGTGCGAACACCGTGGAACAGATCGATAGATAAAAATATTGACGTTGAGGAACCGTGCACGTTATTATTGAAATTATTTTCGTGTATCTGAGTACATAGAAAATTGATGTTCGATGTGTAAGAAGCAAGGTATATTATCAATATATAACATTTTGCAATTTTTTATCATTTTTTAAGTATCTATACTTCACACGAAATATATTCTTCGCGTATGTTATACCTACATATTTTTTGTATATACGAAACGTATGAAAAGCCAATAAAAATTATTACATTGACAAAAAATATGTTTTGCCTGTACGTCAGATTTATAACTTTTCGATTAGGAATGACATATCTCTTTGACAAGGAGAAAGAGAGAGAGAGAGACACAGAGAAAAAAAGAAAAGAAATTTTCGCCACGTGCAAGGACAAAGGACATCTTCTTTCTTCTCCCACTTTCTTCGACCCTATTCTCTTCTTTTTTTTTCAGCTTCTTCCTCTTTCTCCGCATTGCAATGAGAATCCACGGAAGCGTGGATCCGTCCTACCATGCCATCGGTCTAAGAAGTTTCTTCGACTCGGGATTTTCACTGGAGATTTTCACTGGAGATTTTCACTGGAGATTTTCACGGGAGATTTTCACGGGAGGTGACGTTCCGCAAAGAGACAAGAAACGGTGTGTGTGTGTTCGTTGCATTAAGCGTTCTAACTTGATAGCCTTTAAGATGCAGAGAAACTAAATTTCCATTTAACATTTCGACTGCTCAATTCATCGTCTGTCTCTCAGCTTGACTATAGACTTTTAATAATTTCCTTTTCTACCGAGATTATTAAATGTGAATTCTTAATGGCACAATGTATTACAGATCGAATGAACAAAAACTGCTACGGGGATGAAATTCATTTATTGGAAATCTTATCTCACGATCGTCATAATCACTCACGATGATTAGAAGCTTCTCGCGCTGGATAGTCGGTCGAACAATGAGAAATCAGACGAGAGCCAAATGTTCCCATAAATATCACCATTGAATTCCGTGATTTTTCGTTTATAGCACGAGTTGCCGAGGACGATCGATCGACGGGAGGCTTTTCGCAAAAATTTCTTATCCGCCCTTTACCCCTCCCCTCCCCCCATCATCTCCTGATACTACATTATCACCTCCCTCGAGGATAGATACGGTTACTTTCGCAAAGTTCGCAATATTGTACAATTTTCTGAAAATCTTACAGCTTCATAATATTCGCGAAAACGTTCCAAGATGTCGAACACTCGTAAAGTGAAGTTTAGATCGAAGAAGAAAAAAAAAAAGCATTCTTTCTGCGTATCTTCCAAAAATAGCAATTTACTAAAATCCAAAAGCAATAGCTTCGTCTTCAACGGGCTTTAAACTCATCCAAGTTTAATTCGTGCAATGGCTTCCCGCAGGATTATCCTCTCAGTCTAAGTAACGTTAATCCCATCCTATCGATCATGCGAAAAGGCTCGCTTATTCTGGATAGCTACTGAACATCCGGCGTGCTCCGATTACACAATAAATCACACCGTGGATTTCTAGAGCGCGATCGGAATTACATGGTTCGAGTGAAAATCGCGTAAATTCGTCAATGCTGATAACTGCGCGTCAATTAAAATTTTAATAAAGGTGACAGAAAAATCCTTCGAGTTCCCATTAGTGTACGTTTTTGTACAAAAACATTGTAAAAAGTCCGTCGTCCACATTTAATTTTCAAGCAAATGACGTAACGAGAATACAAAAAAAAAAAAAAAATTGTTTTCAAACCAAAGTACCCTTCTAACTTTATGTGCACAATGACTTCGTTCCTGCATTAGGGGAGAGAGCTGGACATGTACTCTTGTACCACTGGAACATTAGATATTCATGCGGTTTGGGCTTGGTACAGAACCCAAAGTAGATCCCCGTCCTTCTTTGCATAGTCCGCGCCATTATACACAGTATTAGACGCTAAGCCGCAGGCGACATTTATGAAGTTTTTACGGGCAATTTTTTTCAATCCACTCGCCCTTTTTTCCTCTCTACCGCCTTCCACGAGCAAATCCTGCTCTTGCTTCAATAGAATTTTTCAGATATGAATTTTGCCAAAATTTTTTATCATAATTTTACCTGCACAAATTTTTCCACGACGAATTCCCAATGCGGCACGTAGAACTGCAGCCACCCGATTAAAACCCGAAATACGATGAACGATACGATACGAACTACTGTTCTGACGCGTGATCGCGTACCACGCGATTCCCAATGGCCGTTGGAGCTTCTTTGCTACTCTTTTTCTTTACTTCCGGTTTCTTTACTTCCGGTTCATTCGAACGGACCAACCGTTACTCAAGGAGCTTGACGAAGTGCATTGCGAGCCGTGGAAAAAAATAAGGCAATTACATCTCGGTCGGTATTATAGATCCGTATTGGGTGGCGCCACCTGGCGGATGCCTCGTGTAACACGAAATTACGTTCAAAACCGTCACCGCAAATATATCAACTAATTAAATAACCTTACAAAGTAATATACTAATAGGATCATATTTTTCCTCTGCGAGTGAGGACGTTTCATCTGAATTACCAGTGGATATTATTCAACCGAATAAAATGGCTGCCGTGCACTTCCTATCAGGAACATATACGACAGGATTCAGTTTGCTTCATTGGCACCGCTATGCATTGTCCACCACTTGTGTTACTTGAAACCTAATCAAGCTTCGTTCCAATTTCAAACTCCTTCGAGCCTCGACCAATAGCTAGCTCCCTTCTCGGATAATATTATACACGGTCGAGTTTAACTTAAGTCCACTGGCAATTGTGGCCCGTCGGGATACCGAGACTTTACGACTATCAAAACCAAATCCAACTAACCGATTCCAAATTTTCATATCCTCTTGTCAAGTACGTAATCTTCGTGCTTTTAAAATTTCTAAAAGATTATCCGTCCCGCTTTTGATGTGCGTGCAGTGAATATAATTGAAATTGCAAGATACAGATATACTTGACACGTTAACTTGCCGTCAGATATTTCAACCTTTGAACGGTAATAATCCATGCACCTTTTGTAAAACAATTATTTCACATTAAAATTAATTACCGCAAATGAAGACGGTAGGAATTATTTTTTAACTTTTTACAACAATATTCAAACAATACAGGATATGAAAATTAAAAAGTCTATACACCTTTGCTCCTCGGCCTGGTTCAACGATGATACGTAGCAAATATTTTTGAGAATCGCATTATACTGTTTGTTCGCAAAAATAATTTAAAAAAAAAAAGTACCAGAGAAAAGGTGTCTGAGACTCCATACATTTTCCCGTGTTATTCGCTGTGCCGTTTTGTATATGAGAAACAGCGGTACCTCCTTAAGCAAACGTACGCATGGACGTACACACATGTATGTAAAATTAGTCCGCACCTATGTAAGACCAGAATACATATATGTATACGTACAACATGTAGATATATAAAACTTTGGAGGTTTTATATATGTAGTTCTATATATGTAGATATATAAAACTTTGGAGGTACCAAAGCACGCTCAGATACATACCATTGGAAATATATATATCTTAGAGACATTTTACAACGGTCTCAGACTATCTGTACACAAGCAAAATACCAGAAATGTAAGGGCGATTCTTCGTTTCCATGGAAAATTTATGTTTTGTACGTCGAGCACGTATCGGACGTGATTTTCGCGAGGGGACACAGAAAAAAAAACAAAATTTCAGCAACGTGGCTGACAAAATTCTAATCTAACCTTAACCGATGTTACATTACGTCGTTTACGTATATTTCTACAGCCCCGTACACGTATGTCCTATAACTTAATGCTCGGTTCACGTAACGCGAACGCGCACAACGCCCAAGTGTATTAATGGGTAACGCAGTGTAATGGTAATATTGGCAGAGCACATTCAACCTATCGTAATCGACCCATTAATCGTAACAGGTTAACGACTAATCCCGATAATCCACGCATAATGCACAACCACGCTGGAAACCCAGTCAATTATAATTATTCAAGCCTAAATTGTGACGTATACTCGTTGTAGCCGACTGTGGCAGCTGACAAAGTTTCCAGAATGACATACGAATTTCCTGGAGAAACAAAAAAAAAAAAAGCCCGAGTCAACGTGCCAAGGCTTTTTTTTTTTTTTTCTTTCATTTCCTGGCAATTTCTAGTGTGCCCTGGCTTTTAGCTTCTACGCGCGAGATACGACGGACTGGAGTACAGACAAGGTACGTATATGTGTGCCCCGACTTCAAGAGAAATACCATACGCTAAAACGTAAATGGCTTCGGGGCGAATGCGGTGAAATAAGCACAGAGCTATACCCTTTTGTTGTACGACGTGTATTATGCGTTTCGGTTTATACGGAAGCTCATTTTCTCGAGCTCAGCGAAACGAGGACGACGTAAAGTAGCGAAAGAGTGCTAAGAGCGAAGAGTGTATAAGACTGATCGGAACAGCGTAGCTCTTCGTCTGGATTTAAGGGAAAGTGAAGTTGTCTTCGAGTTAGTTTCGCCTCGAGACAAATGTACCGTGTGACTTGAAGGAGACAAGAGAGATAACAGATATAGACTGCACGAGTGAAAGAAAGACCGAAGATCAGCTTGTACAAGTACTAAGAGAAAGGACGTAAGAACCCTTTTAAATTATCACGAGTAAATATTTTCTTGGGTTAAGGAATCAAGCCTTTTGGATCCTCGATAAGTAAAGAGGGTTACCCGTTCGTATTTTCCCAGTGAGTACTTTGCGAAAATTCGCGACTGCGAGTAATGTACGTGGGGGAAGAAAGGGGGGTAGTACTCGAAGACCCTGATAAGAGCTCGTCCTGCCCTTCTCAAGGTAGCGACTCGACCAATTCGTTTCTGCTGACCAACGTTTATTGGCTGACTAGCTTGGCTTGTTCATCTACTATAGGATGGGAAATAACTTTGTGCCTTGCGTGCAATGAAAGCCCCCCAGTGTGTCAGGTTTACAAGGATCCATATATTACAGTTCGCTTAAACGTCAGTCAATCTAGCATCGTGAACCAAGGGGGCTGGAGGCTTAACTGATGGCCCTGAATTCAATAGACGGGTCTGATAACGAGGTTTGCCAAAAAGGTGAAAACGTCGGATGTATCAGCGGCGTCTAACAGTGATTCTCATGTGGATCTGGCCGGCTGGGTATTAAAATGGGTTTTTGTACGTTTGCTTGGGTACCAGAGGGACTCACCTTTTCTTCGATCTTTCCTGATGCCATCATGACGATGTCCTCGGCCGACTTGACCACCGTCGAAGCCGCTTGCTCTTTTCTCGACATGTGGCCCCGGAACGACGCCTGGATCTTCGTCGCTGCGTCGCAGAGTTCTGGAGCAGAGAAAAAGAAACAGTGGGACCCATTGAGAAGCGACAGGGAAGGAGAATGGTCTTTTTGGCATCGCGCGACTCCCGGAAACGCCAGCCGAGACGTCCTTCGTGAAATTCACCTTGGCTCGTCCGACTGAGTTTCCACCGGTGCGATAGGGATCTGCATAAATTTTAAGTTCGCGGCGCTTCGTTCCGCCAATGGCGGCATCCGGGAAAGAATGATGACGATTACATTGCGCGCGAGAAGAGAACTGGCGGAAGGGCGAGGGGGAGGGCTGGTTAAAAATATATATATTTCCGGCGATAAAAGATGCACGACAAGATCGATATTTAATTATGGACTATTGGATATTAAATTTTCGCTGGGTTGAATCGCATTTTTTTTCCACTTCCTTTCTCCTTTTCCCTTACGCACGTCACTCTGCGTTCTTCTCCCTCATTGACGCGTCGGGTTCTGACGCCCAACCATTTATTTCATTTCCGTCTGCCGTCTAACGGGGTTTTCGGGTAAAATATATTTTTCAAATACACCAGTCGATATTATTGGGCTTCTCGCATCTGCGGTTCAGCGAATCGCAGGTAACTGTAGGACGTATAAACGCGGACTGTTGTACGTTGCGTTTGGCTGGCCGCGTGCGGAATAAATGCTCGGATTCCAGAACACGACGACTCTCGTCGCAGGAACATTTTTCCAGCAGAGAAAAGTTGCGCGAAGAGAAATTGTTCCGAACAGTTTGTTCCGACGGTGACGAGGGTTTTACACGTTTTAACCCTAATTTTACGGGAGAAAAAAAAGGGGGAAAAAAGGAGAGAAGAGGAAAAAAAGAGGATCCGTCAAGTTTTCGAAGGATACTTTTTTTGTTAGTCATGATAAAATCAAAAACCCTTCGACGCTCGGCGTGAAAAGACTCGACTGAAACTTCATGTAAAAAGTTTAATTTTCAAGCGGAACGAACGATTCGCGTGGTAATCTTTAGTACTATTTTCAAAAACTTTTTTTTTTCGTATAACCTGCTGTATTGGTTATCGTAAATGAAGCGACGTCCCACGTACCGATCCATTGGGAAATTAAGATCGAAAATAACAAACCACGTATATACTCGTATAATATGTACATATGCGTGTAGGCTTTCAGCAAAACAGCATCGCGCGGGTGGGAAATAAATATAAACTGCAATCTCCAGGACTGTCCAGCCGAAACAAGACTATAAATTGACAGCTGTCATAGGTTCGCTTTCGTTTAGCGCAATTTCAAAATATTTTACTGCTAAATGCGAACCGCTTTCCGATATGCATTTGGCGAATTGCCAATTTTACGGAACGTTCGGAAAGGAGAGAATTCTTAAAAATTTTCGACTTTCCTATACTTGTCGCGAGTTCAAGAGAGACAGACTTATGGGTATCTTAATGTGTAAGAGAGAGAGAGAGAGAGAGAGAGAGAGAGAGAGAGAGAGAGAGAGAGAGAGAGAGAGAGAGAGAGAGAGAGAGAGACACTGGTGACACGAATCGCGAGTAAGAACGTAACTTTGCGCACAATAGCAAATCCTTGCACTCTCTATTACTTTCCACGTAGTACCTACTATACCAGCAGCATAAAAATAATTTCCAAAATTCGTTTCAATTTTCCATAGAAGACAAATACGCGAAAACCATTATCCAAAATGATACTAGCAGGTTACACGAACTGTGCGTGCGCGCGCATGCGCGTTAGAATAATTCTACCCTCGCAATCCATTTTCCCTGAAAGTTTCGTATACTGGCAAATTAGCAGTTTCCATAACGCGAAAATAACACATTAAAAACATATTCTACATACGAGCCCCGTTTATTTTGAAAGTGACCCTCAAGTCGATTTATAGTTAAATTTAGATACAACGATGTTTATGACAGCTAACTTCAAGCTGTACACATTACTGCGGTCAACAAAAAAACAATGGACAAATGGACTCAGGTAACTTTGAAAATAAACGACTCGTATATGAGAAAACGCGTAAACAATGTACCGATAAGTTGTAACATAGTTTTCGAAAATGTAATGGCAGCTCGTTGACGGAATATATGGCTCGTAAGACGGGCAAGACTGTCCATTAGTTAAATCATCAAGAAAATTCAGTTTCCATTGGAAGAGAACAAAAGAGCAGTAAAATCGTATAGTTACCGCGATTCGAATATATGTATTGTATCTACATTAAAAGTCCGTAGAAAGCAGTACAAACTAAGGAAGTCGTAAAGTTTTCGACGCAAGTACAGCGAGCGTAACGTGCAACGGTTTCGCGAAGGGACGAAAAGCCACGAGCAATTGGACAAAATATTTGGAGCATCTACAGTTTTATTGTATCCGTATATCTGGATGCAATGGCTCGTAGAGTAACAATATTCTGGCATGTCTATTTGAACGGGACAAATTAACTATTTTTTTTTCCCGATTAACCGTCCTGGTATACCGGGAGCATAATAAATACGTGAACTCACCCTTATCGTCGGAACGGAATTCCTCCTGGAGTTGCTCCTTCGTTGGTTCCTGGTCTGACGTAGCCTCCGTCTGCTTTGTCGACGCTTCCGTTTCTTTCATACTCTTCCTGGTGTGGTGGCCCCGAAACGCTGCTTGTATTCTGGTCGCTGCCTCGTCTTTGCCCTTCTCGATTTCCTTTTCAGACTCTAGTTGCTTCTGTCCACTTTCCTTCGTGCTTCCCTTAGATTCCGCAGCGCCACTGTCGCTTGACTTTGGATTATCTGTAGCACAGACAAAAGGATTCTTTGAATTATCCAAACGATCGGTCGCAGTTCTTTTTTTTAATTAAACTATTTTTCTCACTGATAATGACATTTTTCGAAATATCTAAGGACATTGCATTTTCGTTTAGTCAAAGTCAAATTCCGACCAAAGAAACAGGCCGAACGAGACTCTGTATACAAAGAAGGATTAAACATTGTTCTGGAATAGCAAGAGTATATATATATATATTAGAACAATATTGATATATATATATATATATATATATCATCAGCTAGATATATTACATACTTCGTATGACTTACAAAGGCCGTAAGTTTAACAGAAGGGTGCGATATATCGCGTGTAAAAAAAAAAAGTATAAAGGCTTGCAAAGACAAATGAAATGTATTTCGGTAATCGCAGAAAAAATAAGGAAATTTTGTTTAATACTAAAATATAAAAAAATCAATTTGCTCTCTTAATAAGAGTGCTCTATCCCCGATGCTTTTTATATTACCTAGTTACAGGGGGACTATTAACAATCGGGTTAATGGTCTGCGAGCTTGTCAGATTCCTGTCAATCAATCAAGGTTTCTACGTGGCCGGGAAATTGGTGGAAATCGTTAGACTTTATTGACTGAGGAATTAAAAGAATAGAGTAAAGGCAAGAGAAAGGTGTCAAAGGGATGAACGATGATTTACTCTAAATTCGAACGGAATATCACGTTTACGTTATACGGCGAATCCAACCGATATTAATAATGCAAATTAGGAGGCTGGGTCGAGATAAAAAAAATACCAATTTCGCCCTTTCGGACTCAGGACTAGGTTACGTAATTCACGAAAAAGGAACTTCTTCCACTAGGAGGGCCAAAATCTCCCGAGGAATAAAGGCTGGGCAATTTCTCAAGAGAATTCCGGTGGTTAGTCTTGGCCATTGCGAAACTCCTCCAAAAATCTACCCTGAAAGATCTAATTACTAGCCGAGGGTCGTAGCGGTACAGTAACATATATAGGGGAGAAAAAAAAAATAAGAATGATACCCACGTATACTAGTTCCTGTACAGGGTACATGTTGGTAAGACTGGAAAATGAAAAGATGCCTAAAGGGAATGAGAAAGCTTTCACGAGGGACGATAGATTTAAATGCTGGCTAAAGATAATCTTCTTAAATGACTGACCGCGGAAAGTATAAAATACAACTGGCTCTAGAAACTCGGCTTAAGCACAAGAGAAGATTCGAGGCTGCGATTAAACTTCGTTAGCAAGGAATCACGAGGATTTCAAGATTTCTGTTTGCCGATTAGAACCCAGCGCGCAGGGCACTTTCTGCTTTCAGGAACCGTCGAGTCAGTACGAGCTACGGGATTTCGCCGGGCGTGGCGCTGCCGTCGGATTCGTCGAAACTCTTTTTCTATATCCTTGCTCTCTTTCAAGGATCGCTCGAGTTTGAACAAATATTTGAAAAAGCTCTGGAGCACGGTTCTCGCGTCAGCAAAGAACGAGGGTAGACGAGTGGCGAAAGGAAGTTGACCCAGACTCGAAAAAGAAAAAGAACCACTTTAAGGAATCGAGTACAGTCAGTGCATATACATTTTTAATGCTAAACTCCAAGGCTTCGTATTGCGAAGTTTGTCTTGTGTTGTCGCTGCAATCGACCTTCGTGAAATCGATCGTTCGCGCGAGGATCGATATGGCTGCAGGACGTTCTCACAATTTCTATGTAGCGACAAACGACTTGTTACCATGTACCTTGGCTAGTATAATGTCACCGCTATCAATTTATCGGAATAATTGTTATCGGCGATAACAGGACGAAATAAATTTATCGACTCGAGTACCGTAATCGATACTGGTAAGGGTTCAAATTAAATCATGCTATTTTTAATTTCTGGATTGATTCCTCTCGTCACCTGATAGCCATTTACAAAAAATTACACTATCAATCGCATCATGGAAAATCGATGATTCGTGCTCGTTTACAATAGCTTCGGGAATAAAAACCTACGTATCGGAAATGTCATCGATAAAAATGTATTATACGTCACCATACATGCTTATATGTATATACAATTTATCAAAGGTCAAACGTCACATACGTTCCCCGCGATATTGCTTGTGCCAAATTAATTATTAACGCTAAACATACCGACAATTTTTTTGAACGTATTTTTGGCTTCAAAAGGTCAAAATTACCTGCCGATGCTACGTTTACTGTTAAAGACGATATGTTCCTAGGCGAAATTTCACTTGTCCCAAAAACCCATCCCAGAGACACGATTCATCTGATGACTGAACCCATTACGTAATACCAAATACACAGTTCAATATGTCCAACGTGAGTAAATTAAATTACGTGAAAATTTCATGAGTAAATTCAACTGCTCAAATACATTGCTCGCCCAGTAGATATGTATTTTGATAAAAAAATATATATATATTCCAAAATATAATTTACTCGTATCCTTCTATATCGATATATCGTGCAGGAACCCTAAATTCAGGATATACCGAATACACTGATATTCGAATGACAATATAGGAGGATAAAATAGCGGACGAAATAAAATACCTAATCGCTCCCAGGCCCAGAATTTATTAAGATAAAAAAGCTAAAGTCACGTGCACGTTAACGATCAGATCGACAAGAAATTATTGCCGACGTGATCGTCCTCTCTCTTTGTTTTTTATACCTGCAGACTGAGCACAGACGTCCATTCCGACCCCTTCGTAATTCATAGCCTGCTTGTTAACCTTTCGACCTGGAGTTACGAATGTGCAAGGGGATTGGCCAGTGTCCGTCATTACGGCACTTTTAAATTGACCCGCTCAAATTGTACCTTTTTTTTTCCGAGGAATATTTTCCACGATTTTTTCCCTGACGGTACCTACATTTAACTCGTACACCTTGTATGCTGACGTCGAGAAATAAAAGTCATTAGTCTATCGCGTTAAAGTACGTCTCAAAGATATTCTACGTGTTGTAGATACATTTGAATATCGATTCGACAAGAAATAATGAAATTGTCTAGGTTCACGGCGTGTAATCGAAATCCTCGAAAATGTAATTGCTAAATTGTACGCGCGTTTTGACCCGAATCAATCGAAACATTTTAGTGACATTTGCCTATTCGATGGGAACCACTGTTCACGTAGCTACATAACCTATACGAGTTTCGCGTATATTAGGCGACACTAAATTCGACGACTGGAAAGGCCGAATCGATTTTCAAATAATTGAGTTCCGCAACCGGAAACGCAAACGAATAAAGAAATTCGTTGAATATTCGCCCATAGAATTTCTCAGTCAATAAATATAGCAACTCGTAGCCCTCTCGTGGCGAAATCCTCAACTAGGCATTACTAACCACTACTATTCTCAATCCCTCGACAAACTTCAATAGGACCTTAAGATCGGTGTGTCGTACAAGTACTTCCAAAGTATTAAAAAAAAAAAAAAAGATGACTTCCGGCATCCATTAAATAATTTAAAGGCGATCGACCATAGCGTCTTATAAAGCCTTGGTAATATACGTCAGAATTGAATATTAACGAGCCGAGATTACGCATGTCGTTAATCTTACAACAAAAGGGCCCCGCCAACGCTCTAGCGTACGTTATCGCACAATATCCCGCGTATCATATACATTATAGCGCTTACACGATAACGCCTAACTCAATGTACCATAACCTCAAATAATACTGTAGCGACGACCATTCTTTGTCATCCCCTTGCTCCCGCGAGCGAATTAATGACAATTTTTTTTACATTTATTCTCTCCTTATACTTCGGACCAAAAAGGGTTCAAAAAATTGATCCGTGCTCGTTTTGGCGAACACACAAAATGACCCTCAAATTTTTTAAATGGAGAACCCTTAGCACTTCTTTCAATTAATATTGATATTGGTATAAGCAATGTTACTAATTACAGACGAAACTGGAAATCCCAGAGGAATCGATCGTTCACCTCCCTCAGGGAGTTTAATGACATTGGTACCAACACAAGACTGGTTCATTCAAAAACGTATAACAGCAGGAGATTTTCTTCAATCTCGACCCCCGTCCGTAACTTAACCCAATGACCCTTCGATTCGTTTATATTAAAGACGAAGTTAATTTAGAGCAATTTATTAGATTAGAGATTATCTTGGTCAGCTTTCTTATCGATAAGGCCGCAATCCAATTTAAGAGTAAACGCATTTGACGTCGATCCAATTAGTAAGCAAGTTAAGTATTTGATAGCGATGAGGAGGAAGGGAAATGAGAATTGAAAGAAAAAAGTTAAAAAAAAAAAAATTGTAAACAGTGAAACGGGCCAGTTAGGCTCTCAAGATTTTTTTCCCGATGCTACGATTTTTTTCCTACTTAACCAGTGAAGGATTTGAAAAACGTCACGTCCTTTTTGTTCACGATTATTTTCCAACCCTTGAAAGATATTCTATGCTTTTTTTTTTTAAATTGTACGACCTACGTAATTACCTCGAATGGCAAGGAAACTGCTTTCTTTTTCTTAATTAACGTAATGGCCGTTCCTACTAGGACAGTTTAGTTTTATGGTTCTAGGAAAGTCTAATATACTACCCCTTAACTTCGATTTCACGACTCGCTACCTACTTGGGTATTATTATTATACGAGTATTAAGAACTGACCAATCTTGTCATTAGAAATTTATTACGGCATTCGGATTCTTTTCCAAGGAATTTCGTACTATTTTTTTACAAAATATGTTTGCTCTTTTTTTTTTTTTAAGTAAATTGCAAGAAACGGCCATGGCGAATTCAACGAAATAAAAGAGAAGACAGATATCATCTCCACGTGGGATTAATAGACACTGCACTCAATTATTCAAACGTCGACAATTTTTTTATTCCGGCGACAGAAATACAAAAATCATAGTTACTTAGGACGTTTGTATTAATTTCATTGTGACTATGGTAAATTTAAACAATATGTAATACGGCAGCTTCCCAACGGCGCAAACTTCCATACTGGTTTTGCATTTTCTCGGCTTTCCATAAATCAACAAACAAAACTCTCATATTCTGCAACGTTTGTTATCTAACTTGTATGAAGGCACAAAACTCAGTTACCATGTATGTACTTTGGCCTTTCATAGTATTTCCTTCCTTTATTTCTTTTTTTTTTCTTTACTTTCACGATATTCGAGTACGCACTGCTACCATTCGTGATAACGAATATTTCGTGATACACTCCATCCACGAATTTCGACCACCTTTTATTAGCCAGTTCTCGGAAATTAATGATTTTGGAAATTTCCAAAAAATTTCTTTTTTTCCTTCTATCGGTCGTTACTTATCAGAATCACAATACACGTGAGACAATTTTACGTTGCCAGGCAAAATTCTCCTACAGGGAAGCATCTAAATTCCGTTCAACTGCTTACGTGAGATCAAAATGGCTGCGTGCGAAAAAAGGACGTTATTGTTAGATAAGAAGGGTTCGTGTGTGATAAATATTTGAAGTCAGGAGTAGAAAAATGTATGGTTGTCCTCGATCCATTTTTCTTAAACAACCCGGACACATGTTATGTTACGCCATAAAATTGGCAACAATGCTAATACTTTACTATACAGGGTGAGTCGTTTAACTTGGCGCAGACGAATTTCTCGGAAAGGAAGCATTTCACGAAAAAATTGTTCGAACAAATTTTGTTTGGTTTCGAGGGAGGAAAAATATGCCGTGCCGTTATTTTTTATTCGTGGCAGTTTTCAAGATCTTTCGAAGGTCAACTTGGCTTTTTTAAATAGCAACTTATACTTTTTATTGCAGACTGTTATGCTGTACAAAAAATTAATTAACTTTTGTCTGAAACATTTTTTAATAGGACCAGTATTTTCAATGTTATTTCAGCATCAAGCGTAGCTCACGGGATTATTAATAAGTATAACGATTTTGTAGATACGAAAATCGGAAGAGAAGAAAAAATGTAATTAATGTTTTCCTCTTGCGTAAATAACCTATTTATTGTTAATATTGAAAAATAATATAATAAGTGTTAAAAATGGTATCCTTCAACATCAATGTCCTTAGTTAATTCTTTTCTTCTCTTGTTGGAAAATACTGGTCCTATTAAAAAATGTTTCAGACAAAAGTTAATTGATTTTTTTGTACAGCATAACAATCTGCAATAAAAAGTATAGGTTGCTATTTAAAAAAGCCAAGTTGACCTTCGAAAGATTTTGAAAACCGTCGCGATTAAAAAATAACTACCAGCACTTTCTTTGCCCCTCAAAACCAAACGAAATTTGTTCGAAATTTTTTTCCTAAAATGCTTCCTTTCTTTGATATTCGTTAGTGCCAAGTTAAACGACTCACCCTGTATATCTTGTGTACTATATGTATCGATTTTCAAAATTATTCCATTAAATACAAAAAAAACTTGCATCGTAAGAATTTCAAAATTTGTTACCTACGACCAAAAATTTGTTTAAAACACTCGCGAGCACAATAAATATCGGTGTACCGATTGAAGTGTTCCTAAAACCATCTCAACCAAGATCAAGAGTCTGTTCGTAATTTTTCCCAGCAATTTACTTAATCCAACCAGACGAGCATCCTCATCGATCAAATCGATCTCACCTCTCTCCACCCATCAATCAAATCACAAAAAAAAAACCAATATTCCATTTGAGCTCACAACAATTTTCCTAAATAAAATCTCCCGCACTATTAATCACAACCGCAATTTACACTGACGCGATACAAAAAAAAAAAAAATATTATTCCTCCCCACAAATATTATTCCCAATCACTTAATAATGCGCATACAAATAGGATCAATCCGACATCACAAAACTCATCCGACAATCGAGAGTCGTTCGTAACACCAATTCAGATCCTTATCGAAATCAACAAGAGTAAAAAAAAAAACTTTTCGCCAATAAAAAAATGTCACCCCCAGACACAAAACTCTGCCATTCAAAACCTATGGATACTACCAACCACGATAAAATGGACGCTCCTATCATAAAGCGTCAACGATCAATTAATATTCCAGGACGAAACGCCCAGTATCAATACCACTATCGTATATCTCGATAACCCCGTCAAAAGTATTAACACACACACATATGTATATATATATATATATTCAAATTTGAATGCGAACTCTATCCTCAACGGATTTTCCTCGAGTAACCCAGAGGATTGATCCATAGGGAAGGACGTTTTCCGAAATGAGGTTAATTCCCACCATCGAACGTATCCATCGTATCGACATATGCAGTCGACTCACCTCGAATCTTATCCGCGATATCCTAAACACCTGACGGTACCTCCAACGTGTAACTGGCACGTCGCTGCCGCCTTCAGCCCCTTTTATAACCGCGTCCTTCAACGACCCTGTGCGCACGCCACGCAGTCTCGGTGTGGCCGGTATAGTATAGACCCAGGGAGCCTGAAAGCTTGAGGTGCACTAGCTTCACGGGAGAGAACCTAAAGTGCGAAGCCGTTTCGAAGCCTCCAACCCTCTTTCTTCCAGTTTCTCATTTTCTTTTCGTTCCCTTATTCTCATTCTCTCCTTTAGATATATATACATATATATCATATACGTAGAACCAACGATCCTTCCCTGTCGCTCCGATCTCACGTGACATCACTCCGCAAACGAGGCCGATAATGGCCGCGCCTTCGCATCCGGAAGTTACGGACCGAATCGTTACGCTACCGCGGAAGCAGACGAGCGGGAAAATTTGAATCGATAGACATTACTGTGGAACGAATGATTAATTAATTTTTTTTTTTCTTTTTCTTTAAATATTAAATAACTCGAGGATAGGTCGTTTTTAGAATTTTAACAGTGAGCTCGTTTAACTGTGTATACTGTAAATGGATTTTGGGCGGTGTTCCAGGAGTTTTCGAATTATTCGCGAACGGGACTGTTCGAGTTGGCAATTCGCGGCATCGTTCCCACCGCATATTCACAAATTCCGTGTAGGTTTATCTGCGAGGGAGCTGTTTCGCCGTAATATTCCAGGGAAAATGTTGTAGCGGGGATATCCGTGCGACCACGGAATTTGAGGATGTTCGCGCTGCTATGAAAAAAATTTTCGCTTTCTTGTTCTCGGAATTTAACGAAAAAAATTGCACGATCCTTTTTTTTTTCTTTCCTCATTTGAATAAGCCAATCCACTCTTTGTTCGCCATTGCTGGTCGGACTTGGTTGTCATGTGACTTAATAGGAAGACAACATGGATACCTTATAAGTTCCCTGTGAAGAGATTGTGAAAAAAAACTCACGTTTTTTTAGCTAAACGAAAACCGAGCTAATTTCTTTGTTATCGATCCTACCGTTACGGATATCAAAAGTTACAAGAACGATTGCACGGTTACCAAAGAAATATTTTTAACCCTTTCTTTTTATACCATGGACAGAGATATCGTCGTCATAAAACAACTCAAGAAATACTTTGGTACAGATAACTCGTTGCTATAATTATTTCTAATAATACCAAGTGTATACCACGTATGAATAAAGCCGGATGAGGAGCGAATGGTCAACAAGATAATCCTGCCTCGTTATTATGCTGGGTATTATATTTCATACATGAGAATGAGTCTGGTAATAATTTAGCGTTAAAGCGAAAAGTCCCTAGAATGATATCGAAAGATATTGCGAATTTGTAGGAGGTTTAAGTAATATATAAAATATTTATTACTCATAGATATGCATATTGATATACTGATACCTTTATATGAGATATATACACGTAAAGAATTTCGATTGAACTTTTGCTACTGTTCGGCGATTGATAAAAGAGGTAAAAGCTGGATTAATATTTTTTCTAAAGGTTGAATCAGGCTGTTGGATGTCGATTGGTAACAAAATTGACTTACTGGTAAGAGGGCTTATGAAAGAATTTCATACGACGTGTCGGTGAACTATGGCGTAACACAATTATTCGTTTGAATGCTTTGAAAAACAAAGCTCCTTTCACGCGTAAGTCTAATTAACAACGAAGCCAGTGCACGTGAAAGAGTTGAAAAGCTTGTTCGGAAGCCGTGCAATTATCCAAGTTACACAGTCGCCCCGCCAATCTAGCTATGTCAATATTGTCGCAAGCTTTGGACTCCCGTGAGCAGCTAACGGTCGTGCATCTACCGCCATCTGTAGGAAATTCTGACCGAACATTCTTCGACTACGGTTTGCTACGTCGGTAAAGTCGGGTACGAGTTAAGCGAGCTCGAAAGATATTACTTTATTACCTACAGAGAGTATAGAGACCATCGAGAACCACGCAGTATGAAAACATGATGATAGCAACACGTCGCCAACTTGAAAAACAAACCGCGTAAGCTTGCGACAACAATTTTTTTCTCAACTAGCAACAACGCGCTCGTTTCGCTCACTTCGGGTGTTCTACCTGCGATGGGACACGCGGTATATTTTGTATCGTAACCAATCGTACCTTTAGGTTAGAATTGAACACAAGCGCGGACGCTTCATTCTCTGATCCTCTTTCGTGAGCCGTAAGCGTGACTATCTCTGTGCGAACGTCGAAACGACGAAAAAGCGTTGACAGGAAGCGATCTTACATGTATCTTTTATACAAGTACAATTTGACACTAATCTGTTAATCAACACGTTCGTCGCTTCTAAAGCTGCTATAATGGCTATCTCTGCTACTCTCATCAATGAAAATGTTACTGGTCAAATGAATATTCATGCTACACAATACCAACGTGTATCGATCCACAAGATAAACAACGTATCAATGAACCGCATTGCATACGCAAATACAAAGAGAAAACAAGTAAACAGATGTGAAATTCTTTGAAAAATTATCAATCGAATTGAACCTTTAATAAGTATCCTCGTACGATATACGATACGTACGTTATAATCGCGAGGGATTATTTATACGTGTGTTTTTAAAAAATTCGAGCAATCTTCAAAAGAGTCTCTGCGTTCTCTGTAAGAGCACCGCGAAGAGTAATTCAATTAAAAGGAATAATAATTGCGGCAAAAGAAAGCTGCCTTTTCGTGCCTCTTTTTTCAAGCGGTCTGCCACTTAAGCTCGGCCCGTCTTAAGGCGCCCTTTCACAGCAGGGGTGCCGCGCTATCGCACTTCTGCAAATTCCTCCTAATCTCAACAATACCGAGGGTTAGGGGTTCAGAGCATTCACCTGAAAATACGTGGAAACAACACTAGCACAGCTCTATGCCGTCGTGGGAAGATCAATAAGCGAATAGCTCGACACAACAGCCAACTCTCTGAAGTCCAACACATAGCCAGCCGAGACTTAACCGGACACACGTTACTCGGCAAGCGTCGTGTAAGGGTTGCAAAAAGAGCCGACGACTCGACAGGATTATTTTCGGAAATTAAGACCCCGTATACACGTTAGATTTACTATGGCTAAATACAAATTCCAATGCTTCGAATTCCTATCCAACTTACACGTCCTTAACTGTTGTGCAGTCTTGTCACTGTCAGTCGACTAATAGCAATCTGAAGATAAAACGAACTAGTTTTTATTGAAAATCTTCAATGTTCTTGCATCCCACTGTGTTCATGCAACATGCACTTTTTTTTATCGATTTTTCATGCGCTGTATTAGACTTGTCCATTTTCGCTGATGGGAACGATGCAAGTTCAGCTTTACGCAATATTGCCATTTTGAATCGACTAAATTATTGAGAGTGGTCATTTTTTTTTCTTTTCTCGGTACATAACAAAATGTGTTTGGACAAAGGCTCACGAATTTGATAATTCAAATTGGATTATTTATAAATGTTTTACACTTTTGCCACACCCTGAAATGTTTTAATGTGTCGAAAGGAAAGCTCAACGATTCGTCATAAATCATACTGAGTATTTATAATATTTATTAACAACTGTCACACTCGCAATTCTCGATTCGTCTGGAGGAAATATAACCTGGCTTAACTTATTGTCATGTTTCGAATTCCCTAGGACTTTTTAATTCATACATTTGGTACTTGACCCTAGAAGAGATACGTGTTGCCTAGTTACTATTACAATTTGAATCCTCTGGGGTTCAGCCGGACCCCTATATCCTTTCCAGAGTTAATTCTAAATATCGCACGACGACATCGTAAATCCAAAGGCTTATCCGCCTTAATTATTATAAACAATAAATGAAGTTAAAATCTATAATAAAGTACAAACAGTCCCTTTATCGATGCTAAGAAAACAAAAAATCCTCAAAATCTTCAATAATTTCAACGATCAAGCTTACACGAATCCTCGCTAAACAAATTTATATACGATTCCCATACAAATTAGAATTAATAGAAGTGTACCCATGAAGAGTCAATTAAATTATGCGAAAACACGCAACAAATAGTCATATGTCGCGTGACGTAGTTCAATTAGAAAAACCGTGAGATATTCACAATAATTCAATGCCATTCGTTGACGCGCCCAGAAAAAGAGGAACAAACACGAGTACCTAACCTATATCGCGCCACATAACTAACCAGCGGCCTTTTACACGGAGCAAAAAAAAAGAATAAACTTGTAAATGCATATCGAGAAAAAGGCTCCCCCGCATCAAAAAAAAAATATTAAAAAATACCATAATGGACGTGCACGTGAAAATTTACCAGCTCGCTTATTTCTCTGAATACAATTTTATGTAAACGCGTCATCCGTCTACAGGCGTCCATATTGAAATTGCATTTCCACTACAGACCGTCTCACCCGACAATAGAAAAGTAAAAATCTATTTGATAACCACTATCCATTGAAAACAAAGAAATTATTCTTACACAGTCGGATCAGAAGTGCAAAAGCAAACTAATTGTAAGCATAATTTAGTCTCGTCGTTCCTTCCCGACGGCCTCAATATTTACCGAATCATTTTCTCGATCGATAATCCACGTATCTACGCTGAAATACCGGCTGTCAGTTACAAACTCGACTGGCTGGTCAATGACCCCAAACAAATTCTAAGGTCCACCCAGTAATAAATATACCGAAAAATTAACCCTTTATCAAATTCCCACAAAGATAAGTCATTGCGTCATTCCATTCGACTTACAGTCACTGTTACTTTCAGTATAGGAATCCCTGAACTGAATCGACAGCGTAAATGAATTAATGATAAGTGCCAAATACGAGGAGCAAGGCGACAACGATACAGACTATTTTTATGGGACTTACAAGCCTACCAACCTATATGCCATGAGATCACGAAGAAGGTCAACAAGGAGGACAGTCTATATGATTTTGCGATACGTACCAAATATGAGAAACAAGGCGATAACGATACAATGGAATATTTATATAGAACTTACAAGCATACCAACCTATCTGCCATGATGTCGTGAAGGAGGTCAACTTTGCACGCAATCTTTCCGAGATATGTACTGTGTAAATATATACATATATATATATATATTCTCACAAATTAACGTGCCTAAATACAACGTGGCCGTTACACGAAAGAAATTCCTATATCACTAAGAATCAATGCTAATCGTTACAGTGAATTGGGATATTTCGAAGTCATCAAGGCTGAGTATCTCAATGCTTTCGTTAAGTGGACAGGAATCTATCTCCTGGGTGAATAGACCATTTGATTAAGTTCCTCGAGATATCTTGATTCTGTGGTTCCAATCGATGCCTTGTAGGACCTTTTGTTTCGGCAAGTAGTAACAGACACGCGTACAGTGTCCTCGTAGCTTTTTATTTAACGCCGATTCTGCGCGCCGGCGTCTGACTAAATAAATCTATTGCAAGTCCCTTCTTATCGCGTACAGTACTACTCAGGATACGCGTAGTACGGAAATACATATCGTACTTGTATCCTCTTCGAAAAATCTCGTTAATTTAACGCTGACGACAAATTAATGAAACTCCATTACTGATTGGTACCTTATCCCAAGCTCGTTACGCCAACTTATAGTCAGTTCGCGAGTTCGTTGTGTTTTTTTTTTGACAGTTGGCTAATAATGCAAGAAATGATTACGTGAATACATCCTAAAATAGGAAAAAAATACGGTTAGTTCAAAACCATGCGTATTCGTTTTTGTAAAAAATTTTTGGGCAATGACACGCGTACCTTGCTAGAATTTCATTGTTTTCGAGCTGTCAAAAAAAAAAAAAGCGAATTCGTGAACCAACTACATTCACTTATGTACGTTATATTTTCAATCGATCCCTGCGGTATGGCAGTTACGGTAACTTGGGGAAAAATGTCGTCAAATATTATTATAGTAAACGAGAAGAGGTTCGATAGCGTTAGGGTACGACGTTTTGAAAAAATGACCTGGCCATTTTGTTATACTGTACCTTCCCATAGCCTTTATGTTACTCAAGCGTGCACACAATCACGATATGCAATCTAGGAATACATTGGCGTCAATGTGGACGAACATATACTATTGTATGTACATTTGTTAGGTTAGGTTTCAATATATGTATGTTCTTTCAGTTTGGGTAACGAATGCGAAAATTATTCATTGGCAATAAAACGTAATTCTAGAACTCTTTTCGATTTGGCTGGGAATACTTAAAAAAAAAATAAAGAGAAAGCCTTTAGCACCTCTATAATGTATTAAAATGTTAGGATATAATATTCAAGGGATATGCAAAATAATAAGATATATGTCTGTGCTACTTCATGGCTGTCACGTTAAGAATTTATTATTTGCAAAAATAATCATTTCCACGTACGAATTTGACGCAATTTTTTTTCCCTATTGTGCTTCCCTGCTCGTCACATGAGTTGACTCATTGAAAGAGGAAAATTCACGGCAAATGGAATTCCCTGTTGGTTGTGTATTTTTTTAGGGAATTTATTTTTAATTATTAATTTCACTGCGTATCTACCACTTATCAATCTGGCATTAGTTTTCTGACAGTGGATTTATGATAGTTTTGTACTGTTTGTGTAAAGCGATGCGGTCGACTGTAATTTTTTTTTCATTTCCTTTTTTTTTCATCTTTTACAAATCAATGAAACTTTCGCTTTCGAAATTGAATCGTACGACTCTCGGCCAAGAGAATACACTTTTCAGTTCGGCCTACAATCCATTAAAAGCCCTATTACCAAGGGTACTTATTTCCGAATATCAATCAATATTAAGCATCAGAAAGTGTAGGAAGGTGCTTGGAATGTGGTCCCTCGTTCGGAACTCTTTTTGGATTTGAACAGGACAAGGATGAAGAAGAGAAACGAAAAAAAAAATAAATAAAAGGGACAGTTAATACTAATACCAGTAAATATAAATGGCGTCACGCTTCTCAATTTGTATCAATAAGTGAAGGTCGTCGTGCAATTCCAGGTGAAACAAGAGACACGAGATCGTATACACTGAAAGACCAAAAAAAATGTATGTAAACTACCCAAACAATAAATCGTTACGTGAATTTTACCGTAAGCATAACTAAACGGCATCATGCGATGGAATAATGTAACTGTCACATAAAAGTATGAAAGCATAGAGTAAAATAGAATAAAGTACATATTCACTCACCGACATTCTTAGCTTCCTCCTTCGCTCCTTCAGCCACTGGCTGCACACTTTCGTTGCTGATGCTGCATCCCATCTTGGCCAGCGACTCTTTATCCTGTTTGTCCGCTTTTGTGGAAACGAGTAAACGTCCTTATACGACCGATTATTAATTGCAATTAATCTAGGAACAGTCTCTTATTAACATCGGTTTTATATCACCAGGAATACAAGAGCGAACACGCGTTCGCGGTAGCTATATATGTATACGGTCGCCGGTTGTCGAGGCAAATATAATCGTGGATAGAAAAAGTATCGCCCTTATGGACGTTAGGAAATTCGCATGGAAAAAATCACAGGCCGTTATGGAGTCGCACCTTTACGCGATAAAACTCCCTGGCGTGTTACGGTTGCCCTACTACTTTCCTTGGAAAATATATATATATATTTCCTTCTTCAATCTCTGTTCTATATAACTATCTAACCCTCCTCGCGTTGTATCTCCGTTTTGTTCTCCCTTATTGTTTCTTCTTTCACTGGTTGCTACGCGTAATTGTGCGCTTTTGTGTATGGACGTTTTCGAATTAAATTCGTCTCGTTAATGAGCTTTGCGCTTTAGACTGTTATAACACCTATAACACTACTAACGATTCATATGAAAAGACTAGTGGCTAGGCTAATCTACGACGATCAACAAGAAGGAACTCCCGTCGACGTCGCGGGGCGTACTGACTACCGGCGACCCTGCCCTTGCGTCGCGACGATTGAAATATATAGCTATACTGGAAGACGTCGCTGTATTCGGAGGTATAGTCTGTCCACGAGTTCGATTTCTTTTTTGAACGAATTGAAAGCAATAAAGTCTCTAGAAGAGCATTCGTGTCACTGCCTTCGTTTGATACAAAGTATGCATACGCACGGCTTAGACAAAGTATGTTTAATTTTTCCATTGTAAAATATATTAACGTTATTTTATGTAAAACCGCGTGTCGTTAGGTTAGAAAATCGTTGCTTAGAACTGTCAAAAATCACACCAAACTCATGGATCAGCTATAGCCCCGCGAGGGCGCTACTATCTCACTCGCACTCTGTAGTAGGTTGTCCTTTTCGAATTGAATTACGCATGTGGCGTACAGGCCTAGCGAAAATATTGCTCCGCCATTTTAGTGCCGACAAATCGTTTTAATACGACACTTGCGCTTCGTAGAATTTTGAATTAAATAAAATTTCATTTCTCTATAATTTTTACAGACGGACAATGTCCAGACAGTCCTCCCTAATTATCTCTTTATGCAATATTTTTTCTCAGCATTAACTTTTTAAGAGACTATACAAACTGCGATAGAGATAACATACTACATTCGCCTGTTTTCGCGGTATCTTTCTCTACGTCGATCCCTCACTGCCGTACGCGTTCCGGTATACTTCGTGGTCGCGACGCCGTACGTCGATATATGTATACGTATCGGGGCGACTACTTCAGTCGGCTCGAGCAACGGCGGCTGTAAACGGATCGAAACTCTTGGTTGAGGAGCGCCTCGACTGATGACATAATTCTTTTTTTGGATGACAGTTATTTTATATTCAATATATTTATTTTCGCGGGAGGAATTGTTTTTATTAAAAATATACAATTGAATTTTTAATATAATTCTTTATGTGCATATAATTTTTTTTTTTTCTTACCCTTTTATAACCACTACCATACTTTCGATACGTTATTCTAGTGTTTTCGCAACATGTACATACACTTTTTTGACTCCAGTTGTCATTGACTCTTACACTCATGCTTCTGGTACCAACTGTCATAACTGACAGTTCACGGAAGCACAATTTATTTGTACTTACCCCACGTGGCACGTGGTACTGATCAATACTCCGAGAAAACGTCACTTTGGATTGATATTGTTGCTTTTTTTTTTATTTTCAAATATGGAGTTTTTTCGCATATGATCGATTGTCTTTCTTTTTTTATTGATTCTAAAGCTCTTATAAGCTATTATGCCATATAAATGGAAATTTTAGTAAAGAATAATCCTTTGGTCTTAACTAAAAATTCATGATGATTAAACGTTGTGATAATAATAAGTTGTTAACAGTCGACCAGTTTATCACGGTCTCCATTGCTTATTTGATATGCATGCATATATAATGAAATTCATTAGCGCGATGCGTATTGTGAATTGCTATATTTATAAATATGTCAATAAGGTAAAGGTTTCGAATGCCTTTCTGAAAATAGAATATGAAATTGGTGTTTTAATTAACACACGGTTAGTTCCGTGACATTTAATTATTGAGAGACGCATTGACTGTGTATATCTCATAAACTTTTACATTAAGAGACAATAAATAAAGGAGAAATACGCTTAGTGGAAGTGCACTTTTATGATTGACAATAAAAATTGCATTAGGTACACGTCATAGTAACTTAATATTTTTTAGAAGTGATTTAACAATTTCATATTGTGTTACATGTCAGACGTGCTCCATTTATAAGCTTCTTCTTGTAAAGCTTTACGTGCATTTTGAGCGTCAAACCATTTCTTCTCGTAACCGTTACTCCTATCGACTCCATCCCATCGATGACCTGGTTTAATGCCAAACCGATTGGGCATAAATGTACCTTCGTATCTTGGTTTTTCTGAAAGAAAAAATCCAAACAAATTTGTAACCATGTATGCAGATACGAGTGAGGTGTGTATTGCTTTCAAGAGAATCTAATTGATTTTTAAGTGGGAACTGCATTTTACCTGGTTTTCGTTTTCCTTCTTTTATTTGTTTTTGTTTTATGTACTCCAACATAGGATCGCCTTCCCTATCTTGCTCTCTAAGTTCCTTATCCAAGTCAGCATCATCCGCATACCTTGCCAGAGGCTTACTCATCTCGTATAGATCTCTTTTTAATTTTTCTTCTCGGTCCTCCACTTGTTTCAAGCTGGAAAGGAATAGTTTTATTTCATAGTTAAAAGTTTATATAAGTTATTAAATAAAAGCTACTTATTAAGATAATAAGTGGCATTTAATGAATTATTTTTTTCCTTATAGTTAATTACCCTTTTCCCCATTTGGCATATTTCTCATCCAATTCTTCTTGAACTTTTTGTTTCTCACGCTTTTCAGCTGCTTCTGCAGCCAAATCTCGCTTTCGTCCTGTTTTACGGTCACGGAGAACAGCAGCTTGCCCGACGCCACTAACATCTGCGCTCAACTGAAGGAATTGTTAATTAATAGTATTTATAAATTGGTGTTCAATCAAGATAGTCTTAATTATATACTTTACCTTGCTGAATAATTCAGCCTCGCGTTTCTTATGTGCATCAGTTTCTTCCCTCAATGCTCTGGCATTTTGTAATCCTGCCGTTTTACCGTCCAGAGTTTTTTTCATTCGCCTGTCCTGATCCTTTGGGTTATCTGGAGTTCTAGATCTTTTCCTGGACTCATCATCCCATCGCGATTTTGATTTTCTTGGAGGTGTTTCCGATCTTCTATGGGATTTTCTAGGTGAATTCATATCATTGTCCATGTTGTGTTTATTTTTGTGTTTGTCCATCCTTCTTCTGTGACCGTCTTTATTATATCTACTGTCAGACGATTCAGTATTTCGAGAATCATGCTTGGATCTCCTAGGAGGACTCAGGTCTGAATGATAATCTTTATCGTGTTTAGAATGCGATTTTTGACTTTCTCTTCTAATAGAACTGTGATCAGTATTATTGTTGTTTCGACGATTTCTTGGGGGACTTAGATCAGAATCGGAGTCTTCACGATTTTGTTTCTTTCTAGGGGGACTCAGGTCAGAATCATAATTCTTACTGAAGTTTGAATGATCTTTTGATTTTCTTCCGGTTCCGCGATCTGATCTATTGTTATTTTGCCGTTTTCTGGGTGGACTGAAGTCTGATTCGTAGTCTTTACTTCGTTTGGAATGTTTTCTTGATTTTCTGGCAGGACTGTGCTCAACGTTATTGTCATTTTGCCTGTTTCTAGGTGGACTTAAATCTGAATCAGAGTTATTTGTATTCTCTTTTCTTCTAGGAGGACTACAGTCTGAGTCGTAGGTTTTTTTACTTTTTGTGGAGGGAGCTGAACTCACGATTTTCTTAGTTCCCAATAATTTATTGCTTTTCCTATTACTATCAGGAATAGAATCATCTGCATCCCTTATATTATTTTCACTACTCGTTACAGTTATATCTCCATCCCCATCATCAGCTATTATTTTCCACCTTCTCTTGTCCGAGAAATCAACAGGTCCACGTTCGTCGATTATGCCAACAATTTGTGGCGCATCTTCAGTATGGTTGAGGATATCAAACTCTCCATCTTCAATCGGCCTCAAGTTTTTCAGGTCTACATCATCGTCAATGATCTTTACTCTGGAAAATACATCTCAAAGTGTCTACAATAATGAAACAGATGATCCTGTCTCTGCTATTAGGAACAGTTAACATTACATAGTACATCTAAAATGTTCAAGACAGTCTTATATAGCAAGGACGACTGTCTTTTATTCTAATGTTCATCCTCAGAATAACGTTTTCACGTTTTCATAATACACACAAGGAGACAGATATACACAAAACGTTCTTTAAACGATTTCTTAAAGTTAGATAACGATCCCAGCACTCTTACAGGCCCAAGTAGTTGTATCAAATATAATCAATTTAACCTAAAACAACAAGGGATCGTTGTAGGCAATAGGGCAGAAGAGACAGAAATTTTGAAAGTCCTACTTACGTTTTCACCCCGACTTTCGCATGCTTCTTCTTCTTGTTCTTCTTCTTCTTTTTCATTTCATCGTCAAAAGACAAATATTTTTTTAAATATTCTTTCTGATCAACCTTTCCAGAAGCCATGTTTGCAGCCACTTTTTGATCATGACCAGCACAGACCACTTATTGGAGACACGGCACTCCCATGCTACAGATTGTTAGCACGAGCAGCAACGCCATCTTATCGGTAGGTTATATTACTATTCTATGTTTCAATATAGCTCATTGGAGTGTCAACCCCTGCTATGGTGTGAGCGAAACGCCTAAATGGCAGGGCTCGTTGTGTCCTTTTCGCAGAACAATGACGCTCGCGTAGCTCTCGCAAGGTTTGCCCTTTCGCTGGCACTGTAGTATCCTTTCCGTTGGACGCACGAGCCCTTGTATGTAAACAGTTACCGCTCACTCTCCTCTCTTACCTCGCCGCACGGGGTCCATAAGCAGGACGCCATAATTGACTCACAGGTACATGATTTGCTTCGTCGCCTTGGCTGTACCGCCGGCTGCCTATACTCGGCGCGAGACTCAACCGAGTCTTTTGATATCTCTATGGTTTCGTTTCCATCGTGCAGAGTTTAAACAGAGTTAACTAATTACGTTGAATAGAATTGACCAATGAGGTTGCTTAACTCTATTTAAATTCTGCGCGGTGGAAACGAAGCCTATGCAAATGTTTCTACCGTGTAGGGTTGAAATAGAGAATAAGTTAACTCTATTTCAACCCTACACGATGGAAACATATGCTATGATCGATAGAGTTAGATAGAGCGTACTGCTTAGGAAAAGATCTTTGCTAATCTTCAGACAACTTCAGATCAGTTGAAACAAAAATGACGATCATGCATTAAGTCTCCAGCACAGTAATAACTGTTGTACTACGTATACGTATATCCTCGGAATCAAAAACGGCACCCAGGCGTAAACCTTCCCTTGCCGTGTTCCATTCACGACCCTTCATTTGATTCGCTGCTTCTGAAGAATTTATCATAAGAGATTAGAAATGTTGTACGAAAATTAAACAATCACAGATTCATAGAGTTGCTCATCACAAGCACACGATTTCGTTATAAATTAATGTAAGATGGAATAATATAATTTCCGATTCTTGAATATTTTGTTACATCTGCAAAAATACGGTTCCAAGATTACTTCTTTTAAATACATTTATTTAGACAAATACAATACATTTTCAATTTTCATTTTTAGTCGCTTAGGAATAACTGTTGAAAGATATTCGAATCTAACGTCAGATTTCTTGGCATAAATTACGTTATTTAACTAACATTCTTTGTATGGTGCTCAATAAGACTCGATAATTCCTTCTCTTTACAGAATTCTCTTAAAATTGCACCAAAGTTCTCGCCATTTATACGATATATGTAATAAGAATTCTTCTAACATCCAAATAAACATAAAAATTGTAATGTAACAGATTGAAATTCATTCATACAAGAGCATCATTTCCTATTATGCTCCACCTATATAATTGAATGTTATATTATTCCATATGACAGTGCAACGTACATTCCCTTGCATTCACACATCCACTCGACCTGAATGAAAAGGCACGAAAAACTTAAAAATAGAGCTACCTCGTTTCCTCCCTCTAATCAAAATTGCAAATACACACAATTAAATAAAGACGCAAAGACACAGAATCTAACACGATTACACGGAATAGACATTCAAAGATTAATAATTTCTTATGCTATACAATATCTTTATGAAAATAGATATAAGCTTTTTGGAATATTTGGTGTTCGATACCATTCAAATCAAATACAAATCACTAGCTAGCAAAATTGTTTTTATCATTCAATGCCAGAAGGGGAAGCTCCAAGTCATATATTCTGTACGAAAGACATACCCTCCATTCAATAAAATTAAGTCTATCACTACGTTGCATATAAAAGAAATGCAACGCAAACTCAAATTCCAACTTGAGTGATGTTATCAGAATCATTAGAGTGCGATTCTTAATTGGAATACGCGAATACTTATGAAATATCGTGCCTTAAAGAAAAACTAATTTTCAAGGCCCCGACATGTAGGTACATTTAGGTGTCATGTTCAGGTGCATATTGAAAATTTTTAAAACGGCATAATGTTATCTCACAATATCTTCATTCCTTTTCTTATCTATAATTGGCAATACCAATCATGATATACTCCACACTACTTTAACCGCTGCCATTCATGGATCACAGATCTGGACTAGCTGTATCTACACGCACTACGAGCAGCTATTGTTAATAAGAATTAATCTAATGTTATCGTTGCGACACGTGCAAATTTTGACAGACTCTGTAATTAATGTAAATGATCATTTCAAATTAACGGGATGGCAAATTTGTATGCGGATACAAATTAAACCCCCTAGTCTTGATTTATATGATTGGTATAATTTTTTTTAGAGCAAATGTTATAACGCAAGCGTTGTACAACTGTGCAGAATTTTTTTAAAATAATATTTTGAACCGATTAATCGTACAAAGAACTTACAGAAAGATGCGCTAGTTATTAATTTGAAGCACACCCAACGACTTGAACCGGATTAAATATAAGTACATTTGGAACTTTAAGAAATATGTTGCAAGTGCATTTTGTGTGAAACAACACTTGCGTGTGAAATTTAAGTAAATGAACTACTGCTAATTCTATGATTAAATAGAGTTGCAGGCAAAGGAATTATAATTTTTTTTAAATAAATTGAAATATCTTCCTTCGTACTTGGGTGTCCTCTTTACTTTTTAATCTGTCAGACTGCAAATTTACTTTGGATACGACAAACGAGTGTCCCCTCTCAAATTTACTGATCGAATAATGTCTCTTACTACTGACCCGGGAAACAAAAATTACGTGGTTAATTCATAAATACGTAAGTTGTCAAAGTAGTATAAAATATATTACAATTCATTAAAATCCCTTAAGTACCTTAATTTACTTGACCATTAAGAATCCATGCACGTTTACAATGAACTTATCAAAATTATCCCTAAATCGCAGCCTTTGAACACGTTCGGTATTTAATTCTATATTTGCAGTTAATTCTGTGAATGCTGCTGCTAGCCTTTCCGCTACTTGCGGATCTGTTTGAGAGGCTAATAAATTTTGTACGAGTTGTTGGTATTGTTCTTGATAACAACATATGAGATAATACAACGGTATACTCGTATTCGATATGTGATCCGAATTGATTTGGCGAGATAAAATCAGATTCATAAGTAACTGAAAAAGTATACAAAAATTATTTAACTACTTTTTTCTCAGAATAATAATTATGTTATATTATTTATAACCAGCGGACAGGTGTAATAATTTAATATAGAAAAATACTCACGTTCATGAAGGGTGCCATTAGCTGATTTCTGGGATGGCCTTTCTCCGCAGCAGAATATATATGCTTGGCCATTACTTGTATGATATCGCAACAAAGTAACGTGATGTCGTGTCCAAATGAAAAAAGTCCTAATTCTACAGAGGCTAATAATTGTTTCAGTAAATCCTCAGGTAAACTACAGACTTTTTCCGGATAAATCTCACAAACGAACGTGATCATTTTGAAATATCTATAATATATTAATGATTACCAGTAATTAAACATCAGAAAAATTATTACAACTGGATAATTATCTTTTCTCTTTTATACTCACTGTAAACATAGCGATGGGAATTTCAATAAGTCTATAGTCATCATTGGCATGACAATATTTAAGCCATATAAAAATACGTCAGCAGGAGTGACTGGTTGATCTTGTCCAGATCTAGTCTCCCAATGACTCAAATCAAATATATCTTTGCTCAATAGATTAGTCAAAAGTTGCATAAGCAAGAGAATGTCTTGAAAAGTATCTTCCTCGGCTGTTACGTCGAGAGTCAAACGATTCGTATTGCAACGAGCATAAGTCTGTACTGTACGTAAGCATGCCTCGTAAATACGAATGCTTTCAGCCTAAAATAATATTAATACAATAAAGGTATTATCAACGTAATATCGATACTGAAAAATTTAATTAAATATTATGTTCCATAATATATTACTTCTGATAAGAAGCACAGCATCCCTCTGGTACTCTCACAGAGTAATTCCAAAATCAATTGTACCAAATCCTGATAGTTATGATATAACGAAAGTAAATTTGGTAGTTCATTTAATAAAGGAATAGTGCGTTGAAAAACTGACTCCACAGTCGGACCTTGCACGCCTAGAGAAACTCCTGCGAAGCAATTAATATTGTTCAGAATATTAAGGAATAATTATAATAAAGACAAAGACGAAGAATCATAGTTTACCAACAAATGAATCCAGAATATCTCTAATGTCAATTCTGATACTAGGCTCATGATACGACCTGCTAAAGGTCTCGTTAGAAACTATTTGTTTAAATCGATTTTCTAAAGGTTCCAATGTCTGCGACCAATATTGCCGTTCGTTATTCGGATCTTGCACGGCAGCTCCGACTTGAACTATTGCACGCATAAGGCCTCTCTTGGCCGCCTGTGGTAAATTAGATCTTTCCTTTGTGGCCATTTCAACTAAGCGACCAAGCCGTTCAGACTTTAGCACGCAAGCAGCTCTGCGATGAGAAATATTTTCATGAAAAGAACTGCCCTGACTTGAGTGTCGAGAAATATATAAATTAATTTCATCAGCCTTACTTGGGTTGTGATTCGATCAGGGCCACCAGTAGTTGGACAGTCTCTTTCACTAGCGCCGGCTCATCTTTACAAGAAGTAATATTGCATTCTACTTTCTCCAGAAGAAAATTTACAGTCCACAATGCACCTGGACTATCTTCTCCGAAGGCTTGTAACAGAATCGTACTGATCTCCGAATAATACGTTTCGATTGGTAAAAGATAACTTAGCGACCATCTATGTAGAAACCATACGATTGTAATACTCAATTCTGGACTTAATAAACTTTCCATATCAGCTGACATCGCTATCTTTTCGACCTCACAAAGACGAAAAACAGCTGCGACCAAACGAATTATGTGATCTGCTGATTGTTCGGCACCGTTTATATCCGAAAGATTATTTTGTGGCGATGCCAGAAGTTGCAATGTGATATTTACATCAACATGTCCCTGTTGCACCTAACAAAAAAGGAATACAGTGCATAGTACAATAAATACAAATAAATAAGATACAGGTCCTACATACCTGATCCATACTGTATCGCATTAAATCTGATGGTATCTGAGCCACTTCCCCTTCAGATTCCATACAAAGGACATGACCGGCTAAGAGTACGAGCCAATGCAGATCCTCAAACAATTTTGACATCTCCCTATAAGTCAACATTTGTATTTCTACTGGCTGTCCTACCAATCTGTTAAATTGATCGCGTAATTGGTTTGTTCGGTCCTCGAGTAAACGTGCTAGTAAGGGTAAAGAATGACTTGGAACTTGTCGACCGAAATTACCTGTGAATATTAATAAAACGACATTCTTAGACTTATTTAGAGAATTACATAGTACGAAGTAGAGCAATAAGGTACTGCGCAGCCAGACATTCTCAGAATGTCCAAAGAAATCTCACCAATAATTTGTAGCTGCTCTTTGAATCTGATTCTATCATTTTCTTCAGCAATGTCGAGAGCGTCCATTGTCACCTGTATCTGTGCATCTGGTGCCGAATTACCTCTAGTGCCATCAGGGGCAGATAAATGACACTTAAGATAAGTATTAAACATTTGAGCCGAACTTTGTTTACAAAATTCTGAAGGAAACAAGTGCGCCTCAGATAAAATAGAAATCCATGTTTCTAACATTCGTTCGAACGCTTCCATATATAAGCAATCATCAACACTCATCTGTAAAAAACCGCAATGAAATCCTTATACTTGTATATTATGTAGTATAGTTGACAATGGAAGTATATGTGAAGCTTGTAGTAAAAAGGGTGAATACATACGCATTCTTCTTGAGCAGCACCTTCAGTAAATAGACAGGTCAATCTGGTCATCTGTTCCATAAATGATCTCAGCAGATCCTCTGGTAATGATGTGAATGTTACGCCAAAGAAAGTAGTGAGTTTTCTAATCATGTTAGCAATACCAATAGCTTCTTGATCAATAATCTCAATATTGGATACGAGTTTCAAGAAATTTTGCATATAGGCAGTCAAGTATTGCAGCTTGACTCCTCTGGACATCACCACTCCTCCATTCAGACTGCCGAGTTGTACTAGGCAGTTCCGCGCGTGATGAGCCAATTGTGGATTAGTACGTACTTTCCAGTAAAGAGTGAAAAATAATTCCAGAACTGCAGGATCAAGAATAACGTCACGCCACATTGGACTGAGGCGAAGAGCAGGACTACTGTCTGATTCGTAAACTGCTTCAAAGACACCGATTAACCTTTTGGGTAGTGTATCGGAATTAAGGAATACAAATTCTGATAAATGAAACTATGATAATTGTTGCATAGAATAATAGACACGTTTTTAGTATGAGAAAGGATATAGTTTGCATATATGAAGCCCCAAACAAGAACACCTTCAGTAATAGACAGTAAGTGTTTGATGAGAGGCAACGTTGCTTCTTGAATATCTCCTTTAGTCAGTTCTCCGAGAGCTCCAACGCAGAATTTAAATATTCTTTTTAAATCTGAAAGCTCAAACTGTTTTTTGGCCTTAAAATGTACCTCCCATGTTAGGCCGACGTCTGAAGATTTCACGGTTGTTGCGTATTCTTGCATTAATGCTGATATTATGCTGCATCCTAAAAGTTGCTATAACAAATGCATTAGTTATAGTATATGTATAGTGCTATCTAATAATATGCATGCAATGTAAATTTGTTTTATTGCATCTTTATAATATGTATAGTTACCCTTGGTAAATCACCACTCATTATTAATCCTTCCACTTCATTCAATATTTGTCTCCTTTCTTCACCCAGATCTTCAACACTTCCTCTTTTGACCATAATTGCAATGACTTGCAATATTCTTTCTCTGACAAAAGGAGCCAATGTGGGCTTGCTTATAATATAATGCAGAAGATATTGCCTTAAGGATGCAATATCTCCTTGTGGCAACATGGACCATTCTCTTACTAAAGCTGTTTTTATCAGGCCAGCTGACTCGAAAAGAACATAATCCATGCTGCTGGTTTCTAATATTTCCCGACATAATTGATAGGGTGATTTTGTTTTTCGAAAATTTAAAAAAACACCCTCTGCAGATTGCCTTTGTTCAGCATTCACAAGATTTGGTGGTGCCTGAAAATACAAAATAAATGTTTTACCAAAACCATTTATCTCAAAGTTCTGAGGAATGAGCTGTTTTCACAATTACTTTCAAACTATATATCCATTAATATATTATTAAACAAAATTTACTTTAACTTTTCACCATATACAATCGATTGTTTAATAAAGATCTACAGATAATAGAAATTATTATGCCTTACAAGAAATATAATTTGTATTGTGATACTGGAATTTTCCAAATTAAAGAATATAGTATTATATATATTTTAAATAACAGTTATACAGACAGTTTCAATATCATTTGTTATTTATTCCAAAACGAAGTGATTGTTTAAACAATCAACAAATATTTGTATATTGTATTATTAAAAACAAACAAAATTCTATAGTACAATAACATAACATAACCCTGTCTAAAGTGAACGATTGAAAAGACACAGTGTAGAAAACTAAAATTCACTGTTTTCAAAACATGTACATGAACTAGACATACTTCTCTAGTCAATACGAAAAATAACAGTTAATCAATATTAATCTTACTAAAATAATTTGTGCAGCAACCTCCAATTCTCGTAACACTTGATCCGCCATTTTCGTAAATAAATTCCGTTTTGCTATCAGATTGGCTGAAAGCCTAACAAGCAATGGATAAATAGATGGCAGTACGATTGATGGAGGCCATATGTTTTTAAGTCGAAAGACGAAATCGTGTTTTATATTTATGTTTTCGATGAACTGCATTTAAATCTGCTAACAATTATTAATAATAACATGAACGTTCCCAGTTAATGTTAAAGGTTCATATAACAAAGATGTATAACACCCTCTAATGAACATTTATTACAACAATACTTATAAGCATTGTATTTTCAGATTTCAACGATCCAAAAGTGGGAAATACTTTTGAAATGAAACGAGTTAAAGTGAAGCAAAGCTGTCCAAATCCACTCTTCGAATGTTGGTTGCAAGAATGGAGAGATGAAGCAGCAAATAAAGGATCTGACATGCAATATTGCTTTTCCAAAGCACTGAATACTTTGAAAAAATATCCATTGCCTTTAGATTCTGGAAAAGATTGTATTATATTACAGCATTTTGGAACTAAATTATGCTCTATGCTGGATAGAAAACTCAAAGAATACAGACAAGAAAGCACGAAATCTTTAAACAATGTCATTAGATATGTCGAAAATGACATTGATGTTGATAAGTCTACAAAACAAAATACTAAAAAGAAAAGTGATACCAGTGCTATTGCAGAAAAGCATGTATCACCTAATTCATTGAGTAAGCAGTATGTGCCAGCATGGAGATCGGGTGGCTATGCTATATTGTTAACATTGTACAACAAAACAAAAGAGTCTGATTACATAGGTACCAGAAACGATTTCTTGAAATCTGACAATATAGACAGACAATTATTATTATATTGTTTTGCAAATAGGACACATGTGTAAAAAAAGTATAGAGGAGGATGCTCAAGTCTTATGTGATAAGTCCTTCAAAAGGCCAGATCCTGGTTCACATTATACAGCATGGTCATCAATGTCTACTCTAATTACAAAGGGTTTAGTTATTAAATTCAGTAATCCTGCAAAGTAAGATGATGTCATTTTTATTCCTTGGATAAAAATATAATTGTTAAAAGTTTTATGTTTTATTCCAGGTATAAGCTCACTGATCAAGGATTAGCTCTTGCCATGAGATTATCAGAAGTGGATAAATATGAATCACAATCTGTTTCTTCACATAATGAAAGAAAAAATACTGTATCAAAAGTTTCAAAAGTACATTCATTGTCGCTTAGTGATTCTGATAATCCTGATTACTTAGAAAATGTTTACACTGACTTGAAAGAATTGGATTCGCCTAATTTGTCACCTGAGATAAACAAAAAATCATTGACATGTTTAGAAAATAGAACAACTAATAATTATTGCAATGATGCAATTGATGTTTTGGAAATAGAAAGTTCACCTGAACAGCTATCAGAATCTGTAGAACCGTTTGTTTATACAAATGCAAAATCTAGCAATGAATATGCCCTAGGAAATCATTTACAAATGACTGCCAAAATTAATAGTAATAAAATGAATAAAAGTAAAGAAATGGAAAGAAACGCAATGTTACAAATTGAGAATATTGTTACACAGTCACAATCATCTCCGACCTCAAGTTTAATGGAGGATTCTTGGAATTGTGAACCAAATACATTTGACATTATACTATTAGTAGATACGCAAGAAACTACTGGGTAAGTATCAATAAATCAGAAATAAAATATTATGTAAAGACCATGCAATCTGTTTCATTATACATTGTTTATTATTTACCAGTGGTAAAACAAAGCCCAAAGATGACGCTACTATTGCAGAACTTTCTCAGACTAAAGTATTATTCGAAATACGACATTTAAAAGTTGGCGATTTTACGTGGATTGCTAGATGCAGGAAGACCAACAATGAATTAATATTACCATATATAGTAGAAAGAAAAAGAATTGACGATTTGAGTTCTAGCATCAGAGATGGAAGATTTCACGAGCAAAAGGTATTGCTATAGTTATTTCTTTTTCAGAATACATATAATCCATAACAAATTCATTATACGTTACAGTTTCGACTTAAGCAATCGGGAATTGAAAATCTGATATACATGGTTGAAAGTCATGGTAACAATAAACATACTGTGATACCATTAACTACATTGTTACAAGCTGCAGTAAATTCAATGGTACAAGAAGGCTTTACCGTTAAATATACAAATAGTCATCGGGATTCAATGTTGTATTTAGCTACACTGACGAGAATGTTAACACAAACTTACGAGGTAACGTTTTATAATTATGATAATAGTCTTCGAAGACATGTTACTAAATAGGAAATGTATGAATTATTTCTGTTGTAGAAGAAACATTTAATATGCTGCAAAAAGGAGAATATAGTTGCAAATAATATCATGAGTAGAACAATAACACTTATGGATTTTAACCTGTTTAATAAATCTGCATCGAAGACAAAGGTAAGACAGATTCATTTAAATTCATAAGGACGATAAATGTACTTATTGCTTTTTCTTTTTAGAATTTCAAAGTTAAACAAATGTTGATTCGGCAATTGCTACAATTAAAAGGGCTATCGGTTGAAAAAGCGTTGGCTGTAGTAGAAAAATATCCTACACCAAGAATATTATCAGAGGCTTTGAATAATGCAAAACATGACGGAGATAAATTATTGGCATCGATACAATGTGGACCCATGAAAAGACAATTGGGACCTACCATTAGTAAAACAATTTATCAACTTTATACAAGGAGAACATTAAGTTAAACCATATTGATTATGTTTCTATACGTGAATGTATATACACTTACACTTGAAAGTTAATATTGCCACTTTAAAAAAATAAAACAAAGTTTACCTTAATCTATGTTGACTATTACTAAGTATTATTAAAAGAAAAATATTTTATGAAGTTTTATTTATTTTATCTCCTTTGTACATTTCTTACTTTAAATTATTAAATTTGTAATATTTACATAATAATCAATAACATATAAAAATACTAGATTTCTGATTACAGTTACTATGCAATAAGTGTTACGACTGATACAGAATCTAGAAAAACATATAATGGGAGGCAAGTAAGTGTGAAACTCTGAAAGTTGCGAGTTTCAACTGTAGTAAAAAGTATGACATATTTTGTGACAACTTGTACAATCAAAAGTATGATTTTATCAACATATAGTATGGACAGTTTCAAGTTGCACTTTTACTTCGTTGATCCAGCATGCACTGTATCATAACTGGATAAAAATATTAAACGACATTATGGTTTGACATTATCAGAATTACTTTTTGTAAAGGTAGTAACTGTATTATGTAAATGGGCATCTGTATTCTGAGCGAATATCTCAGATCCCTCAAGTTGAGGTTCTTCAGATGGATTTTGCGTTTGGCCAGATATACTTTGCAGATATCGTACAATATCTGTTCGTTGCTCTACATCGGAATTGTCCGTACATTTTGAAGAAACAAAAGCATTTTCTATTTGTCGCGCACTTTGAGCTTGCTCATCATCACTATTTGATTTTTGAGATTGTACAGATTTTCCCTGTACAAGGCTAGTCGAGCTCAGCATAACAGAAACTTGTTCTGGTAATGGACAACCAATAAGCAAAAGTTCATCTGCAGTATAATTATTACTCAGTAACTGTGACAATTGTGTAAAAGCAGCTACTGTATTATTTTTAATTGGTCTAAACAGAATACACTCTGTCTCTCGATTAGCCAAATATAATTGCATAGATTGTTGGATACCCGGAAGTTTAAATTTGATGAGACGTAATGCTTCACTAACAACAGCTGCTATTTTCTGCGTATTGCCAAATGATTGTTGTCGTATTGAACTCGTACCATCTGAGTTGACATACAATTTTGCCTGCTCAAGAAATTTCACGAGCGGCTCTATTAAAAGATACGTGGCATGTTGAATGAGCCTTTGACATGTAGATTTTAATTTAGCATCAACGTGTTTTCTAGAATCAATCAATTGTTCTTTCATTTGAGGAGCACCTTCTAAAAGGAATTCGAGTAAAGCATTATTTGAGAGCGTAAATAATCGCGAACGTTTTTCCAATAAGCCAAATGCTGCCGTTTTGACTTTTGAAAAGTCTAGACTGTATTCTTTAATAGTAAAGTCCACCTGAAATGGTGCTATCTGCTCTCGAAGGATTAACAAATGTTTGACTTGAAAGAGCTCAGCATCTAATGGAGTCGATCTTGATTGGATCTTTTGCTTAGCACTTTCGATACTCTGCACGCAAATTGATATTGCTTCTTGGCTCAAAGATTGGAAAACCGGTCTATCCACACAACGATAGAGCCTTGATAAACAGACTAACGTACGGCGAACGGTAGGATACCACATTCCATGCAAATCTGCTGGAGAATTACCAATATGAGGTTTTTGATTAATTGGATCCATTGTTATATGACTCCTGGATATCGGTTCAAAAGTACTATTTTCGCTGGATGATAGTGAAATTCGTTTCAACCTGATTTGATGACTTTCCTCTCTTAAAGATTCGGCTATATCTTCCATCATCTTTAATTTTTCTGGATACGCTAAGTCTCCCGCCGAGGGATTATAATTTAAAATATCTGACTGCAAATATAAATGCGCTCGAAAGACAAGCCTTTCTTGTACGTCGTGCAATAGTTGTAAGCAAATGTTTCCAAAGCCTTGCAAAGGTTCTGAGTTGTTTTGAACGTGTTCGTCCAACATTTCAATTCTCAGTATACAACAAATTTCGGCTAACGTTTCCAAATGATTTATGTGTATTATGAAAGGTCTCAGTGTATCATAGAGTGAAGTACATAGTCCTTCGAGGTATGCTGTTAATCCACTAGAAGGTTTAGAGAAAAATTGATAGAACAAGCGGTGCTCATCAATCGATGCATGTAACAGTAATGCACACGAATGCCTAACAAGACTGCAGTGATCACCATTATATTTTTCTTTTACTTTTTGCAATGCTTTTTGTACACTAGGACCTAGTACTAATCCCCGTTGGCTTAAATAGTATTGATGACACTCTAATAATAAGCTATCATATTCTTGTCTTTTATAAGACTTTGCTTCTATCTGCTCAATAATTAATTTAACTTTTGGTAGGATTGTTTGAAATCTACCATAAAACAGAGCCAATGCTGCATCTGTGTTTTCCATTTTCATATTTCCATTTTCTTTTGGATTTAAAATACTCTCAGTGGCATTAGAAAGTAAATTAAAGATATAATGCTGCATTAGAGTTATAGCTTTTGACTGACAATGCCTATACTTAACTAAGTATGTATTGCTTTCTTTAAATGTTGGATTATTTTGCACAAAGTCCATATTTGTATCCAGTTGATTTAACAAGTTGAAGAAGATTTCACTATTCACAGATATTGTTGGTGCTTCCAACTTCTCCATAATGTGATCAACTTCTTTGAAGTATTTAACATGGTCAGATATACTGTCGATGAACGAATTCAGTTTCTCTTGATCTGAGATAAGTTGTTCACTGGCATCATGAAGAGATGTTGTCTTGCTGGAAACTGTGGTATACTGCTTGGATAATGTAGAAAAATCCTCTAAGGCATTTTCAATTTTTAAACATAGATCATGACATTCTTGACGTCGGCTCTTTAGCTGTTCAAGATAAGTCACATACTTTGTATCTTCAGCAGACATGTACCGTTCTTCAAGACCTGTGTAGCACTGCAATAGTTCTTGATACGTCTCAATTCTCTTCACATCTGTCTGATTTCCATTAGATTGTTGTGATGTTTCTGACAGCCGTTCGTGAGTAACGACGTCGAGTAAAGAAACTTCCTCTTGCAGATTCAATAACCACTCTTTTTGACAGTCTGTCAAAGGTGCCAAAGGATCTTCTGGCACATCCCATTTTATTAGGTTATCCGGAATGCTCTTTGATTTAGCCATTTTCGTACATTTGCAAATTATGTAATAGGTACCCAAATGTTTGGGGATCGATTAATTTGTACAAAGAATTAAAAACTGACACTATTCATAAATGTCAATGATATTGTACAACATTAATTTGAAAACTGAAAGACTTTGCTAATGACACTCGGCCATCTTTGCCACTGTTTGCCACGAAGACGCAAGATTGAAGGAGTTATAATAATAATAATTTTAAGGTTATGTACATAGTCAGTAATCGGTCATGGCACTTGAAAGATATTACGCTTCTTCATTATACATATAAATATTTACAGTGAAATTGGCAAGAATTAATGTTTGTAGTTGATAGCGCAATAAATTTTCATGAGCTTACAAATTGAGTTCAATATTTTTTGACTTGTAATGATAGTAAATAACAATTTTGAGGTTACGCGTTTCTTTATTAAATAACATATTTTTTAATGATACAGAAGCTTCATTATTTAAAGAGTTTAGTTATAATTTTATTTCAACTATTGTTAGTGAAAAAAAAGTTTAATCTGAAGTGGCACCTGTAAATATGACTATGGATTGTTACTTCATCTAACTCCAACCCCTTATTTATATCATGAAGAGAAGACAAAGAAGACCTGTTTTAGATATTAATGGGGAGCAGTCTGACTCTCCTAGAAGACGCTGGCAAAGTAAATATCATTGATCCAATGTCTTTACATATGATTTACAATGAATCTTGCAAGACAATATTTTCTAGTGCATATGTCTACGATTGAGTCATCCTGACTTTTTTTTTCAGACAAGTATCAACAAATTGCTGTTGATCACCCTGAACAAAATGGTTTACCTAGTAATCCATTAGTAAATTTATTGGGACAATATAATTCTGACAGTGAAACAGAAGACACAAAGCAAGATTCTAATAAATTAGACGACCAAGTTAATGATTTTTTCAAGGTAGTGCACACGAATTATGATGGAGTAAACTCAATCTATTAAAAAGTTTATCTTGAAAGGCATAATTCACCTTTTAGGAGATCCAACTTATTGCTCCGGAGCAGCCAAAACCCAATATGATGGATAAATTTGATGGAATTAAATCAACCCCACAGAAACTTCTATCAAATACAAATCGACAACAAACATGTCAGTGGAGGAGATATCAATTATTTTTTATTCTTATTTTTTCTTTATATTTACTTCATAAGAAAAGCTATATATTTTGTTTGTATAAACATATTGTGTAATATTATTTCAGTATGGCAAGAATGCTTTGATGAGTCTACAGGTTACCCCTATTATTGGCACACTGAAACTAATGAAGTTACATGGGAAATGCCAGCAGAAATGAGATTATTAAGAGAAAATACTCAAGAATCGACAACGCGTGTCTCGCATACGATGCAATGGGCCAATTTTTCATCGAATACATGTATTTGTTTTTTATTTCTTATTAGACACAAGTTTTTAAAACATCGTGTTACATTTCATATATTTTATTATATAATTTATTCATCACATAGATCCACAACCGCAAACCAACATTCCTGAAGGAATGATACCTAAGGAAGTTGTCGCCAGAAACAGAAACAGACAAGTTGGTTCTCAACGTGATCAGCCACAAAAATTACACATTGAACAGGAATCACCAACAAAAAGTGGTTTGAAGGACAATGATTTGGATGATGGGTATGATTTATATGAATAACATTCAAAAACTTAATAGAATATCAGTATGATATTGAATTCATATTTTATCTCCGTAACAGAAAAATTGAGATGATAACTTCTTTCGGAAATGATGAAAGTGAATCTGATGAAAGCGACGGTGAATCTAAAACTCGTGACAGATCGAAAGAAACGGTTTCTGTAAAAGTGCGTCCAAAACCATCAAGCGCAAATATACATCTGAGTTTTAACAAGAAAGTTGAAGATGTTTCCAAAAACATGAAAATTGGACCTGCTCTTCCACCTGGTATTGTGCCAATGGTGCATGGCCCTGAAAATGCCAGCTTAAAAGTAAGAAGAGATAATGCCAGACAGTGCCGATCTGAAAGCACTGATGAGAGCGAAGTGAAGCATTCTGAAACTCATAATGTTCAGAATTTAGTATCGAATGAGGATTCTATGAAAGCATCTATAAAGTCCGAGATTAAAGAAACAGATATATCCCAATATTTGAAGAGTCAAGATGTTTCGCAATATGCAGAAGTTACGAACAAAGATAAATCTGTTAATAGTGTAAATTTTCATGCTGATGTTGGCATAACCACGGAATTGGAAGAAAAAACAAACAATACAAGCTCGTTGGTAAAGTCAGAAATAAAGGTACCTGTTATACCTGAAAAAGAAATTAAGTTTTCCTTAGTAGCTGGCTACAGCGACGACTCGGATGTTGAGGAAGAAATTTCTCCTAAAAAATCAACAATTACTCCCCTGTTCCCTAGTGTGGAATATCAGCAAGATAAGGATATTCCAACTACATCGAATGAAAATTCCTGTAGCAATGATGGTGTAACAAAGAAGATAGAAACCAAACACAATGAAACAGGAAACGTTTGCATTTATGAATATAAAAACGAAAGCGCTGATAAGTTATTAAAAGAAAACGGAGACTCGCAGGAACCGAATGTAGAATTGGATATTGACAAAGTAGAAAATTTAGAATCCGAAGAAGCTCATCTTGCAAAAACAGAATCGGAGCTTCCAAAACCAAACAAATTTTTGGAAAATTTAGAAACACCGGCTAAGGCGTTCCAAAGGAAAAAACGTATAGCGTTTGATGGTATGTTCCTTTTAAAATTAAAGTACTGCATTTAACTCAAAATTGTTTCTCAATAGTTATTTTATCACTTTCATTATTATTCTTCAGTTACACCCAACAAAATCAAACCATCGGATGCACAAAATGCAGCAACGAGTAAACCAGAAGCAATAACCACACCCTTTCCAACACTAATATCTACTGACAATGACCGTCATGGTTTAGGGTTCCAAAAAGAATTACGTAGTGTGGATCATCATGAGTTGATTGAAACAAATAATGAGCAGCAAGAAAAATCGAACACTTCCACAACTAAAAGCGGAATCAGCTTCGTCAAAGGAGAAACGATAAATGTGAAAGCGGAAGAAAGTGAAAAAAATAAGGAAACATCCGAACGTAACAAACAAAATCTCAAGTGCTTGACCGAAACCATCATGGAAAAATTGAAGTTCTTATCAGAAGGAAGTCATGCTGCGTCTGCAGTACAGGTTATGGCCATACAACTGCAGGTGGATAATATTTATATTAGCAATACTTTAACGAAAAAGTATGTCAAAACATAATTTTATATTTACCTTAAAGACATTGCTTGGCGCTTGGGAAGCTGGGGACCTCAAAGAAGACTACCTGCATAACTGGCTGACGGGTACGAGTCGCGAATTGGGTCGATTAGAGCAAGCAGCAGCACCCTCAGGATGGGACTGCCAGTGGGATAGGTACAGTATCCCGCACAAACAAACATTCAAACTCGATTATGCTCTAAATATACTCATTTGTTATTTACGACATCGTCCTATACTTGTAATGCTTCCTCGTCTCTCATGTTAACTGCAATATGGATTTACGCAAATATCGAGTGACAATTGAAGAGTTCACCACTGCGTATTCAAATTGCTGTCAGTTTATAATTATTTAGTGGTAAATTGAATGAACCGTATTGTTCAAAACTTTTTCAATTCAGAGACACGAGCATTGCACAGTGATACTATTCTTCTGAATGACAACTGCTACACGTATCTATTGAAATCTTTTTTGATACAAATCAGCAGGCAAACAAGTAACATTTTAATATTATTTTCATCTGTTCATAAACATATTTCATGTCGTAGCACTATATCTCACTCATAACTTGATTCTTGTATTGTTCTCTTGTCTGACTAGCTACTAATGCTGGTATCATTAAACTGTTGTGAGATTGTAATGTATAATACGCTGAAAAGATATCGTATGCACTTGATATCATAGTTTCTATGCAACGACAAGAGAAGGTTGGTATTGTATGCTTTAACTTATAGATTTTGTGATTTTCGTGATTTATGCTTTATCTTGCTGTTATAGGTCTTCGAGAAGTGAACATGATTTCAGTGGAAGGTGCAGGACCGTCCAAGAGTAACAGGACATTTTGCTTCCTTTGAAATTAAAAAACAAATATAAAGAAACACACTATTTTAACATTCATCTGGATACGTTGTAAAGCCTTAGAACATGTTTTACAACATTAGTCAAACTGATAACAATAATATGTTCAAATTACAATATTCCTTCTTTTCACTGACAAACAAAATATAAAATGCTATCTATTATAAAACAGTGATTGTGTGCATTATCGATAAAATCAATTAACTGATAACGACACTTTACATAATTGCAAATAGATTTTTAACTTTTCTAATATCATTTAACATCCGATAGAGTAGATTAGTCTTTTTTTATTTTCTACATAACATCTAATGGTCAATTTTGAAACTCATCAATTAATTATATAATGTCCTATTAACAGGATTAATATTTTATTTATTTAATAAGAATTCTTAAGGATCGGCGGAATGTTCTGTTCGTGGAACACATCAAAGGACATCGTATTGCATTTTATAGCGAATGATCAAGGACCTATCCATTATATAATGAGTATTTTGATTTGTGAAATAGATTTTTTTAATAAAAGGAACTTCGCAGGTATCCTGATGAACTGCAACGCAGGTAGGGGTATTAATGGATTACGTTCACTAATTCTAAAAGAAAGAGACCAGTCGGTCAGAGAGAATGGTGCCGGCAGATGTTGAAAACATTACACTCTACCTAATATTCTCATTACTTTCGTTTTTTTGGGGGGGATGTTTCTAGATCGCATAAACGCTACTATTATCGGAACTCTACAAGCGGAGAGACTCAGTGGACTTATCCAGAAGCTGATGTAATTGGTGGAACCGAAGAGATGGATCTGTGTACGACGCCTCCTCCACAAGACCAGGAGGAACCAGCTATCATAGGTATGTCCATCAATTACCTACATAAATACGTGATACAAAATGATGTACAATTCTAATTGTTCTATCTTTAGAACAAGTCCAAACCGATGCTCAAGGGGCCAAGAAAGATTTAGTGGTGTTAGCATCTGAAAGAGATGAGAAATCAGTATCAATGGAACATGATAATAACGGGGAAGTCCCTCCAAAAAGTTCAAAGGATTTGGAAGTTCCTCCGCCACCACAAATCTCTAGTCCAAGTCCACCACCGCCGCCAAGAATATTCGCCGAGGATTTAAAGAAAGGCAAAAAACGAGGAGGCAGTATCAGCGAGAAGACTCCGGATATAAAGAAGAACAGAGTAGATAAAGGTAAATTCATTTGATCCTCTAAAAAACAAAATTTGGTTAAACCTAATATCATTAGCCATTTCGTGCGAACATCTCACTGGATGCAATTACGATATATTGCCCGACTTCCTGGATAAATCACAATGTACCCATGATGTTTTTCTTCTGCAGAGATAACACCTACATCTGACATAAGACAGTCAGTCAATCCACCCTTACCACCATCACCGCCTAAACCATCACAACCACCATTGCCTCCATACTCACCTTTAGTGCAAAATCCTCCAAATAGCGAACCATTACCGCCAGGTGTAGATGCACCAGACATCACATATCCAATGGCAAATTCTGCGCTCGAGCCAACCGTATTGTATACGGCTGCTACACAGCAAACGAACCCAATTTATGCAGCTACTATTGGAGACACAGCTGTACCGATTATAGATCATCATGCTGCTATTATGCAAGGGCAACTTATGCATTATCCAGCGTACCATCAACATTTACATAATGTAAGTCTATTCAGTTGGATGTATGACTTATACTATTTTAATAAAGAAATGTTTCTATGATATGATTTAATTAAAATAGCAGGCTATCATAGCAGCAGCAAACAGACTCAGCGGTCAGGAAGCCGTTCAATTTGTGGTGGCGGATTATACGCAAGTGTACGCGAACAGTCAGATCATTGCAAAGCCACCTATTAAAACACAGAGGGAATCTTTGGGCTCTGCATTAGATTCATTTTATAGTGATATTGCATCCATTGAGAAAACGAATGTAGAACAGGAACAAGAAATACCAGAGGTGGTGGCACCAGTAGAATCGGTGCCGTCGCCTTCACAACCACAGGTGTCAATCGAATCGCCACAAATAGTAATACCTGTCGATTCTATAATTAGAGAAAAGAAAAAGAAAAAGGTACGTGACACGTTTGTTTTACAATAAACTGAAACTGGCGGCCGATAGCTACAACTTTACTTACTAAATGAATATTATATATTATAATCAACCTAATTTTATTACTCACGAATATATTGTTACAATTATTTAATAGCTTTATTAATTCTAATGAAAATGTATACGTTTAACGTGAACGGGTGTTTTGTAATATCATTTTAAGATCAGCCGCTAGTTTCAGCTTGTTTTATTTTGTGTATTTTCTGGTACTTTTTGTGCGCACAGAATTATAACTTCCTAAGATATTATTTCAGGCTAAAATTGGCGTCAGTAAAAAGCAAAAAGAGATGTCCAGTATGGTTGCAAAATGGCAGAAAGCGCAACAGCATTTTGAAGATGGAAATTGAATTGAAAAAAAATCAATGATCCTGTAATGTTGCTTGAATATCTGTAATACACTTTAACTCAGTGTATAACCTTCTTTAATACGTTGTTGAACTAATGAATTTGGCAACATTAAACATGTACTATATTCTTTAGAATTATAAATAAAAATTTTATATACCAATACCCTATTTTTATTAACGCGTTATAACTATACCTCCACTACTGTTGTAAAAATTAACTTCACGGTAGATATTGGGAATAATTATACAATATGATATCAATAAAAGAAATTTATTGACATGTAATGATAGTAAAGTAGTATAATTCAGGCTACAAGAGCACTAGCAGTTGAACTTTCGTATTTCCAGTTGGGTGGAAGGGAGCCCTTTGTTTTATAATAACGGGCGAGTCTGTGAATTCTAGATTCAACTAGAATCAAGCGGAATTTACTATCCTTGTCTTTACGATTGCGCTCCAAATGTTTCCTGATGGCAACAGCCTTTTTGATCAGGTAGTATAGGTCCTCTGGTAGATCCGGAGCAAGTCCCATACTCTTCACAATTCGTAGAATTTTGTTTCCAGTACGAAAACGAACTTGTGCCACTCCATGAGAATCACGAAGGATAACACCTGAGAATAGAATCATAAGAGCATAAGATTAAAAAAAAATGTAATTGCATATGTTATAAAGATGTTAAAATTTTGTGAATATTGATTTGTCAATGGCTACCTATAATGAGATCAAGACTATTACTTGAAATCACCTCAAAAGCCAATGTTGCAATTTACTCTAGCAAGCTTCTAGGAAGGGATAAGATTAAATTAAATCGAACCTCAGCTGGTAGCTTGCAATACTTATTTTTACATTTTGATATAGAATTATAAAACTATGAAGTAACTCAAATTCATGTAAATATTTAAAAATAAAAACATTTTATTACTTCTTATAAAGGATTTATAAAAATAAAATATACCTATTTGGGATGGAGTATGACCCTTCTTGGCTAGTTTGTAAATAAGTTCTTTGCAATCCTCAGGAGTAAGTTTCAACCAGCTCGGCACACTACGTCTGTATGGCAAAGCTGACTGGGAAATACCCTTTCTGAAAATAAAAAAGTATTTTATAACATAATGTAATTAATCTATGTAGATTAAAGTATTTAATTAGTATTTATTAGCTATTGAAACTACAAATGAGTTATCCGTGTCATGAAAACTTTGTTATATTGATATACATAGAAATGTTGATTTTACTATATATACAGTGTCTAACCCGCCCGTTTACTAATAGGGTTAGAACGGGCATGCCTTGTAGAAGCATGTTGAAACTGTCAACTAAAGATTTCAATTAGATATTACACAGTTAAAATATCATCTTTAAGTTAAAATCAGGCATTACAATAAACATTAAATAATCACGGTATTCGATATTTCTTGGTCTAAACGAAACATTAAAAGTATGATAGTGGCTGAAAGAGAGACCAACACATGGCCCGGAAGTTGGATTTTAGTATTGCAATTTTGATGCATTTCGTGTTATATACTATGGTTATTTATATGCATATCGTCGACCTTGATAATATTTACTAAATCCGCGTATATCCGTCTTATATTAATTAAAATAAATAGGAAAATTAGGATTTTGTTACCCAGGAGCGTGCATACGACCCATGATGGCAGATTTTTCACGACCAAAAGACACTTGCGCACGGGCGGATTGAAGAAGAACTAACGAAACGACTCCGCAACGCGTCGCTTTGTGACGTCAGAATCGCTCGTATAACGACAGAACAAGCGGGGCAACTGTACATTATGCAGACAAATACCAACATGAGTTAGTAGCGCTAAAAATTATGATTACAAGTGATTACGAGAATAAATAAACTGTTGAAACACCATCCCTGAGTCTTATTTTTTATATTTAATTTCAGAGTTCGGTATAGGAATGATTATTCTATAAATAACTCTTATTATTATTAAGACAATATATTTGCATTTTTATAAGGCTCAGAAGTAGTATAATTGTCAAGTTAATAATACTTTAAATCTATACACACAAAATATGGTAAATGACATTCCATGTTTTCATAAGAAATGTAATGACGCCGGTAGCCATTTAAAAGACTATTTTACGAGTAGCTCTTTGTGTACCTTAAATTCATTATATAGGATGTAGATATATAAAAACCTGTAATCTAAAGGAGGATGGGTAATGATTAGAACAATTAATTTATTATAGTTACAATAAATTTTGCTTAGTTGTGCAGGTTGTGAATAAAATAATTCAATATGGCTTCGGTTATGCTCAGTGGCCATGGTGGCCATCTTGAAACAAGAACTAGCGCAACATCGCAACGGCGTTGCGATCCAAGATGTCCGCAATTTTGCGTTAGGAAGCGTACTTTTGGCTGTCAATATTTCGAAAGTTTGACGCCATAGAAAAAACTTAAAGTCGACTAGGTATACGTATAAACAATTTACTTGTTCATAAAATAAAGGTGGCGTACTATGGTACCTATGAGAAGTGTACATTCTCGTTATACATGGTGGTACTTATGTGACGGTGTGTTTCGTGTTTGTGACTATCACGCAAACTGAAAATCGAAATTTGGAAAAAATAAGCAAACTATGTTGATTTTGTCTTAACCATAGGTAGATCCAAATATTTTTATACAAATGCACACGCTTCACTCGTAAATAAAATATAGGCGATGAAAATGTAGGATTTCCTCGCCTCTCTTGAAACTTAACCCAATGTGTCGAATGTGATATTGTACTCTAATATGAAATATTGTAATTTCGGAGTATTTTGTGGTTTCAAGTTTCATTAATGCAAAGGTTTACTTCTTTATTTAGATTTGCATATATTTCTATTGGTTGATCGGGATAGTGAATTTTAAAATTCGAATACTATGTAACAGATAACCATCTTCGAATTTCTTGATTTAACCGGTATTATACAAATTTTAGATTTTATTATATGGATACTGCATTTTCATGTTTTCATAAATCATTTGTTGTAAGATTTTTTTTACCACTGATGCTTAATACGAGCAGCTTGATTAATACAAATTATTACTGTGTAGTAGGTTTTCTCGACTCATATTATAAGTTTATTTAGACTATGTTTAATGTGTGTTTAGTAATACTTAAATTCTTTATCATAATGTAAAAGCAAGCATCAGTTTTTATTTTTGATCTTAGTATATTTAGCCATACTCACTTTAAGAGATCTTTAAAACTAAGCAAAGTTTCAAATAATATTGCTATGATATATTTAAAATGTACACGAATCAGTAATATTACAACAGATATTGTACTTGTGTAGCTGAAATCAACACAGATGTAGAGGGTTCAGGCCCACTGCAACTTAGCAAAATGTCAAGTGATAGCGATCGGGTGCCAAAGCCATCCAAGCGCAGAAGAATAATAATACCAGACAGTGAAAGTAGCAACGAATCCATTGTGTTCCAGACCCATCGCAGACGTAAAGTATATGTAGGTATAAGTGAAATCGTTTACCCAAACTTAAACAATATTTAAGAGAAACTTGTAAATAATATTGTATTAATGATATTCTATGCAGAATTTATTATTAATATATCTGGTATTAATTTATTTCTAGAGGGTTGTTAGTGAAGCTGAAAGCAGTGAGGAAGATAGCGATATTCCAAGGCCTGTTATCAGGAGAAAAAATTATGTATGTTTAAAAATATATACTTAAGATTAGAAACAGACTTATTAAAAGAATACTTCAATTCATATAAAAATATAAAAACTACTAACGCGTAATATTGCATTTTTATTACAGAAGGTTGTTAGTGAGGATGATGAAAGTTACGATAGCAGTGCTTCAGAAGCAGGTGAGTTGTCTAATCACACATTCACCATCTTCTTTTTTATTCATTTAAAGTCATAAGTACAATGACACGACACAATACGTTTTATGATATAGCTGACAGTGAAACTAGTTCAGAATGGCAATCTGATTGGGATAGTATGGATGAATTAGAAGAAGAAAACGAAGCGAGCCCACTGAAATCTAAATTAAAAAAGAAGAGGATCAAGCCAAGCGACAACACCGAATTGGCCACAACATCAGGCGCCGGTTTCGAATCGGATAGCAGTGATGGACAATCGGAAAAGTGTCCGATTTGTTTATTGTCTTTCAAAAAACAACAACTTGGAACGCCCTCTTCCTGTGATCATTGTTTCTGCCTGGATTGCCTCATAGAATGGAGCAAAAATATCAACACGTGTCCTGTAGATCGTCAAGCTTTTACGGTGATTCACGTAAAAAGTAAAGTCGATGGCAAAGTACGTATCCAATGACCTAAATTGATATCATGTTTAACAATAATACTCCAAGCACAAAGCATTCTTCATGTCTCATTACTTGTTTAACCCAGAACACGTGTTGTACCTAATATAATAATGTTTACCCAAGAAAAGAAATAATTTCCTTCGGAACATATGTTTTACATAATAACACGCATGAACTCTGCTCTAGGTATTGAAACACATACCGATTGAAGTCAAACCACGAGTAGAAGATCAAATTCAAGAAGATCCCACTTATTGCGAAATTTGCCAGCAGTGTGATCGGGAAGATCGTATGTTGCTATGCGACGGATGCGATTTGGGTTATCATCTAGAATGTCTAATACCGCCAATGGAGCAAGTTCCAATGGACGAGTGGTACTGCCCTGAGTGTTCTCAAAATAGTCAAAATGATGCTGAGATGGTAAGAAATAAAAAATAAAACCGATTGTATATCTTATATCAAATACAAAGTAAACGAATCTCAAGATTCGCCCACATCATCTGGAACTGAAGCAGCATAAAAGATCTACATCATACATCATTGATACCAGTAGATGTGTATTCTGTTTCAGGTTGAGATAGACCTCGACGAAGTACCGGATCTCATGGAGGAGGCACGTCGACTCGGTGTATCTTATGGACGTACTCGTACCGGTCATCCTCACGAGAATGGTCCTTCAGCAATTCCTCGTGTTATACCGCGTACACGACAAACGGAACGTGTCCGCGCGAATATCCGTGCCGATCGCACTCGTGCACGTGAAGTTCAAGATCGTGAAGTACGTGAACGCGCGCTGGTATTCGATCCCGATCAGCCGTCGACATCGTCGGGGATCGACTCGATCGGTCGTAACAGTCCTAGTCATTCGCGCGACAGTATTAGAAGTTCTACGGAAACGAGGGTTGGTCCATCTGTATCCTCATCTACTTCGTTGCGCGCCGGTACTAGAACGAAGCGCGGTGTAAAGCGAAAGAAAACAAAAAAGCCAAAAGTTAAAAGTAGAGGCAAAACATTAGTTCGCGAAGTGCGCATTACCGAGATCAATGACGACGGCGAGCAGGAAGAAATCGTCACGTACGTGAAAGTAGCGGTGCCATCAGCCTCGTCGTCGAGAGGCAAACTAAAGAAGAAGGGCTTAAAAAAGCCGCGCAAGGTACATTACCACTGAGTTCATCACCGGTAGAGAACTAACTTGCACATCCTACTGTAAAGTCCTTTTTAAACTGCCACATGCCAAACAAACATCACTATAAATTTTTAACGCAGTCTTACATATCTTTATAATATTAGTGCCAATTCAATGTATCCATGAGAACACATGCGTGGTTTTACTTTTTTTTTTTAAAACTGATTATCAAAAATAACGTTTAAATTGTTTTCTCGACATGTATTTATCCCGTTCCTTCTTTGTGTGAATAAAAATCATTTGTCAGTAGATGCCTTTGGCTTTTCCTTTCTCATTGCAATTCATCATTCATTTCATATCGTATTAATAGTTATATTGTTCTTACATACTTCTGCTAACAATTGGTGCTTGTTTCTTTTTCATTGATAAAATACTTTATACTTTTCATTACACCGCATTTATTTTAGACTGCCTGTCTGTCACTGAATGATGCTCAAATTTGTCCTTTTCAAATTCTTCGTATATACCAGTTTTTAAAATGACATTACATTAGTTCGATAATATAAGAATTTTAGTTAATAATTTTTTTTTATTATAATTGATAGTTTTATAAATTCGACAATTTGTCTTCGCGATGTAGATGAATATTCTTCTTCGATTTCTTACGTTATATATATTTTTACACTTTGTGCATATCTAATGCCTGTATATATTTGTTTACAGATTCGAAAACGCAGACGTCGTGCACGCACTGTCTCCTCTGTGTCAATCCAAACTGTAAAAAGACGGTTGGCAAAGACACTAGGCATGCACAAACCAATTCGAAATGTTCCGCTACTCGTGCCCACAATGAAGAATATTCTACCAATCTCTGATCGATCTGCCCTCGTCAATTCCAGATATCATTCAGGAATTTCGCAAGTCAACCTTTTTGGAAACAACCTCAGTTTAGACTACAGCCCGCCTGGGTAAGTGAAACTTTTAACCATCCTTACTCTCAAATTTTATTAATTTACTTGCCGACGTGCAGATTTAAGAAAAACGAACGTACCTCTAATAATTATAGTAATTATAAAAATGTTGAAGATTTATCGATTTCAATCACGACAGCAGATGCACTTTGCAAGTGAATTAATCCTACAATGCAACTTAGATGCAGAAATTAATAGTACAGGAGTTTTGGAAATTGTGATAATTTTCATCATATAAATAAGATTCTTCAAGATTATTAATGCTTTGCGTTGAGATAGTTTCTTTATATTAATATCAAATTTTTATTCGTATGGTGTATTTAATAACTTCGTCTTTTCTGTATAAATTATTTTGTCGCTCTTTATATTCGTTGTGAAGGAAATTCGAAACATTTTTTATATTAAATAAACGACTATTTGATATTTTTTAAGTATTGGTATATACAAATATCAAATATATTGATAGCGTGACAAACTATTATTCTTTTTGCATATATTATTTTGCATCTAAGCAGTGCAAGTATACATAATTTTATATTATTTGTGTAAAATGTATGTACAAAATGTACAAAGTGAAATAATTATAAAACTTGAATTCACAATAATTTCTATTGCATTCGTTATACTCGAAATCATATGTATGATTGTATTTTAAATAGTTCTGCATGCTCTTACGTTTATATGCGAAAAGTTATTTCAATTTCAGGGATTAATATCTATCGTGTATATTATAGTAGAGTTAGGCAGGTTACAAACGTGATATCAAACTTATGATATCAATCCCTTATAAAACTCACCATCAAAATCGTACGAAAAAATTAAATAATCTAAATGAATTTGAAAATGCGCACAATACACATTGTTCTGGTTTACATACTAAGATTTATGTTAATTACCTCTATATTTTCTTCAGATTTTATGTTTTACTATTACACGCATACAGAGACATTATCCCAATGATATTTGATGTACGTTAAAGTTTCATAAATCAAAGAAATATCTACTGCTATAAGGCTTTGATATTTTTTTTCAAAAGAAGTTCCTTTCAATAAAACTTGCATATTCACAAGAGCTTTCGGTATTTCTCAATTAAAGAGATGATATGAAATTTTAATTAATCTTCAAAATAACCTGGGGTCTTGTCTGTGAATACAGTGATATTTTAAGATGCAACTAGTTACTTGGATGCATCTGAGTAGCATGAAAACAATTTGTTTTTCAATTAGGTCCGACGAAGAATTCGATAGTGCTGTTGGGAATGGCCCAATAGTTAGTGCACAGCCACGGTCGGCAGTATCTGCGACCAGACGACGAATTGAAAGGCTGAAAGGCATCGCCAACCCGCTTGATCGTACTGACCAGCCAGGTGTTATCGATTTGGTTGGGAGTATCATTAGTAGTCAGGAGCTCTGGCATTCGAAGATGTGCAATATGACTCTCAAGGCAGATGGCACGTTGCTCGTGAAGAATGAGAACAAAGAAAACAAGCACAGCATCAACAACAACGAGAGTCCAATCAAGGAGAAGAAGGAAATTATCCAAGAAAAGGAAATCACCCCAAAGAGCGAAAAACCTCTGGACCTAACGAATGTCAATCCCAGCGACATAATTCAGGCTCCTATGTACAACAATTCTCGAGGCGGCGGAAACAGAGGAAACTTTCGTGGAGGCTATCGAGATGGTGGCCACCACAGCCACGGTGGACAAGGATACGGTGGAAGAGATTCTTACGCAGGCGGTGGAAGACACAGTTACGGGGGTCCTGGACCCAGGGATAATTTTGGTGGCCGAGATTTCGGACCGCCTGTCAATTATAATCCAAACTTCGAACACCGTGGACCACCACCATTCAGTGCTAGCCCTCCATTTAGAAATCGTAATCCTCAACATTTTCGTAATGAGCGACCACGTCTTCCTCCTACCGATCGACCTCCATTTCCTCTCATGGATGGAGCAGAAAGACTTCCTTTTCATTATCCTGAACGCTGTCCAAGACCTAGGGGACCTTTGAATGTACCTGGTCCACCGATGGGAATGATGCCAAATCCCTCGGTACCAATGGGCATCCGACCGCCACCAATTCAAAATAATATACCACCTAATTATCATGATGACTTCTCGAGAAACTTTTCTGATGATCAGAGAGAATCATTTAGCTCACACGTCACTCCTGAATCAGTGGGACCACTCCCAAATCCGCAGGATGAAGAGGAATGTGATATTTATTGCGATATCGAGACGCCTAACAAATCAGACAGTGATGCTCGTGAGGAGAGTCAAAATGACAGCGCGATTGCCTTGTTACCACCACCGGAGCCACCGTCTGGTTTACTTGATTTTGAAGGAAACTCGGCAAGCGAAAAAGACAACGATAGCGATCAAGAATTAGTTATCGACGACACTCCGAAAGAAGATACCTTTAAAGAATTGAAAAGTGATGACAAGTATGATCCGTTTGCAGCTGATAGCGACAGCAACGAGAGCTCCCATGGTAACAAGGCACCCGTCGATAAACCTGAAACTTGTTCAGATAATAATGACATACCGATACCTTTAGAACCTCCGCCATTACCTGCCAATTTTCCAGCCCTGAATGTTGTCAATCAAGCTGTAAAACAGGCCATTGAGGAAAATATAAAACCTGCTGTTCGCCTTACAGCCTACGACGATGACGAAGATGAAGATTCGCAAGCCGATTGTCCTAATTTTTCAATTTATTCTTCAGAGACGATGGATGTAGTACGACATACGGAGCAGGAATTGTCTCAACAGATAGGACCTCTACAACCTCCGCCAATGCCGCCGGATATGCCGGACGACGATGACATTATTGTAGGAGATGTTCAACCTTGCGACTTGGCTGATATTCCTGAACCTTCTGATCCTTATGTCGAAGCATTACAAAAGGAGAGACAAACACTCAGCAGGATACCACCTAAAAAAATATCTCACGACAGCAGAGGAAAAATCACTTTCAAAATTGGAAATAAATTAAAGCTCAATAATAAATTAAGTAATTTATATGACGAGCTTGATGAAAATATTGAGAGTACGATTGAGCAAGAGAAGCAAATGGAAGACAAAATGTCGAGAGATGCTAAACAAAATAATAAGAAACCAATCGATTCTGATATTGAGAAGTCAGAAAAAACATCAATCGAAATAACCACGGATAAAGATAAAAGCGGCACGCAAAATAAAAGTGAGGCCTCGAATGAAAGTGATAACAAATCGGACGAGGAGGACGAAGAGAAACTGCAAGATCTTGAGAAAGAACTTAAAGAAAAGGAAAGAAAGTTGCGTGAAATTGAACAGCAAGAAGAAATGGAGAAGCAGATGGATAAGCAATCGCCTTTGCAGGATAGGGAAGCTCTTCTTGAAGAGGAATTGGAAGATGAAATGTCATCGAAGATGAAAAACGATAACAAACGTAACAACTCTTCGCTGACAGACAGTAGTCAGAATAATAATGCAGACTCTTCCGTCGATAAAGATACAACTTCGAAAGAATGCTCTTCTACCAAGAGTAAATGTATTGTATCTACGATAGACTTAACTGAAAAAAGTTCAGACACTATTATTTCAATTGCGGATACAATTCAAATGTCGCCCAAGAATACTGACAATGATGCGACACGTGCAGATCATCGTTCAGATGAAAATCGCGAGAGCGACGAAGCAAGAACCAGTCCTAGTGAATGCGGTTCTGGTACCAGAGAACCGGATAATTGGGATCAATTGACAAGTTCTAAGGGACATTTTCGTAACAAGTCTAAATCTCCCATTAAATTTGCTAATGAGGAAAATGAATTCGCGGAAGGTTCGCGAAGGCTTAGCGACAGTGAAGATAAAAGTAGCGAAAAGGGCAGCAGGGCTAAGACTGCTAGTGAAAGCGAAGATTTAGATAATTCTGATCCAATTCGAGAAAAGGGAAGCTCCAGTTTTGATGCGGATGACGATTCTGAACATTTCCCACTAGAAAAAGATAAGACGGATATTTGTACGGATCTTAAACATAATATAGAGCCTACCGTTTGGGAATCCGATGGTGCTTATACTCCTTGCAAGGATGAATTACCAGTGAAGGGACAAGATGCACCTCCAGAATCTTTATCTCTATTTGAAAGTGGTTTGGAACCCATTACGCCAACGAAAGATAAAGTAACTGATGATTTAGATGGTTGCAGAACACCAGCTGGATATGCTGGTTTAGGTACAGAAGCCATATCTGAGACAGATGAGCCCATGAATTTCGAGGATGAATTGGCATTATTAACTATGCGAAAGGAGAAAGAAATGGAAGAGGGTGAGATAATGGACGAGAGTAAATCGAATAAGAAAGCAGTTGATAAAGTCAAGGAGAAAGAGGATGATAGTAAAAAGAAAAAGAAAAAAGATAAAAAGGAGAAGGGCAAGGATGCTGATAAAAATAAAGAGAATATTGCATCGGAGAATCAAGTCGCATGGAAAAAAATTTCGAAGAGCACCAAGGAAAGGCAATATCGTGACAAGGATAGACGCTCCAAATCAAAGGAGAAGGAAAAGGAGAAAGAGAAAGAGAAGGAAAAGGAAAAACAAAAAAAGAAACCGAAGGAAGTAGTTAAGAAAAAAGAGAAGAGGAAAGAATTGCCCAGATACGATGTTAGAAAAATTGTCGCTGAAAAACCTCCAAGACCAAGGAAGGATGAGTACGGTCGTGACATCAGGGAAGATTCGAGAAGTAGATCTAAGAGTAGAAGCCTTTCACATAGAAGATCAACCTCCAGAGATCGTAGAAGTCGTTCATATTCGAGAATGCGATCGCGAAGTCGATCTCGCTCCAGAGTACGTAGATCTTGGTCCAGAGACCGGCAATCACACTCCAGACCGTGTAGATCATTATCACGAAGAAGATCACTATCCCGATTGAGACGGAAATCACCTAGAAGAAGATCAAGCTCTAAACGTAGATCTTTGTCTAGAAAACGATCTGTATCTAGAAAACGATCAAGATCTTTATCGCGAAGAAGAAGATCACTCTCACCGCGACGTAGGTCCGGTAGAAGATCACTTTCACGAAAGCGAAGAACAAGATCCAGATCTCGAGAAAAGAGAAAAGACAAGTCAAAGAAACGCAAATCCAGGAGTCGATCAAGAAATCGTAAGATTTCACGATCAAAGAGTCCGAAGAGGGCATCTTCAAGATCACGGGAAAAGAAACACACGAAGAGGAAACGCGTGAGCAGATCAAGATCCAAAGAAAGGTCATGTTCCAGAGAAAGAGATCGTAGTAGGAATTGGGATCAAGCAAATGAGAAACCAGTGGAGCGCGACCGAAATTTATCGCGAGAAAGAGAAGAGCGTAGATCATGGAGTGCCCAATGGACTCCATCATGGTCTAGATCAAGATCAAAATCTCCCTCAGCTGCTCAACATGATGAAATTGCTTCCCACACCTGGTCGCCACCGCCAGTACTTGATAATGTGGCAGTACCTCCTAAAAATTTGACTGTCATTCTCACGAATAAAGAAGCCATTAAAAAGAAGAAGAAAGAAAAGCGAAAAGAGAGCAAAAAATCAAGAGAGACTGAAAAGCGTAAGAAAAATAAAAGAAATCGTACCCCACCACCTTCGAAGGAGGTTTTCGCCAGTGGAGATAATATCTTAGTTAGCGTGTGCTTCAATAAAGACAATGAAACGAATCAGCCAGAATTACCCGAAATACCAGAAACATTACCCCTTCTGGTACCAACGAAGCGTAAGAGAAGAGAACCAGTGCACGTGGAACCGCCGAAAAGGCCGAAGAAAGACAAAACGAAGGACAAGAGATCTAAATCTCCGAAAGCGAAAAAGGAGAAAAAGAAAAAATCTAAAGCTGCCGAAATTGCCGCAACGAAGAAACCTGTCGCAGTCATAGATCTAGATCAATCTCCATTCAGAGAACAAACTCCGTCACCACGTGATGTCATTGTCCTGAGTGACGATGACGACAAACAAGTTCAAGAAAGCGCTACCCCCGAACAACGTCCCTCTTCACAAGCAACGCCGCAACACGAGCAATTTGTATCCCAAGGCCCTAAAACTCCACCGGAGCCACAAGTCAAGTTCTCCATAACCAAACAAACGAGCAACTTAAGAACTTCCATGATCAATCCTCTTCACGAGGAGGAAGAGGAAGAAGAGGAAGAGATAGACGAAAGAGCAGAGGAAGAATTAGAGATGAGAGCTCAGGAGGAATTAGAATTGCGATTAAAAGTCGGTCCCAATACACCCCCTGAACCACCATCTTCACCACCTACCTCTCCCGATGTCTATGATCCCTTTGACCCCACAAAATCTAGATCACCAACCCCAGTCGCCAGTCAAGAAGCCACTCCCACTGATGAAAGGGATAGAAGTCAACGTAATTCACCAAGAAAACACGACGCAACTGATACACCATTGATGCCGAGCGAACCGGCTCAGCAACTAGACCAACCAAATCAGGAGAAACAAGTTGAGAAACCAAAGATTATATCGATGGTCACGATTAAGAGAGCATCCCCTAAAAGAGACTCGTCGCCTGCAGCGGATAATCAAACTGAAGCTTCGCAACCGGCTGATAGTCCATCAAAATCACAACCGAATCAGCAAAACGCTCAGTCGGCAGCTAATCCTTTTGCAACCATTAATCCTGTATTGGCAACTGTTGCTGCTGCTGTACAAAGAAGTACTATTTTTGCAACAAGTACTCCCATTACTGGACAAAGAAATCTATTGCAGGTAAGCAATTGACGCTGATCAATTAGGAATCGTTAACTTCACTGTGTTAGAATAAATTCAAATATAAATACTAATGTAGATTTCGTCTGCTCTCTGGCCCTGGTTTACGGTATTTTTACCTGTATTACTGGTAAAAACACAGTGAAGTGTTACGTATTCCTGAAACAGGTCAATTCTAGCTAAATTTATACTAAGAAAACTCTCACGAATATTAATATTTTTTTTTTCAGCCGAATCGTATATCACCAAGTAATCAAACAAAACAGCGCACGAATGACAGACCACAACTACCTAACTTATTTACTAATCCTGCCAAGTCTACGCCAGTCCGTAGTTCGAAGTCTACTCAGAATAAAAATAATTCATCTATGGGCCAAAATGGTAGCGACACGACACTTGAGACAACGAATGATCCTGTGGACATGTCCTCACCTTATTCTCCGGGCTCGAGTCTCAGTGATGGAATTTTTGATCCACCAAGCCCTGGGAACTATAATAGTCCATCAGCGCCGGCCGCAAGTACTAATAAGAATAGTGCATCTAAAACGAGCAAACCTATGGAGAAGAAAGATACTGCATTTGATGCATTGTTTGGCACGTCACCAGCAGTAAAAACAATGGGCAAGGGTAGATCCAAAAAAGTTTCTGATAAGGATAAACGAAAAAAATGTACGTATATCATGTGAATGGTACATATATCATGGAAAGGAATGTATTTTAAGTTTGATTGTAATGGATCCTCTTTTAATTGCAGCGACAAATCCAAAAGTTGGCGTTCGCATGGACGAAAATCAGCTTCAGATTTTAGACGACCTTCCCAGTTCTGCTGTAGAAATGCAAGTTAAGGATAAGGTGGGTTTTTTATATAAAAATTAAATTTGATAGATCTCAAATGTGACTTCTTATGCTGTTCGTTTTCAGTTCCTGAAAAAATTGAATCGTCAGGAAAGAGTAGTGGAGGAAGTAAAATTAGTTCTGAAACCACATTATACTAAGAAGCACGTCACGAAGGAGGAATACAAAGATATTATGCGCAAAGCTGTGCCTAAGGTATGTTATTTTCTTATTGCAAAAGAAAGTTGGTTAAATGCATCGAACAAATAATGAACACCCTTTCTTTAATTTTTTAATTAAACTTTAAACTACTCCGTTTTACATTGAGTAAATCGTTTATCATGTACTAGAACTGTATCTTCTTTTTTCAGATATGTCATAATAAAACAGGTGAAATCAATCCGAAAAAAATAGCACAGCTTATAGAAGCCTATGTTAAAAAATGTCGAGGTGGTAAAAAGAAGACGCCTGGAGGTTCTACAAATACTACAGCAAAGGTTTCGAAGCCGGCGTAAGTTTTTAAATATCTTTTCTTCTTCTAAATGTAGCACATACGAATATTATTATGCACATGTAACTTCGATACGATATGCAAAATGAACTTGAACTCAAAGATCTATTTCAGTATCTTTCTCATTCGTGATACGGAATTTAGCTTCTTATGAAATAGCCTTTAACGCCAATATAATATTTATCTTTACTGTCGTATTAATCAAAGAGATTCTTACAATTAAAAAAATGAAAATAAATATTTTTTTGCATATTGTATTTTTTAACTCTATCTCAATCAATAGACTACTCGTTATTGACTGAGAGCACATTGGGATAAATATCTAGTAGTGTGATTCATAAATACCAATAGTGTTTTCATTTTATTACATCTTTTGCAGGAAAACCCTCTGGAGTTGATCATATGTTGGGAACGCTAGTGTGTTAGATTATCCTTTGGTGGTAGAAATCTCTTTAAACCTCGATTGAATCGAACCTGTCGTTTGGGTGGTAAGTGCCCCACAACTCTAAATATCTTGCCACCAACGACCGAACAATGTGTATTGTGTGTACATACTTAACTAATTGATTGAATTCAAGCGCAATATTTTTATTTATCAAAGTAATAACTTACGCAAAGTAATTAAGGTTCATACATTATTAATTAATATTATTGTTAATTTTATTGCATGGACATACAGTTAAGGGCGATTATGCTTAAGATTAGGAAATTTATGAAAATCTGTACACCAAACATACCGTAAACAGGGAGGAAACGCTCAATCAATTCTCTTAGCAGATATGCCAGATAAATGCACTTGGTGTGCAATTTCATTTAGTCTGTTTTCAACTGCATCGCTTCCTTTCACAAGATCTTTTTATGCTGTGACGGTTCATAAACTTAATTATCGGAAATTTTAATATTGTCGATACTGTAAGATTTGAACTTTTGTAATTACTTTCATTGCTTGAGCGTAAGAATAATTCTAGTAAATATCAAAAGGTTTTTATGAGATCTTTTTCTGACAGTTTCCTTTACTCCTCCCACTCGTCGAATCAGTATAGATTAATTTCGCAGAAAACTTAGTACGTGAAGCCTACTGTATCAAATTCGTGCTATTACTTATGTATCACGTTTTTTTTTTTTTTTTTTTTCCTTTATTACGTGATGCACGAGCGTTTTTGCGCAACAATTCTTTATTATAATCACTACTATATGTTTATTAAACTTTATCAATGTGTCGTATTACGTTTACAGGCATGTCATCACTTTGAGGTAATAGCAAATTTATTTATAAAATGTACTCTAGCGATGTGACAAGATGTAAGCATATATTATATTCATAAAACCGAGTTATTGTTTACGTATCAATTTAAATACAACTCAGAACAAATAATTCGAGACATTTAATACTCTTTCGAATATGAGAATATAAAGAATTTCATACAGCAGATAACCGTGAAGTTTTGTTGCAAAATATGAGATATAGACGAGTGAACGCTATTCTGTTTATGAGACAGTTGTTTCATCGGATAAAAATGTGCGTGCGTTAATCGACCATGTAATAAAAAGCAGTGTAAATTATAATGGACTACAGATTAAAAATAAATATTATTTAAAATAATATATGACTGTTACTCTAGATATAATCATAGCTCGTTCAACTACACAAGTTTTTTATTAACTATTGAAACAGCTGTCTGCTAATTAATTTGATAATATACAGCTATAACAACCGTATCAATGAAATGAAATATATCAATACGAATTTTCTAAATCAGATACGTTGAGTTAACTATTTTACACTTTTTGATATTTGAGAACAGTTATCCTTTTTATATATATCATCACGACCCTGAGCTATGATCTACAGAAATCGTGTTCGACAGTGGAAAAAAAATTATGAAATAATATTTAATAATGTATGCTATAAATTTCTAATAATTTTTAACACTCTGCAGCTATCTCGCGGTGCATGTTTATTTTGAAAAAGCGCAACTGGCATATACGTCTATCCTTTACCATAGAGAATGTCTTACTTTTAAGGTGTTGTAAATAGTTCATGTGTACAAACATTCGCATTGAAATACAGCGCTCTTGCAAAAATATATTATAAATGGTAGTATCAATCATACATACAATTGATTATACAGTTTCATTCAGTGCAATAGCACCGAATGAAGCTGGTTGTACCATAGAAATCAAATGGACAGGCTAACTTCAGATGTAGCGTTTGGCCTGTGTAACCCTATAAAGATGATTTCACTATGTGAGCATTTTTTAAATGAAGCAAGTGATATGTGATCAAAGATTGCATGTAAGGAATGTGCAACATAATCTTGATAGTATAAAATTATAAGAATCATTTGGCACACTGAGTATTTGTATAAAATCTACTTCTTACATACTTCTCAACATGTTTCGACATGGCAGACTCAACTACGATTCTGAAAAACAAATTTCATTAGTTCTGACGATCACTTTAAATTAGTGTTAATAATTTAAGAATTGTAGATAAAAATATGTATGGACAATGATAGTTGTTTTGTATAGAACATAATTATACTCCAAGTTTTAACGTTTTACTGTAATCTTATGTAAACTTCCATAATTAAAGTTTGATAAATTAATTGAAAGATTTTGAATAATTAAAACTGAACCTCTGGGTTTAAATTGGTATAATACCAGCAGTTAAATATTGGTTTATTGAGTTACTTACACAAATCGAAACTATTGATGAGTTGAAGCAGTTGACGAATGGATTTTATGGGAATCATGTAAGTAATGAATAAGAAAAGAAGTGTACAGAACGCTCTAGAAAATGAAGAGTCCTCCTAGAAAAGGTAGTATAAATGTTGAAGATCCCACAGATAGAGAATAATTTGACATGTAATAGTTCCAATGGAATAATGAATTTATTAACAAAACGACTACAAATTTTATGCTCCTTTTTAACAAAATATTATCATTGCTTCATTTTATTAGTAAAATATAACAAGATATCCATGAACTATGTATCATTTGACAAAAATCCAGCAGTCAAATCACAAAAAAATAGAGAGTAACAGCATAATTATTAAGTGTGATCAAAGTTGTGAAAATAAATTGTTATAATTAGTTTGCCGTATTACTTTCTAAAGAAAATTGGGATTACCATAAATTATAATTATCTAGAAGCGTAGAAATTCCTTAAAAATTATATTTCTATTAACATCTTCTTGTTCATTCCGTCGTATATGTTCATCAAATATTTCTAAAATCAAATATTGATTATATACGTAATCAAAATGAACACTGTACAAACTGATACCGATACGGTAAAACTGGCAGGCTATGAAAAATAGTCATCTTTGCATAGTTTTAACTTAATTTAACAAAGACTCCAACCAATCGTCATTCAAAGTTTGTGAGATATCCTGACTATTATTAACTAAATAACTATATGAATCTAAAAGGGAGTCTATATTAATATTAGGCGTTAATACTGAATTTCTATCAGGTGTTATGGCAGTTGTTGATGGAATATTACTAACGGTCACGTGAATATTTGATTCTACTGGTGTGGTACATTGAGATACGACTTGACATTCATTAATAGGAACTATGGTGGAACATTTGTCATCGGCGTTAGAAATAATATCAATGCTATTTGAAACACTGACATTTGCTCTTTGGAAAATTTCATTTTTAGATGATAAATTATTGGCAACATTTGTAACATCGTTGTCGCCGTTATTTTGCTTTAATTTTTTTCTAAGCTCATTAAAATTAAATTTCTCATACTTAATCCCATTAAGATTACTTCGTTTCGATTTTCTGTTAGACTTTTTCAGTATTTCATTAATCGATAAAGGTCCGTCAGAATTATTTGCCGATGTTGAACTTTCGGCAATCTTGTTATCAGGCAACTGAGTCTTCTCATCTACATTATTCTTAATAGTCCCTTTTGGCTCTAATAATTCTGGCATTTCATAAGTTAATGTAATCGGTGGTAATCCGTCAATTTCCATAGTAGTCACTTGCAGAGGTGGTTTGACTTTATTACTTACAAGAACTTCACTATTATCTGAAGACTCATTGCTGAATTTCGTCGTAAATTTATCTTTACTTAAGGAGATGTTATGCTCCGCCGATTGTGAACTAGACTTCATTAACAATTTCGTCGTTTGCTTTGTTGTCTGTGATAGTATTTTAGAGGTAGGAGATGCATTGCTATTATTTTGTAATTCTGAAGTTTTCTCTAAAGAAGCTTCATTTTTCATTTTTCTACATACGACTTTCGTGATGTCCAAATTTATTTTTTCAACTCTCCGAATAGTGGGAACGCTTTTAATGTTAGTATTAGTTTCTAGATTGACATTCTTTTCATTAATTTTTGTAGTATCAGACTGTAGGTTGCCGTAGCAAACTGAATTAGTAGTCTCATTCATTTTTATGTTAGGTATATTGCGAAATGGTGAGCAACTTGCATTCATATGCGATTCATCTTCATAATTGGAAACTGATGAAGTTTCAGACTCTCTCATAGGATATTGAGTAATATTAGTCTCATCTTTTGCATTTACATTATTTTCACGATTACAAAGATTATTTTCTTTAAGTTGATCTTGAATCTCAGAACCTCCTACCGTTCCACTGGTTTTAATCAACGATGTCCATTTGTTTGTAGTAGTCGATGATATACTTGATATCTTGCAATTGTCCTGTTTTTGTATATCATCCACATCAAATATACTTCTGCAGTTTGAGGAAGATATATCCATTTCATTGGACAAATATTTATCTGTTGTATCAGGCATAAGTTTCTTCATACTATTTTCAGAGATTTTGTTTATACTCAAATCTTTAGTGAAATTTGTTGTCTTTGTAAGATGAATATCAGAATCAAGGATATCCTGATTTTCTGATGTAGGGATAGTAGTCGAACATGGAATTTCAGAAGTTATTTGTTCTTTCAAAATTGCCTCTGAACTCGGTGTTACTGGTGGAGTATAAAGTGACAGTTCCGTAGAAACTCTAACAGGTTCCTTAGTTTTTGGTATTGTGGTTGTACCATTATCCCAATTAAATGACCATACTTTACCAACTTTTCTTGAAACAAATTGGATATCATAATAGCCCCATGGCCAGATACACTGAAAAAACCATGTTATAATATAAAACAAAACTTAATAACTACATTTAACAAATAATCTACAATTTATTACTAACAAATTTGTTCTATATAAAATTAAATAATTAAGAAGTTCAATGATGAAATATAATGCAATTTTTTATAATTGGATTTTTCATCTCTAATACGCAAAGTGTAAAAAATATCACATTAGGTAAAACTTTAGATAAATAAATAATCATACTTTATACTAAGATTGAAAAGCAAAATTTTTAATTATAGAAAAAAATGTTATTACTAAACATTCATTTAGGTAACTCACATCTTCGGATTCGCACACCCACGAGGCCTCTTGCAGATTAAGTTGCAACAATCGTATCTTTTTCTTGAGCCCATTTTTTGTACACAATGGACAATATTCTTGCATGCTATAAAACAACAAATTCCGGCGTGTATGAGATGAGGTTATATGTGCTCTCGTTATGTTTACGTTTGCCGGTGTTACTTACTTTTTTTTACGTGACAACTCGCTTCAGTTGTATTCAATGTCGCACTTTATAAATTATATCATAAGTATAATGAACATATTATTAAAAAATGAAACAACACACAAGAATCTTTAATTTTCCTGTTAGAGAAACACATAGTCGAACGATATTCAGTGGTTAATATCTGCCGCCATGTGCATCGTACACTGACAAATCACTAGTAAGTAGATTGAAGCATGGTAGTGCAGACCACTTATTAAAGATACGAAACTCAGGCTGCTATCCTATGTATAGAAGACAGAACAGGAACGACGGAATCGGAAAAATAGTTTGGTGGGAGTTGACCAATCATCTTCGTTCCAAAAATTTCAAACGATGCCTGGGTTCCCCATGTACCATATTTTTCAGAAAACGGGCAGAAATTCTAACCTCAAAATTTTAATAAATTTTACGAATTCACAATATGTCACTTTTCAGGACTCTATAAAATATCTAGAGGGATGAAATTAATATTAATTAGAAATAATATTTGTTATAAGAGTTAAAACTCTACGCTTTGTTTCAAATTACGCGGCAACGATGGCGGAATCTTTGGACAGCAGCTTATTGGTCTTCGGCGACGTAGATGCATCAGAACATACCTTGTCTCATTCTATCATAGCTGTGTCTACAAATATTACACCATAATAATTAGCTTTTAAATAAGTAAGCCAAATGCAATGGACAAGTAAACCGCAGAGTCCGATATGATTAATGTAGTAATTAAAAACTATAATAAATATTATTCTGACAATAAGTGAATCCTCCTCATTTCTACTATCGATATTCTAATAACAGAGTAGTTTTTTCTTTTTAGCTATGTCAAAATTTTATGCATAATTTCATATCCTATCAGAATTCTATTCTCGAATAAAAATTATCTATATAGGTTAAATCACTTTTGTGACAACGTCACATTCATTTACTAGTTTGTGAAGAAACATCTGTATAACAAGAGTTATCTCCTGTGTTCTTCCGTTATTGAAATGGCAACGAATTTTTACGATTATCATTTTCCAAAGGTATTATTACATTATTTCTTGTTATGAATATTATTATTTTCATGTATGCAACCTTATTTGTCATTATAGGAACATCCAAGGAACTTGATACCTGAGCTATGTAGGCAATTCTATCATCTTGGTTGGGTTACTGGTACAGGAGGAGGAATTTCCATTAAACATGAGTAAATTATATAGTTTATTTTTGACAAATTACTCATTAAATAAAATTCTATAATTATATTGTATTCCACAAAAGAGAGAAAATTTACATCGCTCCATCTGGTGTACAAAAAGAACGCATCAGTCCAGATGAAATGTTTGTTCAAGATATCAATGGCAAGGACTTAGAATTGCCTGCATCTGACAAAAAATTAAAGAAATCGCAATGCACACCTTTGTTTATGTGTGCATATAGAACGAGAAATGCAGGTGCTGTGATTCACACACATTCCAAATTTGCTGTCATGGCTACGTTACTGTGGCCAGGAAAGGAATTTCGAATTACACATCAGGAAATGATAAAAGGTACCCAAATCATAATTGAAGAATGTCAACGAAATTAAAATTCACTCTATCGAATATGCTTCAGGAATAAGAAATCAAAAACTAGGACGCGCATACAGATATGATGAACAGTTGGTTGTGCCAATCATCGAAAATACACCTTTCGAAGAAGATTTGAAGGATAGGATGGCTGAAGTCATAGCTCAATATCCTGAAACGTGTGCAATATTGGTTCGCAGACATGGTGTATATGTTTGGGGTGACACATGGCAACAGGCAAAAACTATGTAAGATCTTTATATTTTTTTTATTATTAATGTTCCGGTTGCATAATTTTTAATAGTCAATTCTTCATTTGTCATCCATTTCACAGGACGGAGTGTTATGATTATCTTTTCGACATTGCTGTACAAATGAAACAGTGCGGCTTGGACCCACTAGCAACTCCAAGTGAATATGAATTACAATATCATAATAATCAAGAAAAATCATCTTAAATTGTAATCATATTAAGCGTCAATATAAGATTGGAATATATTTGATATTACATATTAATGAATCTTAGTAATAAAAAAAAAAATATAAATATGCACAAATGAAGTATGTCAGTTTCATTAACGTTACGTGAAATTGAATATAACATTTCAAATATACAAAAACTATTATACAACCCATTTGACTTTTACGTTAAACAAAAACTGAGAATTTAACTTTTTACAACTGGGCAATATAATTACTTCTAAGACTGTATGTCGTACGGCTGAAACTGTTTGCGAATATTTTTCGCTAATTCCGTCTCTTCTTCCTTGTCCATTTGACAATCCCTCCAATCTGATCTATCATTTATGTCTAATATTCTATCACTAGCCAATACTTCACGGCCAAATTGAAGTGGAAAGTCTTTCTTAATCCTATAATATAAAGCTTCTCCATTGGGCAATTCCACATAAAAATACAGTGTACCCGGTTGTGCAATTTGTTGCAACTGCGTATGAGGGGGCAGTTCACTCAATTGAAAATTATTGCATGAAGCCAATTCCTGTAATGATAAATTACTCATTCAACTTTATTTGAACTTTGTGGCAAGTTCAATTGGGGCACGATAAAATTAATTGTGTTCTACGTTACCTGGAAAGTCTCCTTTATTGCAGATGCTTGATTTTTGTGGACAGGTACAGCTTGTAATTGGCAATGTGAACTTTTGTAATTTCTTTCAAAGAAGACAGGTACTTTGTCTGTACTCGCGTAATACTTCGTCACAGCTTTTTTGTATAGCTTAACTTCTTTAGCAACGTTTTCAGGTAAAATTGCTAGATTTTGATGATGTGTTATTGGTAAAATTAAAAAGTGATCCTTTACTAATCCACCTTTAGCAAGTGCCACATACACTTCTGTACCAACAGAGATTACTAGATGCTTCGAAACTTGAGGACTTGACAGGCAGAACCAGCATTTAGCTTGGTCAAATTCTATCTTTGCTTTTTTATTGCTTCCATCTTGATGTTTTGTTCTTTTTCTTGTATCTTTGGATTCCATATCATAGAAAAATTGTGTACTATTTGCTGTCGATTTCTGTCCAGCTGGATGAGAACTTAACAAAGCTAATGGATATGGACTTGGCGTTTCATCGGTTGTTTTCATTACCAAATCTGACAGACGCGTTCGATCCACTGGTGTTAAATTTAAGGCATATAACCATTTTCTTTTATTAGCGTTACCCACTGAAGCTAGTGCAATAAATCTTGATGCAATCTCAATACTGTCTCCATTTTGACTCAGATTTCTAAGGTAAAAAGAACAATTCTTAGACTATGCATTTTCTTCAGATTCAATGTTCTTTACATTTCATATTTCTAATGATTGTAACAACTTACCTATAAGGAGGTCGGTCATAATAAATTCCTTCAAGTGCAGAAATATGGTACCTTGGCTTTACTTGTGTAGCTAACCATGCAATTAATTTGGAACCATTGTATTTGTGGCCTGGTTGCTTAGGATCTGATTGAGTAATGTCTTTAGGCCACGGAGAGGTTAATAAGATGTCAACACCTCTAAAACTTGGTTGACCCTTTAAACAGTTGTATCGAACAGCCAAAACATCATTTTCGTCAAATGTGCAAGGGCTAGATTCTGATGAGGTTGTTTCTACACCACTAAGATAGGCTATTTTAAGGCCAGAACTGGAACTGTAAAGTCCCCGTTTTCCAAGGAATATAAGATTTGGACATATTTCACAGCCATTCATATCTGGATAATGTTTTACGTCCCTATCCTTATTAGGTCCAATGATATATGTAGGAATTGGAATATTTTTTTCTTTATTTTTATATATTTCAAGTTCCTCATTGTTTTCACCAAAGAAATTACCAACACATAGCAAGTAATCGAAGGGTCCATTCTTCTTATTAATAGCTTCAACTTTGGAGAACAGGAATTTGAAATGTCCTTCCACATCTCCACAAATTAAAACTTTCTGCTTCTCAGTCATTTTTAAGTGAGGCAACGTTTTTCAGTGACTAATAAATTCTTTTAGGTTAAACCACAGAGCACTATAAAATTAGATCGCTGTCGTTTTTTGACTTATGTTACATACAGTCACTAATCATATTTTCTCCCCTTTTCTTAATATTCATATAAGATATTTAATACACCACACACAATAAACAATCATTCATTCTAGTAATCAACATCAACAATTTTTAAAAACAATTTCTTACGGGCTCACTTTACAATGCAACATTTGTCGTCTCTGTGGTGTTACCTTCTCTATGAACCAATCAGAATCGTTTTCTGCGATTATTCGCTCTTCCGATTGGCTTAGAGAATCGATATATGACACAATACGACAGTAAAGTAAACTAAAAAACATTGTGCTATTGTGCAGTTGATTTCTGTTTTCGTTTACTTGTGATATTTTCAATTATAGCTCATGCGACTCCCAAATATGATTTCTATATAATCTGTGAGTTATTTAAATAGATTTATAGTAGGATTCTCTGAATTATTAAAACAAAATATTAGTAGACAGACGGTGGATTTTGAATTTATATTCTAACGAATTTTTACGTCTGACAGCAAAAGAAATACGTTACGCCAATAATTGGTGCGTGTCACTTTAAATATTCTCTACCTAACATATAATTGGAATCAGTACGTGAAATAGATGGATCTACGTAATTTATGGACAAACAAAAGACACTTTGCATTTAAGGTACTAATTACTGTTAAGTATTGTTATGGAGTGCTTATCCACAATAACCACGTGTAATGTTCAGGTTAAAAAGAAGTGAATGAAGAAGATGAAAGATCATCCGCGGAATTGCTCCGTCAGCAAAATTAAAGGACACACTGTAAATCCAACAAAAAAAATTAAACCTGTGGAGAATAGTAAGGAATCCGGTCATACCTTGAAAAAGAAAAAAATAGATCATGCACCAGTAATAGAAGTTAAACGTTGTGCATCTGGCTCCAATTGGGAAAAGTTCAAGGATCTTGTTTCTCAGGAAGTATCTTCTGAGAAATGTGTAAAACCAAAACCGTCAGGACAATCTAAATCTTTGGCAGTACCAAAGCAAACTGTACGGAATATGGGACAACCAAACCTTTATGCTACGGTAAATGAGCTAAGATCATACATGATTTTTTTACAGTTCATACAGTTACAGTTATATTTTTGATCTTCCAGTGTCCTTCTGCTACTAGTAGCGAAGCTAAGGTGAATGAGACTAAAGATCAAGCAAAAAACATGATAACCAAACAAATTGCTATGGATTGCGAGATGGTTGGCGTAGGTGATGGTACAGAGAGCATGATTGCTCGTGTATCCATAGTCAATAGACATGGAGTATGTCTTTATGATAAATATGTAAAACCTAGAGAAAGAGTTATAGATTATAGAACTGAAGTCAGTGGTATAAGACCTCATCATCTTGCTACTGGAGAGGAGTTTGCGGTTGTACAAAAAGAAGTGTCAGAAATATTAAAAGGGAAAATATTAATAGGCCATGCAATTAAAAATGACCTAGACGTTTTATATTTATCTCATCCCAAGAGATCCCTAAGGGACACATCCAAATATAAACCCTTTAGGAAAGTGTCCATGGGTAATACACCTAGTTTAAAGAAGCTGGCATTAGAATTATTAGGCATAGAAATACAAACTGGTGAACATAATTCCGTGGAGGATGCACGAGCGGCTATGCAACTTTATATGATATACAAAAATCAATGGGAAATGGAAATTCATTCAAGGCGATAGTTTTCATTTCTCTCAGTTTCGTTATAGTAATAAACTACATTCTCACTGTTGAATGCATGTCAATTAATTAACTTAATCATAAAAATTTGCTACACGACTTGGCTCAACTAACAACCTTCCTTAACTAGCATAAATATTCGCAAAAAGCGTAATTGCACAAGCCGAGTCAACAGAATTGTTAACATAATGCGTCCGTTATAATTACACATATTTTCTGTTCTGCTCGAAAGAGCGATACATGTTTCACTTGTTGAATGACTTGCTGTTAAAAATTGAACATTGCTGTGAAGTTGTAAAAATAAAATTGATTTTTCAAGAATTTCTGTTCCGTATCTATTCTTATCGTGAACAATATATTCCTTCTTATATGACATATTGAAACTCTATACCATAATTGTCTTGCAGAGTAATCTTGGGAGAACTGATCGAAGGTCGCTTTCTACGATTATTTCTTAGCGTAAAGAAGAGATTCGTGTTTGTGAACATTTTTTAATTTATTACAGCAACAGTATAGGAATCACGCGGCCTTGTTATCAGCCTCGCCGACCTCGTTTGGAGTAAACTTTTCTGTTCTCTACATAAAGCCAGTTATACGAATTCGCACTGAACGTTCATACACTTAATGTCTTTTAGTCACTGATTGTGCACGGTACATTTTCTTCTGAGTGCGGAATCCGGTTGGCTCTTATTCTTGTGTTTAAGTTATCGTCTAGAGTTGTTCTTTATTATCGCTCAAAGAAAAAGATAATAGAATGATATCTTAGCCGTGAGGGATGTTCCCTCGTGACTTTCCAATTGAGTTTCGCCAACTACGTGGGAGACATTGACTATCCGTATCGTCGACTAGCTTCTTCCGTTCGGACAGAAATTACAGAAAGCAAATAAAGTTGAGATGAAAAACGAAGGAATATTTGCAATATAAAGTTAAACAGCAGCTGCAGCTACACCTTTCACATTTCATAGCTTCTCCATGTTGGATTTTCTGTTATTTTCTTGACATCATAGAATATATTTTATCAAATCCCTGTAACCTTTGATTCGTTGCATATAATATTACTGTGAGATAGTTTTCAATAAAATAGAAAAAAATGCGCGTTGCTATCATAGGCGCGGGAGCTGCTGGATTAGCAGCTCTTAGACACTGTGTTAATGTTGAGAATAATGATTTTGAAAATTCTGAACAATCTGCAAAATTCACTACGGTGATCTGTTATGAAAAATCGGATCAAGTCGGAGGAACATGGGTTTATACACCAGAAACTGGTGTTAACAGTTACGGAATTCCGATTCACTCCAGCATGTATAACAGCCTGAGGTAAATATACAATATTTATATTAATATCTATAATTAATTATTTTAACAGGTACCAACAAGTATCTCCCAGACAAGTTAAAACTCCCAGACGCGGCTTCAATCCAAAAGTCAATTGTAATCATATGAACAGTGACCGAAAAATTCTCAAAATTATGAAATAAATGTCTTAGTTTATAAGCTAATAAGATTTATCTTTATCAGAGCAAATTTACCGAAGGAAGTTATGGGCTACCCGGATTTCCCAATACCGGAGAATTCAAAAAGTTACTTATCCCGGAAAGAAATTCTAGAGTTTCTTAATTCTTACTGCGATCACTTTCAACTGCGGCAATTTATCCAGGTGAGTCAAGTCATAGAAGCCTAATCATTAATTAAATATTGATTTCCTAGATTATAATACCAGATACCTTTCTACTTGGCAGTTCCTTCATAATGTAGAATTTGTTGAACCGATATCCACCGGTGATGGAAAATGGGCAGTCAGTGTGAAAGATCTAAAAAATAATAAAGTCACAACAAATGTATTCGATGCAATAATGATCTGCAATGGTCATTACTTTGAGCCTAATACAGTTTCCATAGAAGGTTCCGAGGTCTTTAAAGGATCTCAAATGCACAGTCATGATTATAGAATCCCCGAGGTCTTTTCCGGTAAAAGGATTGTCGTCTTTGGAGCTGGTCCTTCAGGTTGGTAAAATAACTTTGTTTCACAGTGGAAGCGGAAACATTTAACACAAGGAAGGTATAAAATGCATTTTAACGTATAAACAGGAATGGATCTAGCACTGGAAATATCACGGACAGCTGACCGTGTAATATTGAGTCATCACACGAAAGATCCAATACTCACAAAATTCCCGGATAACGTATTACAGAAAGCAGATCTTGCCCGGTTGACAGAAAATGAAGCAATTTTTATGGACGGTTCCAAAGAAACCGTCGATGTAATTTTTTACTGCACTGGTAATTCATATTATTATATTAAATACTTCTTAATTTTCATTTATAAAAATCTAATGAACTTTTGACATCTGTAAAGGATACAAATACAGTTTTCCTTTTCTTTCTGATCGTTGTGGAGTTCATGTGAAGTCTAATATGGTGACGCCACTTTGGAAACATTTAATTTCAATAGAAAATCCGTCTCTGGCTTTTATAGGACTGCCATTTTATGTTTGCGCGTTCAGCATGTTTGACTTACAGGCACGTATAATGATGCAGAATCCTACATTCTCCAGTTTGCATTAAATTCATAATGATATTAAATTCATAATGATATGAAATTCAGGTACGATTCGTGCTGCAGTTCTGGCTCTCAAAGAAAGAATTACCGTCCAAGAAAGACATGCTCGACGACGAGAGTGAGGAATTGAAAAGAAGATATTCACAAGGTTTGACAAAGCGTCAGTTTCACATGATGGGTCCAGACCAAGGTTCTTATTATCAAGATTTGGCTGAAACTGCTGGAATAACTCCATTGCCACCGGTCCTTACAAAATTGCACAATGAGAGCAGCATGAGATTCTTGGATGACTTAGTTAATTACCGCGAGGATCGATATGCAATCATTGACGATTGGAATTACGTGAAACTCTAAAACAGTCTTTACCTGTAAACGAAAAGAACGAAAAATTAAAATGCTTAATAATTTACATTTCAAAATAAATTAAATACTCAATTATACATCTTATATCATTTTGTACTGCAATGTATAAACAATTGAAAGTACTAACTTTTTTTAAGATAATTATATCCCAACAAAAATTCATTAATGATTTTCTCGTTAAGGCATCCAATTAGTTAGCGTCTGTATTCCTTATAATCAGGGTGAAAGTACTGAATTACCAGGTATATATGCATGATTACATGATTCTAGAGTGAAGTAAAAATAAAAGTCAAGAAGAAACAGTAGTAGGTCATCGCTCTGTATCGTACCACACGTGTCTAAGCGAATATAGTATTCATATAGTAGTAGTATAGTATAGTAATCATAAAGTGCCAAGTACTATGGTGAGAACATAATAATTAATGAACGACATGCTTTCCATTGTAAGGAACGCAACGTATAATCGTATAGGGAATACGTACGTAAGCGTATTACAGAATGCTAATAAAGCAGCAGCTACGAGGAAAGTCATAACTACACTGTAGTAAAGCGTAGGATTTAGGAGCCATCTTGCCTGCTATACAGTTACGCACAGTACAGAATGGTCTGTCAGCAGATTTCGTTTGAATAGGTGCTGAATATATTTTCCTAAGGAAGAAAAAGAATTTAATCTAATTAGTAAAGTTATTAAGCCAAGTATTAAACCTGTGCTATATTGTGTTGGCAAGATATCAAAATTTCCTTCTTCGTTGAATAATTTCAATGAAAAGAAACTCCTACGTCCCTGTGCTACTTACATAGCGCTTGGAGTAACGTCAACGGACGCGTCATTCCGCATTGACGTTTTATCAAGAATTTCCTTGCGATAAGGATTTCCTCTCTATGGATTTCTTAAATCCACCAAGTGCTGACGAACAAGATTTCTTGACATTGCATATAGAACTGTTAGGTTAAAATTATCAAGATTTTATTCTTTGTAACCTAAAGCTTGCCTCAGGGCGTTTCGTTATCGGCTAAAACAGGACAAAGTTTGTTTAAAAGATAGAATACTGAATTATTTCAAGAACCTGCAAGATGCTTTGTATTGTGTTACTCTGTGGAATAGATGGATATTGTGGGATTTATCAAAAGGTTACTATACGATGAGCAACTCTGATGTAATCAAGACTGCTGGCATCCTGTGCTAATAATATGGGTGAGCACGAGGAAACTTTTTCCATAACTGTATTTAAATGTCTATTGGATTCAGTTATGTTTGCTTATTTGATTATGTAAAGTGTCATAGAGGAAATATAGTTTTTGGAGTCTAAATTGTATTTATTATTTGTGTGATATCAATGACATTATAGATGACAATTTAGAGGATAGAATGTTAAGTAGGATTTACTAACATAAAGAATTTGTATAGTGATGGCAGGAACTGAGGGTGTGCCAGGGCCTGCCATGGAAGAGCCACTGTCATCCAGGCTACAGTGGCTTCAGCAGCGTCGAGAGGCACTTCAGGATAAACTTGCTCAAAAGAATAATGAGTTAAAAAATCTCTGTGTTGAGGAGGCTGAACTTACTGGGGTACTGCCACCAGAAATACCACTAGAACCTGGAGAAAGTCCACCAACATTCCGTAGAAGAGTTGGTACTGCGTTCACTTACCCTCAGAATCTGATTAACAAGCTCAAAAGCAGTGAAGCAGTGAGTATATCAGGTTTATAAAACTTCATTTAATTTTCATTCTTCTCTAATATTTTACAATCAATGTAACAGGAGGAGTCTGCACTGGAATTAGAGCGTCAGGTCCAAGTGGGTATAGCTGAAGCTGCCTTAGGTATATTTAATGATCCAGCTGAGAGTAAAGCTGTGCGTCGCAAGCACAGATTAGTTTATCAACAAAGTCAAAGAAGGCTACAAGATTTGGATGCGCGTTTAAATTTTATACGACAAAGTCATGGCAAGAGTCACCGCCAAACACAGCTTCCTCATGTATCTATGTACTCGACACAACCTTATCTCCAAGCTCACGTCAAGCACAGAACTAAGAAGCCGCGACCACCCTTAGAAAGTACAGGTAAATACTTCGATCAATATTTTTCAGTTATTTCACCTACTTACCATAAATTTAGATGGGATTGCTACACGAATTGCATAATATTTCAGGTAGCGAAGGTAGTGCAAAGAGTTCCAGGGGAGTTCTTCAGGAAGGTGGTGTAAGTTTGAGTCCACTAGGACCAGAACACAATTACAACACGTACCCAGGTCATGGATTCCAGGATGGCGAGAACATACGTCCAATTGTACCAAATGTCTACAATCACAATCGCATAGGTCAACCACCTGTAAGTCCCGCTATGCATCGACAAAGTCCGAAACTCATAGAACATGATCTCAACGATAATCACAACGTTTACATCCTACCTGAACCATACCGAACGCGAACATATTCCCACGGTAGCGGAGGTTCACGTAATCATAATCATTACACGGATGCTGAGAGAAATTATCGTCCAGTACCCAACACGTATACGGAGCATGAGCGACAGTTACGTCATAGACAGCTACATCAACAACAGCAATTGCAGAATCATCAACATTATCCACAAGAATACAGAACCCTGGATAACGACATACAGCTTCGACACCCTTCCCAGGCCTACTACGAAGCAGAGCCTCATGTTCATCGTTATGCCCATACACCTGACTATCAACTATCTTATCAACACAACAGTCAATCACAATCCCTTCAAAGGAGAGAGCGTGAATTGACTGGCACTAGAATTCCAAGGAATCCTGGACCACCAAACGATCCTCATCAATCGCCAGGATATTGGATGCGTTATGAGGACGATATAATCTGGTGTTCGGATGAGAAACCTGTCGACAGATTTGGAAGTCTTGATCGTAGGAAGCACAATGCACTTCAGAACACAAATAGTACAGCAATAGAGACACAGTCTCGTTATCACACAGTTGCAGGTAATAAGACATCAACGATACTACCTAGACATCATCTTCCTCTGTACCCACCACTATCCGAACAAGCCCCACCGAATAGACTGTTATTAAGGACTCAGTCTCTAGGCAGTGTAGAAACATGGCACTCTGGTTACACACATGAATCACCTGATAATAAGGATACCACAGACACTGTCGTTCGTAAAAAGGAAAAAGAGTGGTACGAAACCTCTTTAGATTCAGCCTCTAGCCCTGGTCCAGGTTCCGGATCAGGATCAGGCTCAGTCCCTGCAGTGATACATCAAAACTTTCGTCAACCAACAGCCTCAATCCCATCTATACCGAAAGCCATACCAGCCACCAGAGAACTTCTCTCCGAGGATCAAGACCAGAGAAATCATCGTCGCGAAATGGTTCAGGAGGAGCAACGTCAGCATCTTCAGTCACTACACAATCGTTACCACCAATCTGGCAAAATACCCCTAGAAATACCCGCCGAGTCAAAACACTCAGACAACAACGAAGTGCCCCTAGAGTCCCCAAAAAATTGTACAATAGTACAAGCTGGCAAATATCAACCATACCGCGAAGTGACAAAACCCTTTGAAATGTCAGACTTCTACAAGTATTCAACGAAATTTCGCAAAAGAACAGAGAATCCTCAAAGTCAGGTTACGACTGATAGCACAAACCACGTGGGTAGTTTAAACGCAAGTAAACCATTACAAGATCGTCGTGTAGACACGATGGTGGAAATGAGTCAAGAATTGACATTATCCAATGTCGATGACGGAATTCTTCCTAATCCGGTGCAAAAAAGAATATATCAACCCCTTCAGCGAATGACTTGTCAACCCTATGGCACCTTAAGGTAATGTGTGCGTGTTCGTGTGTCAATAGCCAAGTGTCTAACAATAATCGATCAATCCAGATCGACAAAACATGGAACTACCAATAATCGAATGCGTCTAATTAACATCATCGTCCAGGTGCTTACATCCCAGTGTACCGGAAAAGGAAGTGACGTACTAATGTATGACTAATAATTCCAGGCCGGAAGATGCTAGCAGCGAGTGGCATATGTCAGAAATAGATCCGACTTCTAGCGCTACGCTGGTATAGCAAGTTACATGGAGATAAGAACTTTTCATAGCTGATAGTGCACGACAAGGATCAGTGCGGATTTTGAAAACGTCAGTACACTAGTTACGAATATTATCGGGCTGTAAATAATTCTTCAAAGTGTCGATTCACTTTTTACACACGTAACATCGGTTAGCACTCAAAGAATTTGAGTATAGATATTTTTCACAAGCTCCTAACATTGGCTAGTTGAGTGTCGATTTCTGATTTATTTATTGTTGCGCAATTTTCACGAGTGATACACTACTGTCATATATACAGATATATATATATATATATATTTACCACCACTGGTGCCTTTGCAAAAAATATGCCAACCTAATTTCGTATACTTAAATCCCTACGATTTGGCTCATTAAGAGTGCGTAGGCGCAAGCTTCCACGAAAGGATTCACTGATTGTGTTCAATTGCCACATAATGCTACTGAACGATAAAATATTATTCTTATATTGTGATTGCTTGTCGAATAGACATGTTATTGTCTAGTATTAATAAATAAGTACCAGGATAATTGTAAAAAAATATTAAAGAAATCCAGTTATATCTGAGTGCTACGACAATTTCGAGAACACAACGTAATTAAGTACGTTTAAGAAAAACTTATGATAAATTTAAGTGCCTTCGTACAATAATAGATTGTAAGTGCCTTATTATTATATTATTATATTTAAGAGCCAAAGACTGCGTGTGAATCGGACAATTGTTAAAGGTTTATCACATCGGTTCGAGTGTCTGATATTTATTATATGTAACTCAATAAAAGCCTATTTTGTACGTTCCAATCTGGATTTTTCAACAAAAAAGTAATGCCAAAAAAGCCTATATAGTAAAAACCAAATATATCCCAATTTTGCGGGTCCATTTTAAAAAATGACACTAAAAAAAATCGCCATCACGGTTTTTACCCTTTGTTTTATTATACAATATACAATTTCGATGACAATTTATATACATTGATCAATTAATGCATTTGCTGGTAATCGAGATGATTATTAAGAGGATATATTCATTTAAGATACATTTACAAACGTATCTGCAGCTGCGGGTCCTCGATAAACTTAGCTGAGTCATTCGAAATCATCATCTCCTGGTCCTTAAAATACGCCACACGTATCAAAGTCGAAAGCGGAAAGATAAAACGAATTCGAAATCCTAATTAGATTCAATAGAGAGAATCGTTGGATACAGGATATTTCGTGTGTCTTATTAGCATTAATCATTGATACAAGAGCCATTCAAGATCTCACGTCATTTTAAATAACCATCGTCGCATTATAATAATATAATTAATAATTTGTGTGTATATGACATCTCGGATTCAGCGTATATACCTCAGAATCTTTGGTCGCGTTTGTAATTCTAAAAAGGCTCTCGTGAAGTATATCGAACAAAGTCACGTTATATCAAGTAACCATCTGCCGCACACAATAATACAATTATACCTGATGATTTTCAATTAATCATACAACAAAAGGATGTACGATTGAAATACGGGGGACGGATACTAACGATTTCGTGCTCTTTACTATGGCGCGTATAAGAAGTGATGCACTGCACATATAATTAATAAGTTTCTATTAATTGACCGCATGAAAATATCATGCGAAGTCGTAATTCAATTAATATCATTAATGCACTTATGTACTTGCATTAATAATGGACAGTATTCACAAAGAATCCTACAGCTGTTTCTTTCTCCTTTCATTCGAAATCTGTACAACGTTTAACGGTTAAATTCGTATACTGCGTGAGTCAACAGTAAAGTGAAACTAGCCAGACGTTATTCTCTAATAGATTGAAAGATAATAAATGTCAGTATAATTTCATTCTCTTCTTTTCTTTTTTTTTTTTAACAATAAATCAAACATTCACGAGATAATTTATCCTTCTGTGCGCTGCACACGATAACGGAAGTATAAACATTTCAGTTCAATTGCAACGATATCAAGCCCGTATGTATATATATAATATAAAATTCCCTTCAACGATTATTATTACTAGTAATTATTACGAGAAATAAAAATCGTCCAAACCACATACGACGTTTCTGACATAGAGTTTTTTTTAATTGTTTTTCGAAAGCAGTCTCTGCAAGACCCTGTCAAGAATTTATCATAATTCGTGCGGCCATTAGCGTAGAAAATTTGTAATTATTATCACCATCCTATCGGGGTACATCCTGTACATGGTATTGTTTTAATTCTTTATCGTAGCAATGATAACCGCAAGGGAGGGGGTCAAGCATGCACATTGCTGGTAAGTAGACATTACCGATAATTTATCATTTATACAATATAAGACTGTAAGAATAGACACACGTATATATACGTATAACGCTGAGATGTCGATAAGAGTTGAGAAAAAATTCTAATTCAAAACCAGCCCAAACGTTAACCTTAATTCCAGTCTAATATTAATCTCGCTCGCTAGTCTCCAGGTTCTCGTGATTTCCCAGATTGCTTAATGATTTTTCATTATTACAAAAAAAAAAAAACCAGTATCACTTCAGGACTTGTCACAAGAAGCTGGAGATTTCTCATGGTAAATACGAATAGCAAGTTAAAATTTTTTTTAGTTTTCAAGTAAATATGCCTCTTGTACAAACTAATTAATATATACCCTTTAAACATAGAGATATAGAAGATAAGATGGCATCGGGGATCCAGGATGAATAGTGAACACTAATGACATATAATAAATGTCAACGTGAATAAAAGACGTATAAGAAAGAACAAAAAAAAAAAAGAACTGGCTTCGTCCAGTGTATTCACCGACAATTGTTTATTACGTTTTCTACTTCCAATAACAAAAATATATTATCGTAAGAAATGAATTCGAAGCCAACCATCGAACTCCCATACTAACGTACAAATTAATGACTAAGAGGCTCTAACGGCGCATACGAAAATGTATCTTTATCAATTTTCTTTTTGTTTTTGCTTTTTTCTTTTTTAATATACTCTTCGTTCTCATTAATCATTAGGTCCGAGAATTAATTAAATCGGTCTTCTTGCGCATAGCGGTTAGCATCGCCGTGACCCACGGCTCTGATGGTTAGTATTACGTAAATATGCTAGATTCATTTATTCATCACTTACGAAAGGTGTTATTACGATCTCCAACGGCATTATAGACTCTTTATCGTCGATAATAATATTGATGGATTATCGAACGAACAACGCTGACGGTACGACCCTCGAAATAATCTTATACACGCATTTTAATGCCCTTTGCTCTCTGGTATACGATTGATGCGCGCATAGATACATATTCAGAGTCGCGACGTGGACCTGAGGGCCTTGAAGTGGGTCGAGGGTCGTAAGGCCAGATCGAACCTCTATAAAGGTCTAAAGCAATAGTTACAAACGTACGGTATTATTAATAACTCGTAAAGCGGTGGGGCTGATGTTATTTTCAATCTTCATCCGAGGGTCGTTCTTAATTCAATTCTAATTAATAACGAGAGACTTGGGTGTGCTTCGTCGTGCGGATTTACAAATATCAATGACGATTCTTTCAAAATCTAGAAATATACCCTAAGAGAAAGCAATGGCATTCCTCTATTTTTTTTTCAGGCTTTCAATTATTTTCCTTACCGACAGATGTATTTTTATCATTAACATACTATATCATCATACCAATGGTATTTATCACGGGCTTACATCATTTACTATTCTTGTATCGTTTTGACATCGTAGCTAATCGCCAAGGACAGGGATGCTAAGAACGATAATTGGGTCTGACAGTCGACGTGGCATTAAATTAAAAGAAAATAATTGATTGCACGTATCATATTAAAATTGTACAGCTCAAAGGTGTGTTGAGGAATATTTAAGTTTTTCGATAGCTCGGCCCAGTCAAGAACGTTATAATAAAATATTATGTATAATTTTATAATAAAATTTCGCCAGAGTCCCCATCACCGATTCCAGTCGGGATATCCTCTGAGCGATTATTAACGAAAACGAAATATCCATTGCTAGGATTAAAAAGGATGGAGGTATCGAATAATTAATCTCAATCCAGACAGCATTGATTGCTTCATTAGAGCATCGAAAAGTCGACATCGCGAACCAATTGGAAAAGTATAATTTTGTTTTATACATATATGTGTATATATATATACACACACAATATATCCTTAGCATCCCTTTCTCAAATATAAACAGGCGCTACTTCAACGCATCGTTGACAATTCTTTAAATATTATATGAAGCATCTGCACGAGAACCAAGCCACTTAGGTATATAAGTAAATTAATTACTAAATAGTACGAAGTCGTTAGTAGCGCTAAGTCATCGAACGACGCGGCTAGTACACGAGAAAGGTACGTGAAAGATTTAATCATTTTTGTGATTATGAGATTTCTAATAAAATGCGTTAAACTAAGTGTTATCGCTAAAAGAAAAAAATAAAGCAATAGAAAGAGAAAGAAAAGTAGAATCAATACGACCGCGACGATATTCGCTAAATTGGAATACAGAGATAATAATTGTGGACATTAACGAGTGTCGTCGCTACATTATAATGATATTAATGGATAAAGCAATAGAGAATTCAGCATCAGCCCGTAAAACGAAACTGACAATATTCAATAACATGTAAATCGAATTTCGCTAGGATAATTAATGTTTAAACGCATTACGTAAAGCTATCTTAATAAATATAGCAACAATAGCAACGAAGGCAGTAGCAGTGTATTATCGAGCGTGCTCCACCTCAATCTATCACAAGTCGAGCGCCATATTTAAACGTTTACAGTTTCTCTCGCGAAAGAATCCATTCTGAAAGCGCATAATTTATCATCACTAACGCTATTATCAGCATTCGTTCGTAGACATTCGCTCGTATATCATCGTAGAGGCAAGACGCACACACAAAAAAGACAATCACGCGGTTCATTCATTCGTTGATGCATTCAAAACAAAAAATAAGAAAAAAAAAATAATAATAATACATCTACCGCAATATACAAAGATACAAAGTAACGCTATACAGGTTGAATAATTTAAAGTAATTTCTTAAATATTTGCGGAGCCGCAGCGGGAGGTAGGATGATACTCGGTAAATCGTACTTCAAGCCGAACGTTCGTTTTCTATTTTTTTACTCACTCATTGTCTTCCTCTTCCTTTAAGTATATTTAATTAAGTATACGAATGGACGATCTAATCATTCTCACATGTGGTGTCAAACGTGATTCCAATTTATGTACAACGCGGCTCCTATACCTGGGTATCCCATTGATTGAATGTTACCAGCTCGTATCCACGTGAATTAAAAATTCGTGAAATCGCGTGCAATTTACATTCAATCTGTAGACAGCGTATTACATCAAAAAGGTTACTGTATAGACGTTCAGGGAGCGAAAAATCGCGTACCCTATAAAATACAAATGCCACACGTTTGCCAAAGGATAAAACCAGATACAGTTTTTTTTTTTTTTGCGACGTAGGAAGAAACAGCGAGACTCCTTAATCATTAACTCCGATACAATTAACTCTTAAAGCGACACTCCTAAGGATACGTATCGCGCGTTACATTATATTAATGTTACATCGAACATCGATCTTAAGGTTCGAAAACAGCGAATTGATATCTTTTTTCTTAATCGCTTTGGCGCGATCTAAAGTTCCTTAAGGATCTCTTAAATTAACATCCGAGGCAAACGACGTGAACTGCGACTCAGCTCTACGATCACTAGGAGCGATAAGTATCGTTTGATCGAGCGACCATAATCGAAACGACACTCGGCATCTTCACGCGCAACTTTTTGAGCAAACAGTAAAGGATACGTGAACTGTTAATATACGGCGCGTGAACAGTGGACATTAGTCTAAGTATCATTATCGCATGGTGATTGAAAAAGCTGAATTAGTCGAGTAAACGATTGGATACGATCAACGTGTCTAAAACAGCGTCCTCTTCTCGATGCGATTCAATTCGCCTATTCGAATGTCAGCCGTGATCTTAAAAGAAACTCTTTTTGCCCTTCCGATCGCATCCATTGTTATATTCGATTCGAATGCATAGATCGTGCGATTCTTGGTAAGTTCTAAGCAGCCATCGTTGCCATCCTAATCAAGAGGATAATCGTAGGATAAGTGGCGATTATACGTGAACGCGTTGAGAAAGTCGAAAGAATCGATCGCCATTACTTATCGATACTTACCTGATGGTCACTTAATAAAGCGATTGCGATAAATCGCGATATATATCGCGTCGAGCTTGAAGCACTGTCAGCCAAGTGTTTTTGTCTTTTTTTTTTTTTCATTTTTCATTTTACGTGCACGAGAGTGTCGAAAACTTTAATACTACCATCTTATAGGGGATGAGCAGTATCGAGCTCGCGATTCGTGAAGCTACGGCTCGGGCGAATTACGCCTGGCGAGTTGATGGGGGGAGGGAGGGAGGGAGGGGGGGGGGGACGAAGTATTGTGATATCGCGACAGCGATACAACTAGTCAAAAAATAAATCGTACTCGGACCAATCGGAGTCCTCCGAATCTGAGAAAAAGGCAACAATATCTTCGAGGTCGTCGATGCTGTACATCCAGCGATTGTCCCGCGCGTCCAAGAAGTCCCATAGGATCATCTGCTGCAGGAGACACAAGAAAAGTCCAATGGATTAATCGTTAGGCATTTATTAATACGACTTACATAAACGAGTAACAAGTATCGAGGTGGTACAATATAACGAGCAAAATTATCTCAAGCGAGATATTATATAACGAATGATCGGAGTTAGCATTAATGACTATTGGCTCACGTGTCATTATCTCAAGGTCATATCATCGAAGGTATTTTCTATAATTTTTCGTTTTCTTTGTCAATGAACCTATCGTACTATCGATTACGCAATTTCTTGCCATTTATTTCTTTTTGAATAGAACAAAGCTCCAACTTTCGGATGTAATTCCTGTCCAATTGGCAAGTAGCTGCTCTCGATTATTGTGATATCTAATAATTCATAGAAATCGAAAGCGCTTAAAGAATCTTTGGGTCATTTTTTAAAATCTAAATATTACACCCTGGTCCCGTTGTTTCTTAAAAATCGACTGATAGAGGGTATACGAATTTCGGTGGGTCATTGGGTCAAGTAGGTTACGGCTTGCAGGGAATAATTTGTAAGGCTTAAGAGATGACGTATAAATGATTGTACTTTTGATCAGAGAAATCCAGAGATAATAAAATTGAAATAGTAGGAAAAAATGCAGAAAGACTCAGTGCGTGCGTCATCTTAAAATATATCCAGTTAACAGGTTGTATAGGAATTGACATTATGTCAGAACAAGAGAACATCTATGTCTTATTCCTTACGTAGGAAACTTTTGACTTTCTTAATTATGCTGATGCCAGTACAAGCGTATAAAATGCGAATAAAATATCCCCATGGGACTGTCCCATTAATCGATCGCGTTTAACAACTAGATGTAATGGGAATTACCGGTTTTAGCAGTGGTAGAAAAATATAACATTGGGATCTTTGATCCAACAGCATGCTTAATGGCTACTAAAATCTATATAAACTAGCCTATAGTGCATAAGTGTGAACGAAAAGCTTAAGGCACAATACCAATTTACGAGTATAAGAATCTCTGCTGCAATGCGCGACCAGAGATTTTCTTGCAGACAGTAAATTCGTTCAGGATAATTGCTTTAAATTGTGTTCATACGTTCTTTCCTTACTTTCTACAACCAGGACATGCACTATGGCAATAGTACCAGCGATTACAAAGCGAAGATTCGCTTTCAGACTGCATTGATTTCATATTGGATGGTAAAGGATGAAATTTGTAGAAAAAAATTCAAAGCTGGTTAATAACTTACAAATTTCATCCATGTCAAGCCAATATTCAAATTGTATTCTTTTGAGTGAACATAGGTCCATTTCAATTATTATTATTATACCTATATGTCACAAACAAAGAAGGAAGGTTGGCGAAAGGCTCAAATTTAAATTAAATTCTTTGAAAAATGACACTTCAGTCGATTGTCAGGAGATTCGAAAGTCCTGAGGAGTATCGACCGATGTTAGAGAGACTGAGTACAGACGCGGAATATACGTTTGCTAGGACCGATAGTACAAATGGAATTGTAAGACGTGGACAACAAGTCGGATGATAAGTATATATCCACTCGACTACACTTACGTGCAAGAAATCAATGTCGGAGTCAGCGTTGCGTCGCTGTCGAACTGGTGGTCCCACGTCCGCCTTGGTACCGTCAGGTAGAGCGTGCAGGTAGAAACACTTGTTGCCAAAGGGACACTTGCCACGACCCTTCATGAAGTACTTGCAGTCCTTGGTGCTGATAATCAGAAAATAAAGAGTCGTGTAATTATTGTAAGAATCATTAATTCAATGCATCGTAGCCATAAAAGACTGTCTTACCTGAGTACTCCTTTATAATCCATAATGAGCTTTTCCTTTTCTTCTTTTGTATCGACCCAGTACATACTAGGACAAACAAAATCCGAAGTGACACGGCACTCTGGACAGGCTCTGATGATTTTATTATCGAATTGCGTGGCCTGTCTCCACTTCCTTATACAGGTTAAGCAAAAACAGTGGTTGCAGTTCGGTAAGATACCGAACCTTTGTTCCCGCGTTGACTTCTCCATTATCACCTCGAAGCAAACACCGCATGACTTTTCTTGACTCCGCTGTATAGCGAACGAGAGTTCCATGTCGACCTCGTGCTGTTTGACGCAGGCCTTGAGAAATAGAATTGAGAATGAGAATCACGGTATCAGATATTTCAATCAGCAATGATGTCACTTGCCTCAGTCAGAGATATAAGGATACAGTGAGTGATACTTGCCGAATTTCTTATTGAAATTCGGTTATTAGGTTAGAATGCATCCTTACGTTTGTGTGTTTCTTCCGTTCCTCCTCATTGTGCGGATGAAGTGCAGCACGACCGCACAGCTCGCATATGTCGCCGTGTACGTACGTACAGTTTGGTTTTTTACATATGCCACTGGCTTCTGCGTAGGGACAAAGCGGGGCAGACGATGAAGTTACTGACTGCCCGGTAGCATTCACAGCCTGAGCGTAGGAGACTGGTGCTGATGTCGTTGCTGATGTACTAGAGGTCTCGGCCGTCGATGAAGACGAGGCAGTTGGTATTGACAATGGCACGAACTCTGGAGCGTTCACCCATTCCTCAGCCAGCCGTGGGACGTCCTTACTGAACATACATAATTATGAATTTCAATATATTTGACCTAAGATAGGGTAGATTCTCGCCTAAAACTTTCATTCATCGGTAATATTGACCTTTCCAGATGTTAAAATACGTATTAATATACGCATTGACGTATACCATATACCAAGGTGACGAGTAATGAGACGTTAACGTTGCGACATACATCTTTTCCGAAACCGAAGCAGAAGAGATACCGGAAGTGTGGGACTCGAAAGACGAAGTCTCGGCCGTGCCTGGGCTGGAATCCTCGGCCGTGATGTGTTTGAACCGGCATCGGTCGCCGAACTTGCATATCCCTTGCTTGAAGAAATGACAGGCAGCTGTAGAGGCAGCAGTTAGAGTTGACATAGCATCCGTCTCGATGCTGGAACCACCCTCACGTCTTGTTTCTTGCACGTGACGATACTGGCAGTTATTTCCCTCTCGGCATATACCATTTTTAAAATATCTGAAACCAAAACAAGGTAATGTCAATGTTTGCCAACTGCTGAAAAACAAGTTGTATGCCAACATGCAAAGGAAGTACTTGTGAATATTAAACCAGGAGTTATATCTAGCAGTGGAAAAGTAAATTGTTCTGATTCAAAAAACTTCAATGTCACCTTCCTCTTTCAATCATTGTGAACTATTTCCAAAGGTTTGTGACCAGAATACAAGACATTCTACATTATTAGCTGCTCGTTATATTAAAAAACCAAAACAGCATTAATGATATTCGTGAAGTTACTATTTTACTTTTATTTTACTATTAATTCTACATAGTAACAAGAAATTTATTAGTATTCAATATTAATAGAATTTAATAATAATTCAAGGTAAATTAAACTTGAAAACAAATGACAAGCCAATGACTTTTGACATAGCATTATCACAATATAGATTTACAAAAGGTTCGTTCATTTCAAAGCACCTTATACATAAATGCAAGCAGTGCAAAACTGCCATGTCAATATTTACACTGCCAAAAAGGTTGACGTTTGGTACACAATTACTCCGTAATGCTTTGAACACAACTTCAATCCTTAAAACGATCTTAAACGGATAGCAGAACAAGTCTAGGATATAAAGTTTCAGAAGTCATTAACGATGCGTCTTCGTTAATAATTAAAAGAAATGATTATTCTTACCGGCAAGGGACGCTCCGTGTCCAAGTGTCGGCCATTTTCTTAAAGATCCCGTCGTAACAATGGTACGGCGCGCACTAGTAGAGCCCTGAGTTTTAAGCTCAAGTATGAGCAATCTCAGGACCACTCAACAAACCAGGATTCCCTTCGTTATAAGGAAACCTGTGTGGCAACTGAATATATTATCAGGACAGCTTTACCGCATGCACGGCCTTTTCTTCGCCTCGCCCCGTACCCCGTTTTTATTCTCTCAGGACGAACCACGCACTTTCAGCTTAACTGTCGCTCCGAAACTGTTAGCAAAATGACGATTGCTTCACTCCCCTTGTACGGTTGAAAAAAACATTCATGAGTACCCAGTAGTTGGCCAACCTGTTTATTAAAACAGGTTATGCAGGTGGCTATAGTAGTGTCCTCTACAAGGCGCCATTTTCAAGGGACCATGATCCGGCGATTCTGTTATTTGGTTTGGCTTGTAACATGACTTTCTTTTCATGAATTTTAGTATTTCTCACAGACAAGAATTAGAAGTAGAGACTACGGTCGTACGCAAAAATGTTTCTCAAAATGTGGTTAAGTATTTTAAAACATTGCGGCAGCCATTTGCTCGTCTGTGCAGCATTATGAGCACCATCTACTAAGGAGCTTATGCATTACGATTACAGGGTGAAATCTGTCAGTCCTCTTGAATCGATGGTAGTGGGAGGTATCCGAGTGAAAACTCCAACCTCGAAAATGGAGCTTATCACGTTTGTAGTTGCACACGGTCTGGATTGAAATTCATCCTTTGATACTGAAAAATTAAACTTTGACAAGGCTGTAACAGACGAGACGTTACGCTTGGTGATTCCGCGCGCGGATTACTGCGTGACTTTAACTAAACTTCGAGCTGACATCGAAGTTGTTTGCACGCAGACGGGCGAAAGTGACGTAAATTTGTAATGATTGAAAGGAAGCTTACTGAGCGATTCGTAGCCTTCCGAAATGAACTGCAATGGAAGGCCATCGTGCGGTGGTGAACGTGGATCAGACGCTCCTATGAATAACAAAACGATCATCACCTGTGAGCTTATTACTTGACAATTACTTTGTTTTAACCTGTTTCCAGCAATGACATTTCTTACTTGTCATTGTTATTGATGTTCCTCGACAGCCAGTCAATATCCATATCAATTTTCTCCCCTTTTCTTTCCCTTTTAATCATAACGATTGAGACCATGACCTCTTCACATGAATTGACCTCTATGGAGTTCAATCATTGATGGATGTCGGGGTCTTTCTGCTGGATATATATATATATATATATATATTAGACTTATGGTTTTAAACTATCAATTTTGTTTGTTAATATTAATCATTTCCCAAGCATTAATTCTTAGGGCATTATATAGCATTTCTTTTTCATCCAATTAGGATAATTGAGCTCGTGATCTCACTGTAATGTACTACTTTCTCTGAAGTGGTTCAATTAAATGATCAAGCGTCAGCAGATTATTAGTGAACATTATATTAAAGTAGAGTAGGAAGTAATAAATTATTCTTTGACAAGCTTCTGTTTTGCTTACTTTAAATTTAAGTCATAAAAATTGTGTTCCTGAGGATTTTTATGTATATTGTTATTACTTTAGGTGCTGGAGATGAGGAATTATTTGCTACTTTGGAAAATTCCCTGGTACAAGGTCTGCCTACGGAGTCATTCGAATGGAGAAGATCCTTTGGTCGACCAGTAGAGGATGTTTATGTGAATGCCAGATTTGTACCATTTTCCAAAGACATTTTGCCTACACCAAAAGATTGGCATCTAATCAAACAACCTATATTGCATATCTATTGGAGTGACTGTTGCGTAAGTGTGTGATAATATAATATATTTCATGATTAACATAAATGACAAAAAATACACATTTCTGTTAAAAAAATAGGATGTTGACGTTTATAAAACGTCAGTGAAAGATGACATAGATGCCTGGCTTAAAACGTTGGGACAATATCAGGTCCAAGACTGGATGATTGTGTTGGTAGAGACTTACGATATAAAGAAAAGTAACAAATTACTTCCTAGAACTACAGTATTAGATAAAATTCGTAGTGACTTTGCTTCTAAGCAAGGAGACAGGTAATCCTAGACTTTGTCATTCTGTTTAATAAAATATTTAAGTAAAGATATGAATATCCTTAAAATAATTGGACTGGTTGAAACTAATATATTCTAATAATAATTTAGGTGCTTGTCTATAATAAATCCAATTAAGTCTGAATCGCGTTCAGCCGAATCATGGAGAGGCTTAATATCTCGAATTCGGTACTTAGTGCTTACTGCCTATGACAAAACGCTTTTACGCTTCGAAGAAGTAATACGGGAACAGAGGGAAAGACGAAATCAGCCAGGCTGGAATTTTTGTCACTATTTTCTCTTGCAGGTAGTTTAATCTTTTATTAGAAATTAGGCCTTATATAACTCTATTATTGTACTGTAAAAAATCTGTCTTTAAATTATATATTAATATTTAGGAAGAACTTGCATTTGTACTGGAAATGTTAGGATTGTATAGTGAAGCATTGGTTCAGTACGATGAATTAGATGCTCTCTTCACACAATTTGTGCTTAATTCTAACGTAGGAGGTACGTTATGTATCTTGCATCAAAACCTTCTAAATTTTACGGCTTAACATCATTAATAACTTTTCTGTAATATCAAATACAGATACTCCAGCGTGGTTAAGTTCTTTCCAAAGTCCTCTTAATAACTGGATGGGTGTAAATTTGGATAATACCGTGGACCACAATTTAAGACTTCTTTTGGCTGAATGCAAAGCATCATTGCTCGATCTTCGAAGTTACTTATTCAGTAGACAATGTGCCATGCTACTTCTTCTCCACAAGCCTTGGGAGGTACGTTTACAAAAGCACAAGAAACAGACATTTCACAAGATTGTACATAAGAATAACAATAACTATAAAATAACCACAGGTTGCGCAGAGGTGCTTATCATTTGTATATAACACATTAAGCGAGTTACGAATGTTGGAAGTTCAAAGGCCAGAAGGCGCAGTTGAGTGCTGGGCATTTCTCTGCGCACTCGAAGTGATACAGGCTTGTCAACTTTCGAATTTAAATACAGAAAATGGACAAGAACAATTAGATCTCTGCTCTCTACATACTGCCAGCCTATGGGCCCTAGCAAATGATAAGGTAAGCCCATCAGCATTGAATATCTATATTAAATTAATGGAGTGATATACTATTATTACTAAATTACTCTATTATAAAATAATTTCTTTTAGTTAGGAGACTTGGGAAGATTGTGCGGTCTTATGCCCGGTAACGAATTGACTAGCGAGCAACTACATACGGTGGTTTACCTAATTGCGGGAATGGGAGATTCTGAGCCTCAAGTACCAGGAAAAGTAACTCCAACTGATAAACTAAAGGAAGCGCTCTCTTCTAAAGAGGCGTTTAAAAAACAATATCTTGAGCACGCTGAATTGGCAATGGGTACCTATAAACATGTTGGCCGTATAAGGTCGGCAAGATTGATAGGCAAGGAGCTGGCTCGATTTTATAGCGAGCTGGGGGAATTTCACAAGGCTGTAATATTTCTCTCGGACGCTTTAAAAACTTATACCGACGAAGGATGGTATCACTTAGCAGCGCAAACACAATTGGAACTTGCTCAATGCTATAAAAGAATGGATGATGTTGAGAAGTATGTTAAAGTTTGCGCCGCCATCGCCAGCACTGAGTCATTACACGTTACTGTACGCAGCAGCTACTTTGAAGAGATGCTTGCTTACATGAAAATGTTAAATGCACCTCAGCCGTTACTTACCGACCTGGCAGATAGTTTCACGATACTCAGTATAGAAGTGAATGTTACAGACAAAGTGATACAAGATTGTGTTGTTAGTGTGGAGGTGATTGTAAAAAGTTTACTACCAAGGGATATTAACTGTAGTTGTGCTGCGATATCTGTTGAGGAAATCAAGAAACCATTGCAACCATTGAACAAGAGAAAAGGAGTTAAGGTTTCCGATGAACCACAGATTGAACTGTAAGTAATTTGTAAATATTCATGGACATGTTTTAAACAAATACAATCTTTATATTGACATATTTTAGGTTATCTAAATGTACCATCGATGATATGAAACCACCTGATCCAAGTTTGATACATTTGCCAGTTTACTCGTACTTAGATTACAAACAAAATAAAAGTCTTGGGTCAGCCCGTGTCATTAATAAATCCAGTAAACCAATTGTGAAACGTTCAGATAGTGCCAAGCACAGAAAACCTTCCATAAACGTAAAGGGTGATTTTATAAATGCCTTAACATGCAAAGCATTCATATTGAAACCTGGTATCAATACGTTCACATTGACTAGGCTAGTAGATCAGCCAGGAGTCTACAAAGTTGGTCAGTTGTCACTCATTGTTGAAAAGAAACTTGAGTTTCTATCGCCCATTCTAAACCCACGATTGTGTTATGAAGTTGCTAAGACGCAGCCAACCATCTTTTTGAAATGCGGTCGAGATCTTTTAGCTGGCCTTACACAAGATTTAGAATTAACAATAAAAAGTGGCAGTGTCAAGATAACTGAAAATTCGACATTGAAATTACGTTCGTCAAGGGGGTTGACATTCCAATCACCCAAGAATGGAAATCTCATGGTTAGAGAAATGGTTATCCCTTTGGCTCCGTGTGAACCCTTTCAAACAACGAAAATAGAGCTGAAAGTTTTGGCAGAGCTCCCTCCAAAAAAAGACTCTTCGTCCATAGAACACATGGTAAATATAATTAACTTCTTTGCAGAGTCAAATACAGACTATCTCGTAATAACAATATAATATTTTTCAGCTGACTGTACAGTGTCCATGGGATGCGGAGGAGAGCATACCTTTACACTTTGCTCCTCCATTTATGTCAGACATGAAACTGCATACTGCCGAACGAAGGAAGTTTCTTCAAATTATCGTAACTGGTCTGACTGGTCAACTATTACAATTAACAGAGCCTCAATTAACGACAAGTGCATCGATGGATATTAGTTTTAAAAGCTTAAATCCTGTTGCTGGACAAAAACTTGTAATAGGCAATAGTATGAACGTGTCGTTCATGTGGGAATTGGAAATTGGCAAAGACGAAAAATCCTTAATGCCCATCAAGACTCATTTCTCCATGAAATATGTACCAGTCAGTAATACAGAAGACTCGGACGAACTTAGTGGGGACGATGATCCACTTCATATTTACAAGCTTGAAAAAATGGAGGAGGCTAGCAACGTGTATCGATGTAACTTTGACGTCGTTGATTACGTGGTAAGAAAATACATACGTTCTGTTGTCGTATCAGAATGTCTAACTGAAAGACTGCACAAACTTTTGTGTAATAACGGAATATAACATTAAAAAAAAAGATTCAATTTCAACTTGGTCAAAATTGCACGTTTTTCTTTATTTTTTTTTTTTTTGTTCCGATAGATAATTTAAGGAAATGAGAACTAACGGCTATTGCATAAGATATCACATCCTTGATTATCTGTTAATTTGATTTTGGAATAATAATTTTTGCAGACTTTGTTCGTAGTATCGTCGAAGGTGGAAGCCAGTGGAAGCGGAGGAGAATTTTGCCGTGCTGGCAGCATGTGCCACCTTTGTCTTACAGTTACTCGCATGTTACCTAATCCCAATCCAATCCCTCCACCTCAACTAATGTATGAAGTTTTGGCCGATCAAACCATGTGGGCCGTGTGTGGACGTACGGCAGGCATTGTGTCTTTGGACACACTCGAGAAACAAAGTGTCACGTTAGACGTGATGCCTTTAACGAGTGGTTACTTGCCACTTCCTGTTGTTAGATTATCACGTTATATCCCCGCGGCCGAATTGAAAAACGGTAAGTTACAAAAGGATTCATAAATGTAGAACAAAATTGTATATTAATTATTATTGATAACGGAGTTGAGAGCGTGAAAAAAAAATCCTTGTATATATTGATGAATTTTAAATATTATTTATTTTAAATTGACCAGTTGCAATTCACTTTACATGGTTGAATTATTTACATTGTTCCTTACTTTAGTTTCTGTATTAATTTTTTGTTTCAGACACCAATCGCAAATGCGAGGTAGTGACTGGCCCAAGATTGGAACCCTTTAGTCCGGGTCAAGTATATAATGCGAGTAAAGGTCAACAAGTTCACGTGTTACCAGCTGCACCTTTGGAAGCCAATTGATCGTTTCACTACAGTGTGGTAAATTAATATTAAATAGTTATCTTATCAAAAGCAAGTTGATGCAGAAAATATTATTTGTCTTCCCTCTGACATAACTTTTTTTACAGTCTTCTGAACACTCGATCTCTTAACCAGTTATTCATCGCTGTAACAATTTGTTTTTGGACAGATAATACGCTCCCCACGTTCTGCCATAAGAAACCAAGTAATAATACGACAATATTTATATATTATATGTAAGGAGCAAGAGTTCAAAATTAAAGGAACATGATAAGAGCAGAGAACAGCGAAGGCAAAGAAACAAGAAAATTTATATTATGCGGCGGAAAGTTCACGTCCTTCATTATCGCTAGTTACTTTTTGCAGAACAGGGTCCGTCATTGATTTTTTTTTCGCGGGAACGTTAAACGAAGTGTCATCGGTTTAGACAATTCCAAAATTTCTTTTATAAAAAATTATTCCTTCTTACAATACACGTAATTTATTGAAAATCTACTTAATCGGTCAATTCCAGTTTTTTACTTACGATTAGATCTTTGATTACGCACAAGAATGTTGACTGATGACATTTCTCTTTCGAGCTGTCTCGATTAATGATCGATGAGTATTGGAGATCCAAATTAATTCGTTGAATATATTCATTAGAATAGTTATGTGGTATTATGTGTAAGAAATATTATCGTACATAAAGCGAGTATAAAATTCATTTGACTTGAATGGGACATCCGACTGCGATGAGAGACATAGTGAAAGAACAACGCATACAACATAGTCATCAATTATCATTCTACTTAATAAAACGTTGAGCGACTGGTACTGATTATCGAATACTGGATTATAATATAGATATTTTGTAAACGTTGCCATGTAGCCTAATATGTAACTACGTTATTCTTTAGGCGATCGGGGCTACCTCAGCCTTTATTGTAAATAGCAGTGACAGAATAATACTCGAAAGCTGACATTTTTATTCGCGGATCGTAAGGGTGGTTCAGAGATAACTTTTTTTAGCATTTTCATAGAATTATTAGTCGGTAATTATTTTTACGTTGTACAAAGTGATAACACTTGGGTAAGTTTAATTGGCAGATTTGAATTTTGAATTTGTAATGGGCTGTACGATATACGATGAAAATTATAAGTAACACTTTACAATTTCTACAGTTTCTTCGTTTGCCAATTTGTACATACGTGGAATATTGTCAATATCTGGGCTATGCTGTTGTATATATACAAATGTATTTCATCGAGAATGTCGGATTATACGTTTTTTTTATGTTTAATCTTGAATAACACGCATTGTTCCTCGTGGGATGATTTGGCAAATATACGATAAATTATAGATCTACATTCATAAATAAATATTTAAAATACATACAAGTCGCACAAAAAATAATATATTCGAAACGGAAAACAGTAAAAGGACATGATAATTGAATGTGAATTAAACGTGCGTAATTTAATATCAATTTCAATGATAATTGCTCATATTTTTTAGACCATAGGTTCAGCATCACAGAATAATCAATTCAGTTGTTACATCCGCATCTTATTATTACATTGATTACCTCAAATGATACGTAAGCCTCATATCTATAAATGAAACCATTGAAAAAATTCTAATTTAGTAATTATCAAATACTATGATTTCAGAAGTCATGTACGTATGTCTTATTTCTGTTTTCATTCACCGTCCATCAAACAATTTGCAGGTACAGACTCAATATTGCTTTAAATATTTAATGAAATAATTAACGTTAATTCTTTGTTGCGGTATTGCTTCTGCTAATCGCAATGATACAGTAATACTATTAATCATGCACACGATACCCTGATCATTATAGTAGGCCAGTAGTATCCAAATTGTCATACATTCGACCACCTATATTGATTGTGTATACATTGTCATAGAAATTCTAAACACCTCGCATAATCCCTTCAGCGAATTTATTGTTAAGTGCAATAATTGAAATAGGTATTCTCAATCTTGAGAGAGTCTTTGTTGCTCCATTAATGTAAAAATACTTATGGAAATGACTCATATCTATGGATTGAATTATTACAATTATACCAGTTTATATCAGCAACATTATTTGACACTGTATATAATATCATGTAGTCTGCATGAACGTGCCTTAAAATTGTATCAGCTTCATTGCAGCTCAAAATTTAATGAAATATTGGATCGAACAATTATTGGATACTGTGAAGTATTCCAGTGCATGCTATTTCTAATTGTCTTATGCTGTTAGATTTGACCCATTCTACAGAAAGAAATTAATGGAGTACAGAAATGTCTGCAAGTATAAAAGCATTGTATTGTTTTAGTGTGAAAATGAAAATACTTGATAAATATTTTTGCAAGTATTATAATTGACTTAAAAGCTAATTATCTATATTCTAAAGAAAAAAAATAATGTATGACCTGCAAAAACCCTTAATGAAATAATAGAATTATAAGTGAGTGGATTGTTTAAATCCTTCATAGGTACAAGTATTGTTTTGTTATGATAAGAAAAATCTTTTGTTTAATATAATATAGTTTATTCTTTTCTACTGTCGATCCCATGACAAATTTTCACATTGTACACTTTGTTTTCCTTTACATACAATTATTAGTGCTCTGATCATTATGAATACAGCTCTATGTTGTTTTCTGATTTGCCAATACATTAGCTGGGTTTGTATTGTTTCTACGATCCTGCTTATATATAAGAATATATATTCTACATCTATATAAGACAGTTGTGTATATACTTACTGTACTGAAATATGTAAATCCTATTGTCAGCCTGATTATCAGGCTCTATTGCTGACACAGAAAATAGGGTCTATTATTTAATAAAGAAACCATATTATTGAAATAGCTGTTTGAATTCTCAAAGAGAACTAGAATATTATAAAGTATAATTTTAATATGGCAAGTATGCACATGGAACTGCGTAAAGTAAACATGCATGTGGCAATTGCAAACCTAGGAAAAATTGGAAGTGTTATCTATACACATGCATATTATAAAAAATTATTGAGTTAAAATTATAATCTAGAATGAGTATCTGCATCTCTATTTTATTATTTGTCAACAGATTGTTGCACATGCAAAAAAGATATCTTCATAAAGCACCATTCTAAGTAGCATTGCCAAGCAATATTGTGTAGGGGTATTAATATTTGTAACCATTAATTCTAATTCAAATAATAACAGAGTGATACTATTAAAATAGTTTAATTATGTAGATCTCCATGTTCACAATTCTCTGACATTCAGTGCAATATAAAAAGTTGGCTATATCTTATGTTGTAATTAATTAAAAATAATTTTTAATATGTAGGCAAAGGTTGTTGTGTGAGTAACAATCCAAATCTTCTCTTCATCGTGATACGTTCCCTTGAGAATTTGTCTTCCGGTGAGAAGCGAGCTGAAATGTTTAATATAAAAATTATACATTCTGCTTCATGACACATTGAAACTCATTCAAACTATAAGATCTCTAAAATATAACCTACCGGGATGTGCTGACAGTGTGGGTTTCCCATTTGGATCAACTTTCTGCAAAATAAATAAAAATTTACCACCAACGATTGATTATACATGTGGTAATAACCAACAAAGTACAACACCATTCAGACTATTAATACGAAGTACCTTAAGCGTATACACGCGGTCTCCATCTTCGTTCAAATAGTACATAAGATACATGTTTCTGGTTTTCTCCAGCAAATATTTTCAATATAACTCTAATATTTTATTATGGAAATATTCAATTTACTATCATTAAAGTTATGCGATAGTCAGCAACAGCGCACCAGCTGATAGCACAAATCAGTGAACTGAATACAACTAAAGCCAGATGTACATAACTGATCGCTAGACACCACTAGACACTAGCGTCACCAGTGATAATCACGAGTGCAAACTGGTACCAAAGAAAGGATCCCTTGTTCACCTCTTCCTGGATGTTTGGTCCCCACTAACTGCCACTAATCGTGACGCCGTTGAACCAGATAGACTAGAAGAAATACAAATGATACAACAGTTAGAAGTGCGTATATACGTGAAAGCATTGTGTTCATTTCTTCATTTGTCAGATACGTATCTTTCTGGCGTATGATATCTTGTTAAATGGCCTTATCAAAACTGAACCTGTAGAATCAAACTGTGAATTTTAGTGTTTGGTTGAAAGGACCTTGGATTTGCCATCTGTACAATAACGTCGTAGACTTAGTTTTTTGATATATTAATAACTTGAAGACATGGAAGAGACAGACACAAGGACTAGAACAGATGTTGGTCATAACATTAACAGGCTTGAAAATAACTCCTGGAGTCAGGCTCCAGAGAGTGCTGATGAAGATGAAAATGGACTTCTGGATTCCAGTGTATTGGAATCAAGGTTGGTAGCAAGATATACTGAGTACATGTGTGAATAGTTGGAGTGTATCTATCACATTCCATGATTACAGACAGCAGATATTGAGCCCGACCTCTCAAAATCAACATCAATATGAAGCTACCAGCTATGCTGAAGACAAGATGAGACGGAGACTTAGGTTCTTCTTTATGAATCCCATAGAGAAGTGGCAAGCCAAGAGAAGATTTCCATATAAATTTATTGTTCAAGTGATCAAGATAGTGCTTGTTACGGTCCAGCTTTGTTTGTTTGCCCATAATAATTATACGCACGTGAATTACGCTTGGGATAATCGGATTGCATTTTCTCATCTCTTTCTAAGAGGATGGGATGCTACGCAAGAGGTATATCGTCATTTTCAATGCTAATACAGTTATGGATATACTAGATTATGAATTGTTAAAATAGTATACTGCTCTGCTATGCATTAAAATAACAACCAAGAGCATTATCTATGTTGTTACTCGTGTTCCATTGTTTAGTCTGTCTTATAATTATTTGATTTTGCTGGGTATAAATATAATACTGATTAGCTTGACCTTTTATAATTAAATAGATTCATCACTCAAAGAAATTACATTATCATAAATATAATAAAATTGTCTCGGGTTATTAGAAGTCATTGATGCTACATTATCTCATGTTGATACTCTGAAAAACTATGTGGCATGAGCAAATAACATCTAATCCCTTTCTCAGGTACCGGCATACCCTCCAGCAACTGGTCCACTTGCAGTTTACAAGAAGGATGAGTTTTACGATACTATTGATTATGCTTTGGATGGTTACTACGATCTCGATAACGCTATCGGACCTTACTCATACGTCGCTGAAGATAACTCAGTAGTTCCTATAGAACTATGCTTATATCATTACAAGGAAGGTATTATATTTGGCTTTAACGAAAGTTACGTTTTCAATAATGAAATCAATGAAACCTGCATAGAAATACCTCATAAATTCAATAATGGATATACGTCGGAAGTGTTCTTAAAGGAGAAAAATATTGAGATAAACTTTACTGCACTTGTTCGAGCACATTTGAACTTTGCAGTGAAAACTGTTAATTTAAAGGCCGCTGGCCCAATAACTCCGCCAGACTGTTATCAGTTTAATATCACGATTGATTTTGATAACCGAGATCATGACGGGCAGATGCTTCTTTCTCTGGATGCCGAGCCTCATAGACTCCAATGTAAAGGAGACACCCAGTATATTACTGACAATCAAATTGAATCAGCCCTGCGTACAATCTTAAATGTATTCGTCATACTAATCTGTACGATTTCTCTTGTCTTATGCTCGAGAGCGATTTATAGAGCACAATTACTTAAGTTCGAGACAATGGATTTCTTTAAAAAAACTTACGGCAAGACTCTCAGTTTCGAAGGAAGGTTAGAATTTTTAAATTTCTGGTATATTATGATAATAATTAATGATATTCTAATTATCTTCGGTTCGGCTATTAAGGAACAGATCGAAAGAAAGCAATTCAGTAGCGACCAATGGAACATTTGTAGTATGTTCCTTGGCACGGGAAATCTTTTAGTGTGGTTCGGCGTTTTACGATACCTTGGATTTTTCAAAACGTACAACGTCGTTATTTTAACTTTGAAAAAAGCCGCACCAAAGGTCGCGAGATTCTTAATATGTGCTATTCTCATTTATGCGGGTTTCACATTCTGCGGTTGGTTAATTCTCGGACCATATCACATGAAATTTAGATCCCTCGCTACGACTTCTGAGTGTCTCTTTGCTCTTATCAATGGTGACGACATGTTCGCCACCTTTTCTATCACGTCCTTCAAGTCTCCCATGCTGTGGTGGTATTCAAGATTATATTTGTATTCATTCATTTCACTTTACATTTACGTTGTTCTTAGTTTATTCATATCTGTAATAATGGACGCTTATGATACGATAAAGTTGTATTATCGCGATGGCTTTCCAAAGAATGATTTGCAAGCATTTGTTGCTGTCTGTACCGATGAAGCTTCTAGTGGGATTTACATGGAGGAATCTGGATCCAGTGAGTTTTCTGAGCTTTTTGATAGGTTTTTTTGTTGTCGAAAAAGGCCCTACACTTCATTCGATGCCTCAAATAGCACATGCAGCACAAAATCTGAACAGGTCTGTGGCGGTGCCATCTGTATATAGACCATTAAAGACGCATGGATCAATCGTTAGGAATTATGGGGCAATATTAGACACTACCCTTTGAATATGACGTAACGTTGTATCCTTATTTTGTGATCGTGATATTATGTTATACCGTTATTGGTATCTTTATAGATTATTCGTCCTCATAGTATCATTGTTGATCCTTGGGATTCTATGAAGGATGTGAATTTCAAAGTTCATAATGGATTCAATACAGTGTGATAAAACTGATAGTGCTACTTTCATTTGTGGAAGTCTACGTGCGAGCGGCTAGGGTCAACTTTATTAATTATTATTTAATCTATATATAATATTGATAAATTCATATAATAATAGGAATACTGGAAATACTCTTACTGAAGTTCGTCGCTAGCACAAAATATTCTAGTATTTGTATCTACCATTCACTAAACGTACATGATCTCATTCATTGTCATTGAAAACAAACTGTTTTACGTGTATCTCGAATTTCTATGCAAAGTAATAATTGTACATTTTTAATATTAGTATTCTTTGCTACGTCTTCAATGTTTTCGCAACAATTATTGTATGATCTATATGATTGGCTAACTTCTTGCTCATTGCAACAAACGGAAAACGATAAATTTGTATTATAGAGAATAAGTGAGCCCAAAAAATTTTATAAAAACTCCAATCTAAATTTGTGCACCCTGCAAATCATGTTATTTGCATAATGGATGGATTAATTCATAGTATTCCTCATTGGTAATGTTCATAGTATATATTTTTTTTATTTATTACAAATAGTCTTATAATTCTCTAAGATAAAATATTAATGCAAAATATTATTCCATGTATAATCAATTATTAAATCTATGCGAATAAGAAAAAATATTGTATTGCATATGTGAAATGGGACTATATATCGATGAAAGAACATTTTTAAATAAGACAGAATACTATTCTGTCGTTAGATGTTCGTAGTATACCAGAAGTCCCCAAGAAAATTGTACTGTGTATGGTAAATCATGGCAAAGTATAAGCATGTAACATAAGTGAAGCTGATAATAAGTGTGCCAAAGGAATAGGCGGATGTAAAAATCCATGTATTTATATTGTATATATATAAAATACAACAAATATTTTTGTCAGTCTTTATTAATCCTCACCATCACCTCTAATTAATCACAATCAATATTCAAGACAATGCTGCATCAACCCTATGCTTCATCTCACTAAGGAAATGCATCGCACATGAGTTGCATATCAAAATGGATTAATTAGAAAAAAAATAAGAAATCAATAGACATATAGCAGAAATTAGAATTATTCATTAATCTCACCAACCTTCAATGCCGCCTACGAAATTTCTAAAGGTATTTAGGTAGACAAGTTGTCAAACAACATACTTATTGCAATAATACTTTGTGTTCGGTTGTTAAAACTCACAAAAAAAAATCTACTGCGCGTAGAATTTAAGCAACCTGTAAGCTACGCGCGAGATCAGCCATTGAGCCTGCGTCAAAAGTGACCAGTAAGCTTAAGTGGGAATTTGCTGTGCTGCCAACAAGTGCATTGTTTATATAGGATCTGTCAAAATGAAAGACGCTATCGGAGTACGAGAAACGGAGTTGATTGAACAATGAAAATATTGTCGAGTGATTGTATAGGAAGAGTGAAAAGTTAACGTTAAGTAGAAGTAGATAGGCGTACTCTCTTTCTACAATAGCAGTCGCAAAACAGGCCGTTATATTTTTATATTAAGCACGACGATGCCGAGTGCAAGAACGAACAAAGGCGAGCAGGGAATATGCTTTCCTCAAAGAGAAGCATCGACGAGCGAGCACAGCATTTCCAGTATGGTCTCGAATGTTTCTAATTCGCAGGACGAAAATTTTCGGGTGCCTAAACATGCTGAGAACAGTCTCAAAGTTATGGAGGAATATTTGTACAAAGAGCAATTAACGGATGTTACACTGATTGCAGGTGGGAGCAATGTCTTTTTTATAAATAATTACTCAGCTGTACGATCTACGTGACTTTTTATAAATATTTTGTTGTGTTTGCGTGGTTTTGTAATGAGAAATATGAGGAATCTTTGTATGCCGATAGGGGAGAGACGTTTTCCAGCTCATCGGCTAGTTCTCAGTGCTGGTTCGGAGTACTTTGCTGCTATGTTTACTAGTTCCTTGAGAGAATCTGGTCAGACTGAAGTAGAATTGATGGAAGTTGATGGTGATGCTTTGTGGGCCTTGGTTCGATATTGTTATACAGGTAATTAAATATTCTCTTTGACTTCCTTGGCTGATTCATTCATCTAGCATGATGAATATTTTTCATTCTTTAGGATGCATAGAATTAAGAGAGGATAGTGTGGAAACTCTTCTGGCAACTGCATGTCTTTTACAATTAAATCCAGTTGTCAAGGCTTGTTGTCAGTTTCTTATACAGCAGCTTCATCCAAGCAATTGTCTGGGAATACGAATGTTCGCTGATACGCAAGGATGTGCTCATTTATTGAGTGTAGCACATGCTTATACTACAGAACATTTTATGGAGGTAATGAGGAATCAGGAATTTCTGTTACTCACTGCTAACGAGGTTGCTAAATTATTAGAATCAGAAGACCTAAATGTTCCATCGGAAGAAACGATATTTCAAGTATGACATATTTTATCAATGATTAACTACTATATTTGAAGTATGTGATTAAAAGTTCATTATAATTGTTAGGCTTTAATAACATGGCTCGAGCATGATCCAGAAAATAGAAGCAAGGATGCAAGTAAATTATTAGGTTTAGTCAAACTGCCATTGCTCTCACCTGCGGTAAGTGAATAAAATATTTACTAATAAGAAAAAGCAGACATTACATTATACAAAATTTACTTCAAAACAGTTCATAGCAGATCATATAAAGAATAATGAAATCTTTCAAGATCAAAGATCTGCAAAAGATCTAGTAATAGAGGCTTTGATGTATCACCTTTTGCCAGAGCGTATACCAATTTTAAGTTCAGGTCGCACCAGGCCTAGAAAAGCAACAGTAGGACAATTGTTAGCTGTTGGAGGAATGGATGCGAACAAAGGTATCTTTATTCGTAACCTTTGCTAATTCAATTAGCAAGATCAACAAATGATACATATATATTCTTCACAGGTGCTACGTCTATAGATGCATATTCATTACGTGATAACTCATGGAAGTATTTGGCCAGTATGAGTGGCAGGAGGCTTCAATTTGGTGCAGCTGTCGTTGAGAAGAAATTAGTTGTCGCTGGTGGTCGTGATGGGTTGAAGACTCTTAACACTGTAGAGTGTTTCGATTTTACCTCATTGACCTGGAGCACTTTGCCGGCAATGATTATTCATAGACACGGCTTAGGAGTAGCAGTATTAGGAGGACCCCTTTATGCTGTAGGCGGTCACGACGGCTGGAGCTTTTTAAACACCGTCGAAAGATGGGATCCTCTGACACGACAGTGGAGCTATATTTCTCCAATGTCCGCGCAAAGATCTACCGTTGGGGTGGCTGCGCTAAATAACAAGTAAGAAAACGTATTGATTTTATTCAACAAGATTTTTAAAGCTACCATTTTCGCCAGATGGATCGATTAATCCTGTGCATGATTGCAGACTTTATGCAGTCGGCGGAAGGGATTTAAGTTCTTGCTTAAACACAGTTGAGTGTTACGATCCACATACGAATAAGTGGACTCCTTGTGCTTCTATGGCGAAAAGACGTGGTGGTGTTGGAGTAGGTGTTTTGAATGGATATCTTTATGCTCTTGGAGGTCACGATGCACCAGCTAGTAATCCAAGTGCCAGTAGATTTGATTGTGTGGAAAGGTAAGTTGTTCTGGGTTATTCCTTGTATAATTTATTTCAATTTTAATGGATTATCATATTAAATGATCTTCCAGATATGATCCAAAAGTTGATAAATGGACCATGGTAGCGCCAATGAGTGTTGCTCGAGATGCTGTTGGAGTCTGTTTATTAGGTGATCGTTTACTAGCTATTGGTGGGTACGATGGTCAGCAATATCTTACTCTCGTCGAAGCTTATGATCCTTATCTTGATGAGTGGCAGCAGGTAAGTTCAGTTAAATCATAAAATAGGTAATTTGTAATATAATAGCAATATTATGTTTTAAGCTGGCGCCTTTGAAAACTGGACGTGCTGGCCCTTGCGTGGTAATGAAAAGTATTATTGGTCCAGCCTGAATCTCCTGGACGAGTTTTAGATTGTTCGGTGAATCCTGTTGGAGAATAAGTATCTTGGATAGAGGATATATTAGCTTTATATGATAGATTTGGATATGTAAATCTCGAATGTGGTACATAGAAATGCTCAAAGAAACTAAGCGGATATTGCTACTGCCTTTACAGCTTTAATCTGCTGGGTTTCATTTCTCAAAGTATTGTATCTCTATGCGTCTATTTAGCAAGAAAGACGACTTAGATACCGTTACTAAACAATTGGCTTTAAGAATTTAATTATTGATAAGTGTTCAAGATTGGATATACGAATCGTCTTTAGTCATCTTATAACGACGCGAACTGATGTGCTGTTCACTATTTTACTTTCCTTTTAGAAGAAAATTCTGTAACTTCGTCCAAATATTTATTTTAAGAATTAATATGAGGCTTTTGGTCGCATTTTGATTACTCTTATCATTACTAGTATTAATCAAAGATTACTCTTTATGTCGGGACTACTGTACGTGGTATTTTAAATTGTTTCTTTGTTACACTGCTTTTACTCTTTCAATTGTTTTTCTGTAATCACATTTGTTTTATTGTAAATGTTATTTATACGGGAGCTTTGATATTAGAATCAATTGGTTTTAAAATATTTTTAAATTCAAAATAACTTTTATTGATACACTGCCAAATGATTAAAGTCCTGATGAATACTATGTCAAGTGTAAGGTTTAATCTTGTCAATGTATTACTAAATAGGGTACTTAAAAAAGTACGAATTGTATTTCATAAAATTGTTATTAATATTTAATAGAAAATTATTTCATACAACAGAGCGCATTGAAAAAACTAGTATTTGACTAATACAAGATATGGTCCATTACGTGTTTGTTTAAATCATGAAGATGTACATCAATGAATTTCTTAATCGAATATACAAAGTCAATCCATAAGTTAAATGCGAAATCCAAGAGATGCTTGAATTGAAAATTGTGATGGCCTCTTTAAAAGACATTTTACTCATAGATGGAATATAATAGTTAAAAACATTCCCAAATACTGTATTTTCTATATGTACATAAGATAGTTTGATTTGAATGGCGCTTGCAAAACTTTCATGCGCATTCAATTCTTTAATAAACATTTTATACTTCCGACAAAGTGTGCTTATATCAAGTATATTATGCAATTGATATATCACAACTGAGTTACAGATAAAAAATACTTTAAAATCAGTTCCGACATCATTCATAGATATCCAATTGTTCCTACCAGTCGATTAATTCACTTGCCACTGAAAAAAAAATAAGAGATCAATTATATTTTTAATCGACAGGGAATCTCCCTTGATCTAACTTACCTTCATTCCTGTCTGTGGATCAATATTAAGATCTTCTGCCCTACGTCTCGCACGTTCTTCATCCAATTGCTGTTGTACTCTAACAGCTTCAAGATTCCCTATTCCTCTTCGCTCTTCCTCAATACGTCTCTTTTCTGCAGCTTCAACAACTTGTCGACGTCTTGTTTCCTGAACATCATTACAAGCAAAATATTAATCATTCCTCAATAAATTCTGACGATATTCATTATATATAAAATGCCCTTTATTAAAATGGCAAATGTATTAGAATGAAAAGTTTTGATACTGTAAGAGTACATACAGATATACAAATATTTAATTTCCAATATACAGGAGACGTTTAATCATAAAAACGTAATCAAGATGAGGAAACTCATTATCTTACTGGATCAGGTGTTAAATCTTCATACGATGAAGGACAAGGAAAACAACACCATAACATACCCATATTAATTTGGAAAAAAAAATCAAACGTTTAGAAATGTTTTACGTGTTGCACTACTGAGAGTTTGCAATGTAGAAATAATAGATCCGTTCGGCTATGATGACAACTTTATCCTGCTACTGCGAAATCAGTACAAGAGTTTCAGCAAAATTTATTGACACCTTGTATAAGTAGTATTTCGACAGATAGTAGAAAAATTAGAATTATCTTGGCAAATGTGATAGAGAGAAATGATTGTGAAAGAAAACTTGGAATTATTTTTCATTTTAGTAGTCAATAGTGCTAGGGATACCAATAACCAAAGATAAAAGTCTATTTTTTGAATACTTACTACAATAAATATGGCTAATGAAAGTAAATTATTGGCAATTAGAATTACAGATGATTTATTATTGATAAGCATCAAGTATCTTTGCTTTACTGTTGCGTCATTTTTTTCTTCAACTAATTATTTTGAAGATATATAAAGTTGATTGTAAAATCACTATTCGTAACACGTAACAATTTCCATAAAATATTTATATCGCTTATTAATGTTTTATAGAATGATTTTATTAGTAAGAACATATTAAACATGCTCCAAAACATGTGATATAGAAATTTAATAGACTAGGGAATAAATAATCATAGTATTGGTCACAGCTGACTTCGGCCAGTTTCGGCCATATTTCTCGCAGAAGGGCTGGCAAGTGAATTCCAGACAAGATGCTGTCGAGACTGGCTCTCCGCAATGGTAATTGACATTTATGAAATAATACTTTCGTTATAATAAAAAGGCAATTGCTGTAAAAATAGTATATTCTTGTGGAATTATTTATTATCATTGTACGAACCCCGTGTGAATCGGTGCACGAATACGGTGTATTTTTCTGCCATTATGTAATGCAAAGTTTTTATGATTTTTTAAACATTAATTTAGACAACTCTCTTATTTAATATCAGAATAATATAATTCAATTAATGTTTGAGTTAGTGTTTATCGATTCAAATGATTATACAGTGTTCACTGTATCGAATGAAGGTGGCCATGAATGATTTTGTTTTCTGCGACCTTGTTGCTGCAATACTGGTCTGCTTGTGCAGTATTAAGTATAAATGTGTATTATATGAAAAATACATTTTTATAGCGCAACTGATGCCGATAATGGCTCGTGGAGCTCAGTCCATGTCATCGGCAGCAGGTGAACGTCCTGTTCGTTTGGAAAAGCCTTCCCCTGTTCGACATGGTATTATTCCTGAAGAATGGTTCACAATCTTTTACCCTAAGACCGGAGTCACAGGTAAAATAGAGTAATCGTATTACAAAGATCGACCATTATATAAAGTTCATCTAATCAAATTAATTTGTCGACAGGACCCTACATGTTTGGAATTGGTCTATCAACCTATTTGTTGTCTAAGGAGATCTATGTATTGGAGCACGAGTATTACACTGGTATTTCCATTCTCATTATGTCTATCGTGGCAGTCAAGAAGCTTGGTCCTATGGTCGCAAAAGCCCTTGATAAACAAATAGATAACTATGAAGGAGATTGGGAGTCATCAAGAATAGAAAGTGTGAAGAGTCTTGAGGACTCCATTGAAGACGAAAAGAAAGAACAATGGAGAGCAGAAGGCCAGAAATTGTTGATTCAGGCTAAGAAAGAGAATATTTTCATGCAGTTGGAGGCCACATACAGAGAACGTCTTGCAACTGTTTACAACGAGGTAACATGTTCATTACACTTCGGTACTAAATTATGTTGGTTAAGAAAACGAAAGGGTCAGCTCAAAAACTATCGACTTGACATTTTGCTACTTATTACTCTCGAAGAAGAAAACCTAAAACTCTGTTCGTACAGGTCAAGAAACGTCTGGACTATCAAGTGAATATTCAGGCTGTTGAGCGCAGACTGGCCCAGAAGCATTTGGTTCAATGGGTCATCTCCAACGTGCTCAAGTCCATCACCCCCGAACAAGAGAAGGCCAATCTCCAGCAGTGCATCGCCGATCTTCAAGGCCTTGCTCCCCGTGCATAAACAAATGTTCTCGTGATAGAAGAAATAGCAAGTTAAAATGGCCGTACCCGTTTAAGTTGATGCTAAGCGTATCCGCATGTAACGTGAACACTGTACGGTGTATTGTCATTAGCTTTGGCAACGTAATCTTATGGTTCTTAAGCGAATGAATAAATGAAATTATCGTCAGTAAAATAATTTTCAATAAAACACCATTACTACCGTTACGACGATTTATTCACTTAATAACCTGAAGAAGGAATTTCGAAAATCCAATTCCATCATAAACACCTGTCACCCCTTACGAGTGCTCGATAGAGTGCATACATACATATATTCCAATTTCCCATAAACGTACCACATAGAATATATATAAATATGTACATGTATAGTCTAATAATTATGATAACCGGGAATATTAGCATCTGAGTACTCGGCTTTTATTTCTCATGAGGTACAACGACCTTTATTGTTACATTATCGCAATGATATTATTAATTTCTTAATAGTTTTAAATTTAATGCTGCATCATTATAATATTCTCATTAATAGTTATAATATATTATCATACTTTCAATGGAGTCAACAACATATATATATATATATATTTATATATGTATATATAAGTATCGGGTGTATGTTCATATTTTTTCTTTTTAATGAGTGAATGCATCGCATCGTAGGATGTCGTTATTCCATAATTCATTAAGATATTTATATTCGGTTCAGCCGAATTTGCACCGCGCATTCCGTCGGCATATATTGCTAGTCTCGACATCAAAAAATTGCCAATCAATGACACGTCGCCAATGGCACCGAGCATAAAGAACATAATGTCGCCCCATTATAATCAACGCATAATTCCAGCAATTGGAATGTCTCCGTTTATATTAAACAATACGCTAATCGATATCACTACAGTTCCATAGAGACTTAGGCCACGAATAATTGTCCAAAAACAATTATCCCGTCCTACCAGGCTATAAACGCGAATGAAAATCTTTACAAGAGCATCAAGGATCGTTATGAACAAGTATAATGTACAAACGCTTCATTTTCAAAACGCAAGGAGTCTGTTACAACGGCTGCTCGTTACTCCATTGGATGAGAGTTAAATAATTATTCATCCCTCAACAAAAGCTTGCATCCCCCTCTCTATCGTATCTACAAGTATGCATGTCATTCTGCCTTACAATGGAAACCGATAACCCGAGACCAAAAAATATACAAGAAAAGGAAAATCAAGAATTCGGATAGCGTAAGACACAGCAGTCTGGAACAATGAGGAATTTCGGAGAAAGGCGAAACAAAATAGAAAACAATTGTTCTTGTCGCCCGTGGCAGCGACAAAAATCATTCGGATTATTAAGCGGCATACTGTACACAAATTGCGCGACCGTGTACGTGACCCCCTCAGACTACGTTAATTACAAATTGTCCAAGAGATTAAATGGCCTTAATCACACGTGACTTTTTGTCACGAATGTTCGTCGTCAGGCTGGCTGCTCGTCACTGGTTGTAAGTCATAGGTTATGTGAGTTTAACGTCTTTATGAAAACTACCGTCTCGAATTCATTAGAACTTTCGAGAGTGCGATTGACAGAGGAAAATGCTCCTAAGAGATATAATGAAAGACTTTTAGACCTGGGGTTTTATCTCTTTCATAAGCTCAAGAGACATTGAATTTACATAACGACCGTCGTACGCCTTCAAGTACCCCGACGCTCGATACTTGACAGAATTATTAATTCATGGATAGGTTAGGTCGTACAAGTTTTTACATTTATCTAGACAGATAAACGATTTCAGTCGCTCATCGATTACTCCTCCAGCATGATTCATCAGATGTTTCATTCTCGAGCGTCCTATTTATTTCGCAAATATGAACTGCGAGTCTCGTATTCGCTATTTACGTCCGACTGAGTAGGCGATTGTGCGATCGATAATTAGAAAAGGCATCGCCGTCAAAGGTGCCGCTGCAGTAAAATATTCGGCTGGTTTAATTAATCCTTGATAAGGACAGTCGGAGAGCCATAGCGAACTTATTAGGTCTTGCGCAGACTTTCTGCTCAACGACGAAACACGAATAAGTGGGTGTTCTTGTCGTTGATAGAAAATCGATGCTTTAAAACTACTGACGCTCCATTGAAAATTCCCTGGACGATTGACTGATTCTTACGTGAGCGATGGACGACTTTATTTTTATTTCTAACATACGATTCCTCGAGAACTACTAAGTTCGAGTAATTCAGAATCGTAGCGTAAAATGTCCGAATGATTTTTTTCGTGACTTTTTGCAAGAAAAAAATGCTATTTTTATTTAAGGAAATTTTTCATATAAATTCAAGTCGTTCATCCCACCGGTAAGGAATCATAGATAAAGAAAATCGACGCAGCCGACATCCACAAGCGTCGTTTACAATCGCGCGAATGAAATCTTTAAACAACTAGTAAGTCTTTCCTGATTACGAGGATGATCGAGAGATCACGTAATAGATCTACGTGATCCACACAGAAGACACAATAATGTCGGGTTATCCACTGGAAATTCTTTTATTCCAGTTTCTACGAGGCGCGACTGTCGTCAGTGAATCAAACTCTGATCTTATGGTTCTGTAATTTCCTTTTTTATCCCCTTTATTCAGGTAAATCGAGTAACTTTCGCGCCTCAGCGTATCTCCTTGTTCACTTCAAGTCTTCGTCCTCCTGTAGCAGCTCGTCGATTTGCTCTTCCCAATCTTCCTTTCCAGGCGTCGCGTCGCTCGTCGTCCCGGCGCTCTTTATCTCTCCCGGTACCACCTCGAAATCCTTCAGTTCAGCTTCCAATTCACGTTCCCACTCTTCTTCTGCGGAGATTCACAAGCAGCGTTGTAGCTATATTTTGGTGGAGGGCAATGGGGAGATGCGTGTGTGTATGACTCTTAATCTTTTTTTTCCTCTATCTGATTCTCTTTTTCTTTCTCTTTGCGAGAATATAGCGGGAACCAATGCGTATTATGAATGCAAAGAACTCAAAATATAGGTATTAAAGATAAAGGAAAATAAAAAATATATATCCATAAAGAAGCAAGGAGAGGAGAACTGAACAAAAAAAAACTGACTCAGCCCTAATAACTATATAATTTCTTTTTAACGCATGGACCACACCCCTTGGTACGGGAAACGCAGAAACTTTTTTTTTTAATTTTTCTTGGCCCTTTAATCCAGCCTATTAACATTTCTTTTCGTTAATATTACCACGAAAAGACCCTGAAGGTACGATCAATTTTGTTTTTTTTTTAAGAAAAACCTAATTGTCCTCTTCGAGGAATCTAATTTAATTTTTTTTTTCCAAATAATAACGCGCCTATATAATTATTACAATATTTTCCGCGATTCCTACTCGTTGATAGTCGGGGAACACGAAGGTAGCCGAATAGTATCGAAGATGCCCGGAAGTGGCCGTTATTCCGGGAAATCGAGCGAACCTAGCGGCAAGAAACGGAAACGTTTTAAAAGTTACAGAGAACATGTCGCGGGTCACGAAAATTAGTTTCACAGCATTAACTAAGTACAGTATCATTTACGAGGTCGCGTATTAAGAAAAATAGTTAAACACACGCAAGTCCTCGTAAACATTCTTAAATCTCAACCGCCCACCCCTGACGCAATACGTTAATTTTCGCCTCTAATAAAATAAAAGAAACAGCTTTTTTTTTAAAATTCTTTTACCTCGAAGCTCTGTCGCGCTCGTCTCGTATCCCTCGAGCACAACTCTATTCCCAACTCCTCGACGTTAAGTCCATCTAACATATAATGACGTATTGCACAATCTCATCCCTGCGTATCCTTTAGACGCCCGTTAAATAGAAAAACGCGATTAAAGTTAAATTCCTAGTGAAACGGGCGTGTACAAAGTTTGTCCGACATCGGGCGATAATATCCGCGACAATTTAATTTATCCTGTAAACACGTATTGTCATTCAACGATTTTTTTTTTCTTTTTTTTTGCTTTCTTTCTTTTTCATTATTAGGGTATGCTAGTATTTTTTTTCGTCAGCGTTTTACTTACAACTTTTACAACACGGAGATAATAATAAAGAGAAGACAGTAAGACGGGGACAGACAAACGGACAGACAGACAGACAAACAGACAGACAGACAGATAATCAAATATCTTGTTTTTTTCCCCCCCACTCTTCATTCAAACATTTTCTTTTCATCCCCTTTACTCGTTCGTCCCTCGTCGTCGTCTCAATCATCTTAATTGATCGTTAACTAACGTTTAAATTGGTTTTTTTCCCCTTGCTTAAATTGATTATTCCAAGCACTCCTTTCCTTTTGTTTTTGTTCTACTAGATACATAATCCTAAACTTTCAGTAGTTCAGAAATGATCCGAGTGGCTCGCTGGCGTCGCGATGCGCGTCACTCGCGACCCACGTTTAACGACGAAAATTCATAGAAATAAAGTAAGGAAAGAACAGCTAACGGATAAATTACGGGCTCGCATGAAAATGATATCGGTGAAGATAAAATGTAAATACGATCGTGAGAAAGAAAGAGAAAAATCGCTACGACGTATGTTAGTTTTTTTCTGGGGGTGGGGGTGGGGGGGTTATGGATCAGAGGCGATGGGGTGTGGCTTGGATAATGTCATATGGGATTCTCCTCTTCTTAGGCTGTTGACAAAATAGAATGAAAATCTTTCGTTTAGATATGCCATAGCGTAATTGAGAAGCATTTTTTTGTTTTGCTATTTACATACAGACTTCACGGACTCGATTTACGCAACAGTTAAAGGAAGCACACAAAAAACGTCTAAGTCTATACTGAGTGATTGATTTTAACAATGTTCACTACTGTGACGTTTATCAACAGTCTATCAGTGCTAACGTCTCGTTAACAATGCTTCAGGGAACAGGCTGAGTCGAAGATCTAGAGTCATACTCACGAAGCATATGAAGATACCAAAGGATCCTCTCTGACACACTGTAAATCTGAAAATGTACTACGACCGTCTTGACAATGACGTAACTTACAAATTTCATGTGTACCAAAAGCGACCTCTTCTTGTAATCCAATGGATAAATATTACAGTGAAGCATTGTGTGTAGGCGATATTGGTAAATTACGCCACTAGAGGGACACAGAGCCATTTTTCGTTAATGCACTGGTCAAATGGGTCTAGGTCTGATTGTCAATCTACTGGAGGAATCATTGCTGACGGCAATCAATGTCCTGTGCCCATAAATACTAACCTTTAGGCGGTTGCATTCCCAACTTTTTCATGCCTTCCCGAACCTCCTGAATATCCGTGTCCGAAGCCCTCATGCTATCTGATACGAACTCGTGACTCGGTGAATCCGTCGGTGCATTGTCTCTGGTAGTTGCGACGGCAGCGCCGCTCATTCCTTGCCCGGCACTTGATTGAACTGTTCGCAATACAACACTCATGGCTAACTAAAGGGGATTGCTAATAACGAACTAAGAGACTGAGGATTCTGCGGATATTCTAAAAACAATATTCGTGAATAACAGATAAGAGATTCCTGATGTCTTTGGGGATGACGTTACATTTTGTGGCTGGGTTTGAGAGGGGGTCAACTAAAGGAGAAAGCATTAAATTGTTCGGAATTTACAGCTTGTGGGGAGACACAGTAGTGGGACAAGGCAGCTTATCAACAAAGCTGTTAACTCAGCTCAGGGCTGTTCTGGATTGCGAATCACGGTACGTTCGATTGCCAATTCCCAGGGGCAGGGAACTAGTTTGACAGCAGATCACGAAAGTCTTATTGACATTATCCGTTAAGTCTCGCTCTGAGAACACAGAGGGATCACCGGGTATTTATTTGACCTCGTGAAAAAGAATGCCGTATCAGCTGCTCCTGTTACTGTACACGTATATAAGAGACTCAATTGGCTTTTTCGATGCTGTTCAACGAGTTATCAACAAACGTAACCCGGTCGTTCTATTGGCAAACGTGAAAAGAGTCAACGCGCGAGATGAATCCTACGTGAAATACTTTAGCCTTTTTGAGGCGGACGGATAATGGACACTCGACTGTTCAGCCGGCGCGTGACACGAATTTAATAAATATTTAACAGGATGATCAATACCCGGTGACAAAGTAGTGACTGGGGCTCTGGTCGCGTGGTCGTAGAAACATAAAACAAAATAATATAGAGATTTAATAAGCTACGACTAGAAAGACACATGCAAACGTCTACTTGTCCATTTAGCGTTCTAATCTGTCAAATAAAATAGTGCAATAACACGTGGTTGTCATACGATGACTCTTATGCTTAACTGCCATTCAAGAATACGTTCATTCAATATCTACGTTTGTACTTTGAAAATATTACGCATACTCGTGGAGAGCCGTGGGACTGATAACAGATAAGAAATAATTACCTTGAGTATGGTCCATGCTACCAGTTGATATAAGTGCTTGATTAGGATTGCTTTCCGCTTGACTAGCCATGGCATTTAATTCGTGACTCTGACGAAGTAGAGACACCCGGTAGAAGTAATTGCGCCAGAAATTCTCCTCGGATATGCTGTTCAAGAGTATAAGAAAAAAGAAGATAAATAAAATTATAATATAATTAAACCATTTTTCGTATTTTTCAACAGACACTTACACTTTGGGTACCAGTTCGAACCTCATGGTCTCCAGGTTGGGGTCTAAGGCAAGGGTAGCTTGTGCCACTGGTTGGGCAGCTTCGAAATTCCAGGCAAACTCGACTCCTGGTGGTGGTGCTCTCACGAAGTTGCGTCGATCCTATCAAGTATATTATGATATACATATATATTTTTTTATTTATTTATATAAAAGATCCTTTTTTAAATTATAAAACTATGGTAGATTTAAAAAAAAAGAATTTTCACTCACAGTCGATAGAGCTAAGCACTCTTCACGTAGTGCATCCTCGTTGGGTGCTCCTACCCAGGGTGCCACTGCTTCACCCTTCTCATTCTGCTTGCCAGCAATAAAGGCTTCTTGCTCCTTGTTGAACTCGCCCAGAAGACTCTGCAATTCAATTAATCAAAGGTCATAAGAGAGGTCTAACAAGTGACGAACCACAATTCAAAAAAAGTTACAAGGTCGATTCTCTCCCTCAAGATGAAGAGGAAGTCGAAGAAAGGTCTTGGTCTAAGAGGTGGGGAGAAGTAAGAGAAAATTGATTAGCTAGGTCACCATCGAAAAAGGGGGTCAATGATGTGTCAACGCGTTGAAGGGACACTAGGTTATTGATTACTTCGACTTTACCCTAAAGTTTAAAACAGACCCTTGAAATAATAATTCCTGCGGGTGAAGTTACCCACGTTCTATCAGTCAGACAGTCCGGAGACCCAACCTTGTCAGACTTAATGATTGTTCGTGAATTCAGGTGGCAATGGCAGCTATGTATGTACATGGCTTCAAAAGGTTCCTATTTTTTAATACCAATGATATGACCAAATTAACTATTCTAATCAACACGTGAATTTTTACAACCACCTGATAACGGCAATCGACCAATGACACTGAAATTGGACAAAAAAAATTTGTCAGAGGAATTAAATTTGATTATACAGAAATCTAACGACTGTTATTTTAAGGGGGATGCCCCTTAATAAGAATATTATGTATATTCGACGAGTAAACTGTACGATAAACTAAATTCTAGAACATAACCTCACTTTTATCTGGTTCATCAAGAAATTGGAAAATATATAACGAATACTTTTTTTTTCGTACTACACGTCTTTTTTCTGTCAATCTACGTATTTTTGCGATTACACGTGATCGGTTAGTCCAAATAAATCCGACCATTTGACATTTTTTTTTTCATACCAGACTTTTTCGTTCGAAAGCAATCGAGGCCTAAATACATACAAGAGCCGGGACACGGGCGTTCGTGTAACTGACGAATGAAGGGAAAATAGCGTACTCGCTATATATACAGGGTGAGTCATATTGATTGACACGTAAACGTCCTTTGCGGTGTGTTCCTTTTGAAGAAATCGCACATAAAAGGTTTATGTATAACGAAGTCGGGAACCCGAGTGGTTTGTTAGGCTATAACCAAAGCTTTGTGGTAAAATAAAAAAAAAAGAGTTTCATAAGAGTTTATTGATAGAGAACGATATTACCTTTATTAATGAATTCCACGAGGACACTTGAAATTTGGACGAGCACATTGTTGAAATTTTATTAACGGAAATCGAGAGACGCAATGGAGTAACGAAATTCGAAAGTGCTTCACTTTCATTTTTTTTTTTTTTTAATGATATGACCAAATCTTATGTGTATCAAGTAAATAACCTCGCTGGTTGCTTTTTTGATATCCATTGATCAGTTAAAGGCCGATGAAAGTGAGGTTATGATGGTCTTTAAAAAAAATAAAAATAAATTTTGGAAGTTCAACGTGAAAGGTTCGTGACAAAAATTCTCCTCAAAACGACCGAGCAAGGACTTAAAATTTGAAATCTATTGTATCGTATATTCCATTTTCTCATTCCTATTTCTTTCGACTTTTTACGCCGTGAACGTTTTATTCCGTTTTTTTTCCTTTCTATGGTATTCGCCTGGCTGTTTGATTTAGGGTCAATATCTTCGCGCGAAGTTGGTACGAGTCTGTGAACCGGAAACCGGAAAATCTCGGTCCCTGGAGGCAATGCCAGATAAAATAATTTGATTGCGTAACGGAGTAAAAAAAGAAATATATAATAATTCAGATTTTTCGTTGACTGCACACGAATGGCAGTATCACGCGATGACTTGGTCTTATCATGATAATATAAAGATCAAATGAGTGCTGAGTTCAAATGAAACTTGCAATACGATCAACGTGATTAATTTCAAATACAAATACAGCTATTGTAACGCGATTATCGTTACCTGAATTATCGACGGAGAACTTGAGAATTACCGTGCTAACTTAATCGATTGAACATTTCCTTGAATTGTAATGCAATACGTGACACGCGATCAGCGTAGTTGGCAAAAGTGGCAAATAAAAATAATTGGAATTCCGGCAAGACAGTGACTTGCCAAAGGGGGAGGGGCGGGGAGGAGGTTAAACGCAATGCTGAAAAAAAATGTGAAAAATTCAAGTCACGAGTAAAACGACATCTACGTGCTAAGAATACAAATAATTTCGACGATCGTCCACGAAAATAAAGTATAATCTTGGATTAAACATTTTAAAGTGCAAGCGTGACAATTCCCGTTTTCAAAAGTCGCGCGCTTTTTAAATTAACCCCGCGATCTCGGATCGCAAGTCGAGCGTCTGTCAGAAATGAAATTAAAAAGAAGAGTATAAATGAAAAATCCGAGAGAAAATAACTGAATAAAATATATTAAGTAAGAGGGGATGAGAAATTAAACAAAAAAGAAATAAATTAGGGGAAAAAAGCGAACCCGTCAGCTGGCGAATTTATAAAACGAAGTGGCGTGACGCGTCGGTTAAAGGAACGAGACAAGCCTCTCTTCGAAATACATAGAATAAATGTTGACAAGGAGCAAACGAATTCGCACTCCTTGCAATAATTCTATTCAGCCGAGGAATTGCAGCAGCAGCAGCAGCAACAACAGTGATTGCACAGCCATGACCTCCGTGGGAGGCCGAGCCTATTGATCGTAGAAGCAAGTGCCAAAGAATGCCCAACGACTCTGACGTAATATCCGGCACCGTTATATTACGAATATCCAACCCCCATTTCCTATCCGCAATCCACCCTTTGTTACTCCTAATAAAAAAAAACACAGCATGCATGCGAGAACTAAAGGGCCTTTGCCCTTGTGTTACGGATTGCGCAAGAAGCAGCCGTGAAACGTAACAAGCGTCGCGACGATCTGGCACCGAGAAATCTACGTCGGGCGGCCATCGATTGGTTAACATTTCCTTAGCCTAGTTTAACCCACTTTCGAAAAGCAGCCGATAACGGCAGCCAAACGTCACGAAGAGTCGATCCAGGCCTTCCCTTTCGTATTTGAGAATAAGAAGTCGCTCTTGAGCAATAAAAAATGACAAATTTTCATGAGCCACAATGAATAAGAACAGAAAAAGAGAACAAAGCAGAGTATATGTTACGTATATAAAATTGATGAAATTTGATTTTCTATACCAGTCAGGGTTACGTTAAAAAAATATATATATACAATATACATAGGGAACACAAGATATTGTTACTGCAACCACCTCGCATAATATGTGCCAGGAATCACATTAAATTCTTTGGATATTGCGTCATACACCTACAAAGCTTTACTGTATACATATATGTATATGTATATACAACATATGCTCGGTACAAGTATTACGTAAAAAAAACATGCAACCGCCATGCATGAAGTGGAATAGATTCCCAATGTCTACTGATATCGAATGTCCTCCGAGGGACGTGCGTCGCGTATCGAGTAGTGAGAAAATATTGAAATGATAACACGACGTCAAAATAATATGGGGAATCAAACGATCAGTTGAGAAGAATCGTTTAAATATCAAAAATTCATCTTCTAGCACGATAACGACGCGATAGTCAACGTGGATGTTTTGGTTGATTACGTCCTCTCCTTTTTGTTACGTTACGGCGTCAGCCATATTGGATTTTTCGTACATGGCTTGTATATCTATGGATTTATATGCTTCGTGTACCGAGAATGGTTTAACTAATTACGATTGTTGTTATATGGTAGAAAACCTGTAAAGCTTTAACGGGGGGATGAAAGTTTTTATCCGGGGAAGAAATGTTCTTTCGCTGTTATTAAAAGTCCGACCATGTTAGGTTAGGTTAGACGGCGTATGAAAATGAGGTGGAAGTGAATGGGACTTACCTGACGTACGCTCACTTCCAGCAGTAGCTGGAAATATTACAAATTTAGTGTAATTAAAAATGTCGCGAGTCAGCAAGGTCGCGGGTTAAATCGTTCTGCCAACGTCGTAATACGCAATTGGATTTTTTAAAATAATAATTAAGAAAAGTTTACGGAAAGCGTTAAACGAATTTTAGTTATATTCATATTTTTTCTTGTCCATATAAATTATACGCATTTGACTGATTCGCTAACCAACCAATTAGCAAATTGACTAGGCGAGTAAGCGAGATACACAGAAATGTGCGGAGCTAATGAAAAGCACTGTAAAAAGCCCTAGTAACATTGACAGTATTACGTGACGCGATATACGATTAAGAGTGACAGATTGTCAATGCGAATTTTCTGATAACACAATGTGCAGATGTCAAATCATGAATTTCCGCATGATCACCCGATTCGTTGATTTTCAGGGCGTAAAAAGTTAAGCGATTACGAGGGCGATTGGAATTCTGTGCTGTTTCTAACAGAGATTGATTGACACCGTAACCGACTCCAGAACCTTCTACGTGGAAACGAAAATACCAGGTATCGAAACTTATCTCAGCAGCTTTCGATACCTTCTGAATAGTTCAGGAAACTGTGATTAACTTCAACGCCGTGACACCTAGTAAATTCTATACTTGCCTGGAGAGCTGTACGTTTAAGAGAGAGAGAAAAAAAAAGTGAATCCTAAAAACTAGCCTAATTAGACTACATCACAAATTCTGAAAGATGCTACCATAAAGTCCTTTGTTCAATAGCGATTCTAATTCGAGTCAAAAGAAAACTGACAGGATAACCTAAAATTGTCAGGGAGTTAATTCAAAGCCTTTGACCCTGTAGCAAATGAAAGGGCATAATTTAAAGGTTCGGCTGAGCCCAGGAGAGAAACTTGCATACGTTTGCACGTGAGAGATATGTAGGTCAGAGCCTGTCCTGACCCAGATGATGGCGATGACGTCACGAGTAACCTCCCTACCCCGACAATTTTCCACCCACCACCTACAACAGTCGGTAACAGCCGTCCAGATTAAGAGTGGGTGCGGGATATACGACCTGAAGGGTGGCTGACGTATCTGAGACAGGGTGAGTGCCGTAGAGAACGAGAAAGAAGGAAGGAACGTACGAGACGCCTAACCCAACAAGAAAAACAAAGAACGGAGACACGACGAAATCTCGGCTTGCCAGTAAATTCCACTCACCAAATATTTCTTCCCGCTGAACGCCAACGCGAATACTCGACATGTTTTCGCGTACGTAGACGCGACAAACTGACATGGACACTTTTACACATAGATATATTTACGCACGTACTTTTCGCAAGATCCACGTACAAGACAGACGGTGAGTTCCCATGGCTGAGCCAACGAACAGACTAAGCCTGTCAAACGGTCAAAAGTAAGGTTAGGTACTTTATAACGAAACCTTCCTGGAATAGGAAGGTTTTGTCTAGTGACGCGTCGTCGAATAACAACTATTATACTTGACTATAGTTCGTACCTGCTTTTACATCAGCTTGAAATGCTCGGTCGATACCAGACCCGGGAATTTTGAATGTAACTGAATACGTTTCTATGGGATTCGTTAGGAAGCGGTTAATGCATGCGAATAGAAATAGTTATCCTTTCTAGGAACTGTGAAGGAACAACAAACTGAGGAAAATTAAAAACGTAACTCGGACTTTTCACTGTAAAAATGTAAACCCTAGGACTAGGCGGTATAAAGTTGCCGTAGAAAAGCACGGAGTATCATTGAAATGCTAAATAAGGTATAAGTAGAGAAGAAAGAAAGAAATCAGTGATTAAAATGAAGTTCCTCGTCACGCCACCAGAGAAGCCTTTTTGTTTCGCAAATAATAATAAGCTGACTTTCAAAAGCTTTAATGCATTGTTCTACCCGATGTCTTTGTAAATTTGTCAAAAAGTTATTCGCCAGACAGGATCGACCTCTCGCTGGTTTCATCCTCGGCTTTCTACTGGACGACGACTTCCGCTGCGGCTATACCTATTTATGTAGTGTGAAACCCGGGAAACTTTTCAAATGCAAATATCGCGTCGGGTCGACGTTCACAAGGGACAGGGTGTCCGGATATTAAGCTCACCGTTCGCGACTTATTGATCCCCGCAATTGTGAAGCCCGACCCCTTCGCGAGGCGGGAAATATTTGAATTAAGAATTTATTTGATAATTTTGCGCTCAGAACAGAAGATATTTCGTACTGATTAAAAGAAATCAGTGTAAAAGGAAAAAAGTTGTTAACGCATGAAAAACATTGATCCACCGGATTTTTAAACGTCCACAAAGAACAACTGTCAATTCTAAATGATTTATCTAAGTCTGAATGGCTCTGTAGAAATCGAGAACGCGTTACAATAAATTATTTTATATGAGAATCAGGTCGACCATTTTTTTTTTTATCGGTACAGACTCATTTAACGCATAATATGCGAACTACTTAACAACACGTACTGCTACGTAGCTGGAATACCTTGGTTATATCCCTTCGTCACGCAAAGTCTATTTGCAATGACGGTTAAAACTATAATTGAGTTGAGTAACAAAAGAAAAGTAAAGAAGTAGAGAATTTTATTATTGAGAATAAAAGCATGAAAAATTTTCAAAATAACTTTTACGCGTCTTCTTCTTGTTCGCAGCAACAACAAGATCCACCCTCTCCACTACGTTAACGTTCGACAGTGTCCTTTAACTCAATTGAAAAACTTGCCGGGAGAAAAACAAAGTGACATCTTACAAATTTGAAATACAAGGAAACAGAAAAATATAAAAAAAAAAAATTCTTAACGAGAAAAAACAGAATAAATGGACTCTGCGAGATTTTCACGTGTTAAAGAAAAAAGATGAAAGCAACTTGACCTTCGATCTTTCGCGTACAAAGGAATCGCTCAAGTTTTCAAAGATCAAAGGAAATAAGGCTTATATATACATATATGCGAATCCTTGATTCAACAATGAAATCTAATGGTACAGTGTCTGAAACGTTACAGCCACCCTAACCCTACATATCTAAGAGTCAGAACTAGGAGCAGGGGGCTCCTTTTCTTTTATGACAATCAAGGGGTCGAGATTAGAGGATGCGGTAGCAACCCCCAAGGATAGACGTATTTCACGTATAATACCATGAAAGGAGATATGGTCAAGATAATAGAAAAGGTGAAACTAACCGAGACATGAGATAGCTATTAACGGAGGCTGACGGTGTAGATAGTCTCGCTATGTCATATTATCCCTGAAGATTGCCTTGAAAATGGGATAATCGAGTCGAGGGCGAAGATTGCTGTAAAACGTTCAAGAGACCCAATTCCGCGTGTAATGAATTTTTATTGGTAAAAATTCCACTTGTAGTATCGCATCTTCCATTTTCCTTATTCTTTTTTTCATTTATGCTGCCAATTCTCTTTTTACAGGTCAATCAATAAATACGGACTGCCGAGGTGGTTGAAGGTAGCCAGAAACTCTAAGGTCACGTCTGAGTCTCAAGATCTATATAGATACTGCTGGAGAGTATCAAGGTACGAAGAAGATAATTGGAGGACACAGCTGGTAGAGGCGTAGCCAATTCTCGTATACAGTTGGAGAAATAATGAAAAAAAAGTGGCACCAGATTGGTTCTCGATTATAACGACAGGTGGCGACAGTTGCGAGGCACTGATAGAAAAATTCTTATCCCTCTTATCCCAAGTGCGATTCTGGAGAGTTAACGAGGATCCTGATTAAAAACTGAGAGATTTCCTTCTCGTGGTAAAATGTTATATCGATCCACTGAGATCAGAGGAGGAAGGAGACTGGTGAAAATGACATCTTGAGGATGTACGTAAGTAACTGAAAAATAACGTTGATACTCCTTATGCGCATGTCGTATCTCAAACTAAACTAATTTCGCAGCATCCAGTTGGAGCAAAGCTGACACTGCGAAAACTTTATTCCCTCTTCTCTCGTATCTTCGATAAAACTGGATCATCCCCATTTTCTCGCGCTCCCCCTTCGCTTCTCAGTCGGTACCGCGTGCCAGGGATTTTCTTTTGGGGTCCTTGAAGGATCCCTTTATCTCTGCACCTTTAACTTCGGACGATGGGATAAAGTGTGGGTGGATAAGTGGAAAGAGGCGCGAGGCATTAATTGGCAAGAAAATATTCATATCATTCAGCCTTAAAGGCATCTTCACAATGATTTATCATTCGACTTGTTTTGTCTTTATAATCCATACGTCTATGGGCATAACCTTTGATTTATCATGCTAATGCATTTATTTAAGGCGAACTTAAGGCGAAAACTAAAGAGAGCGACGGGTTTGACCCAACGTTCAATTTACATTGGCGAACCTCAAGCTACTACTGATATTACTTGGGGCAATAGCGAAGACATTACCTGATTGCTGACCTGCACGTCCGTGTTAGACATACGAAGAAAAGTAAGAAAATTTATACATAATTGTTAGACCAGAAAATATACACGTGAATATACACGTGCTTTGTATGTACACAATAAATATATATTTATAGGAAATCTTCAATTGGTTTCATGTATCAACCAAGAGATGGCAGCACGTGTAGGATATATAATGGTGGAAGTTTCTCGAATGGTGCAATAAATGTTCTGAAATGGACAATAAATATGAAACAGGGCTGTGTGCTTGGGCGTTTATAAACACATGCAGACATTACGTGGGGAGATAAGTTAGGTGGATGAGAGGTAATGGGAACTTGGGTTCAGTGAGTCTTGGCACGAAATTCCTTAATAAGGTAATAAATACCTGCTCCATCCAGAAACTCCTCGAGTTTCTTACGCACGACTACAGATTTTCATTACTATTATTTTTGCTTACAGATTTTACACTCAGCATAGCTCGGTATACGTAACAACCTGTTACTGTAACGTTTGCGTTCTGATTGCTTGATTGTTTAAACGATAGACAATAAATGAGTTGTTCTGACTATAATTGAATGGATTAATTATAGTGTAGAAGAATTTAATTTACTATAATTGCCAGTGCATTTTCCATGGGAAAAATAGTTATTTGATAAATGAAGATGTTCTATAAGTGCCATGGATGGTAGCATTAAATATTATAGAGCAATCTGGTATTTATGTTCTGTCATGATTCTAAAGATATTTTGAAATTTTTGTTAAAATCAAATCCGTTCGATATTTTTTATATGGAATGAGTAAAATTCATTCTGAGAGACAATAAAGAGTAATATCTGAATTCAATGACTGAAAACACGCAGTCTATTCGCTGTGAGCAAATCGAAGTTGGGAAAAATTGAAAGCGTCTGATAATTGAATTATTAACTATCAAGTGTTAACTCGTTCAGTTTTAAGAAATTACAGCTACCACTTTGGATTGTCCAAAGTCTTCCATTATGCGAGGAATAAGGAACCGTTATCAATAAAAAGTAAGTAAGATCATACTCTAAAACGCCCCTGTAACACGAATAGAGAATGATCCATCGTTATCAATAAAATGAATAAAATAAATTTAATGTAAAGAAAGTCGCCCTAATCCTCGACTCGCACTTAAATTCAATTAAACCTCGGTCCACTTTCTGCAAACACAGCTAGCCGTACGAAGTTCAAGATTTCATATTGACTCTTGCTAAAGTACCTAAAAACCATGGAAACGGTCTGAAGGAAGTTACTAAAGTAAATTCGATTACGATAGTCCAATGTCAACGTGGGAACAAAAAAGGAACAAATCAGGCACCCTAAGTGACCATAAATAAATTACGTTCAAAGAAATACCTAATCAACGTCCAAATGGTTCTTCGTTGCCAAAGAAGAATCATCCTAACAAGATTCGCGTCTCGTGGACACAGCACAAAGCATAAAAAGGAAGAGGATCTTTTTCACAAAGCCAACAGCTACTTCATCCATGTCGATGACTCCATTGTCCTCAGGATGGAACGAAGGAAGCACAGAAGAGAAAAATACACGCAAAATATATGATTTACAGCAGTCAGTACTGGAGACCTACTGCAAGGGAGGATCAAAAAGTTCAGAAAAATACACGGAAAATATGATTTACAGCAGTCAGTACTGGAGACCTACTGCAAGGGAGGATCAAATAGTTGTCAATCAACCGGAATCCATAATTCATGAAAGAAAGCAAAGGTGAATTCGTGCTTAAAAAGAAGAACTGATCGTGACCTCAAGCCTCCTACAGCATACGATAGGGTATCAATGAGTTCAAGGCTACCTGATTGATTGATCAAGAAAATACTTATGCAATATATGCCTCCTATACAATCACTCTTACTTGCCGATCATAGCTGTAATATCTTTCCCAGGTATTAGTCTTGGGGTATAGAATGTTTAACCGTGTGGTTCACCCCTGGTTCTTCGTAGGTCTGGGTTAGGGGTGCGCCGTGTGAAGGTGGTGGCTTGCGGATCAATACGAACTACCACCCCTTTATTCTACCAGAGATCCGCTATATACATATATATACAGGGTGCCTCTATACAAACTACACTTGGCACTGTGTCTCCCTTGCACTTTCACAGTGTCTACCTGTGTAAAGGGTAGATACATGGGGTACGATGACACTGTGGTGTCTGATTATCTCATGCACATTCCCACTGTACCAATTTACAGGTACAGCTAAGCTAAGGTAGTTTCCTTGTTGAGCTTTCTGGTTGATATTAATGATAGGTCACAAGAGTATGGTGCAATCAGAGATGCGATTCACTTTTATACTACATGGTCTAATGTCGCAGACGTGGAATTCGCTCTGAGAAATGACAGAGGGAACATGTTAGAGATGAGATTTAACGTGGGATAAAAGGTATGTAAAGTATTGAAGTAGCAACTGGATTCCAGAGGTAAATGAGAATTAAAAAAAAAAAACTCTTTAAAGCACGTACAAATATTAATTCCCACACAAATGATCTCTATTGAATCTGATTTGAATACTGTATTTGTGAAGAGAGCTACGCTGAGTGATTGACATTTAAAAAAAAAAACTGTTATAGTCTACATAATATTTAGCTTGTCCTCGGTGTATCAGGATAAAGTCAGTGCTCGCTATGGCTTTATGAATAACGAAGGAAAACCTGGATTCTAATTCACCCTTGGCTAAGGGAGTTTTAATCCTAAAATCCTTTGTATTCGTAACAGTGCTCATGCCGTGACTCAATGGACTTGTGACAAAGTAGAGAACGACTGGCGGATTGCCTTAGTCCGTAGAACATTACCATGGAAACCGCCTAAAATACTTATGCCATAAATAAATAAGAGGCCGAGGATCGATATAATATAAATAAAACAGTGAAACGATTGGCCGAATAGTGTTTTCGCGTGAGGTACGATAAATAATTGACTACGTAGCTATACATATATAAAAAAGTCTTATTGACTCTGGTTAAACGAGAAATAACCAGACCTGAGTATCTACCAAAGTCGATATACTCGGTGCTCGAGTAACTTGGCCAAGATAGGGATCCAAGTCTTGGCAACCCTGATGGAGGATATCTACGAATGTGCTATCCTCCTGGGATACTAATGCCCATGTATACATAAGTCATATATATATATTACATAGAGAAACACAAGGTATTCCCTAGAAGATCGTAAATTTGAGGATCCTATATTGAGAGCTCGACGTACAACGCAGACTAAAAGAGTCTGAGGCTTATAAGATTAAAGGGACCTCCTTGAAGACGAAGTCAGAACGACACGCACGTGGTGTCGTGTATTAATAGTAGCCAAGAAAACGATATGATTGGATGGACCGTAGCATTTAAAAAAAAATTTATAATCCTTATCACGCGATTATTGGCGTTAGTAAATGATAACGCTTATCAGGATATAGTTGCTTCTATGTGCCACATGTCACTTCTGGTGCGAGGTGTAGATCATCGATGCGCTTCCTGGAGCAGGCAAAGTATAGGACAATCGTTAGCCTGGACTCTTTGCGAGAAGTAAAATTTTCCAAAATGGTATCCTAATAGAAGCGCCGAGGAGGTTGCTGAGCGTGACGTAAGGTATCGCAATGAAGTTCGAGCTTGAAAGGGATCAGTTAATTGAATGAGGAGTTAGACAGAGAACAATGAAATCAAGGTATCTGGATTAAAAAATTTAATGAACGATACTCACGTTCTCTTCGACGGTCTTCTTAATCTTTGCGCTTGCTTCCACCACCGATTTTCCAGCCTTGTTCACAGCACTGTACAAAAATCCACCAAGGCTCTTGGCACCAGCCAACGCCTTTGTAGAGACTGTAGAGAATGAGAGAAAGATATATATTAAAAAAGATTCATCTTGTATGTTTCGTTTGAAGTACCAAAGACTTGGGAGTTCGTAACCAGCACCTTTGAAAGAGTACACGGTTTGTGACACAGGAACGTTATTTGGATTAGTCTCCAGAGGCCAGGTAGTGGAGTGTCTCATGGTACGGAGCAGCATCCTGATTACGTGTGTATCAATTATTACTTATTCTCAGGAGAAAATACAGATCCCAGGAAAGTGCAGCGACTATCAGGAGATAACGGGGCGTAAATGATTGTCTGATCTATAAGATAAAGTTATGCTGGGCTTTTAAACGTCGATCAGGCAGGCGACGAAGTCAGAGTCCAATTTGTGCGCCTCGCTTCCTGCCAAAGGGAACTATTAAAGTTCAGAATTCGAGGTAAATAATGAGGAAAACTTCAAGGGAAGGTAATCACTGTGAAGTTTAGATCGGGGGAATAGAGTATAAAATTCGAACGTGAGGAAGTTCTATCTTGATAAAAAATTAAAATCCTGAAAGACAAGCAACAGCAAAGACTCTCAGACTATCTGTTAGGAGCATCGGATAGAAATTTACGTGGTAGATTGAAGGTAACTTGGGGAGGGAAAAAAAAAGTTTAAAAATCCCTGCCACTAAAAGCTACCAAAGAGGAAAGTTTGCACCTGTTTTGAAGTTTCCGGCGGACGTGACGTCACAAGGCATTACCTTTTAAGGTGTACCTGGGTTGCTGTCAGATCCGAATGCAAGTATTTCATCCTGGTATTAAGAAGTTCAATTCGACCAAGAAATTTTAATAGCTCGTCCTCTTAGAATCATCCTTAAAAATTTATCTCAAAGCTCAACGCTGTTTAGTAAAATATACCTAGAAAGCGCCCGCAGTCAATGGCAGTGTTGTCCATTTTACAAGACAAAGAAATATCTTCAACCCTTAAAACAGCGCAACCTTGCACCTAAGCAAATACGCCGGCTCATCAAGCAACGTCTGGGACTGATAGAGCTTCTGGTACAAAACGCATCAGGTAGATATAGACGCAAGATTGTGAAAATTTTCAAAAGGAAAATTAATAAAAAAAAAAAAAGTAGCGTCTATCCTTGTTAGCAGAAGGTCGAGATGAGATCAAGTGGATAGAATGTCGTTACAGATACAATTTCAGTCCAGCCTACCAGACCTCCCCCGTGTACAGGATTGCAAGTGATTTCCCACATTGAAAATCCAAGTGTATTATTCCCTATCCTTTCTATGGTAGTCACTTTTTACACATTTACAAGTGTCTTACTTCTCCATTGAAATACATGGGACTAACAACACGCTTGTGCCTAAAAAGTGACTACCATGAAAATTATAGTAAATAACACACGTGGATTTGCAGTGCAACGGTGACCCCTGGTTTGAAAATTTAAAAGAGCCAAGAAAACAAGAGGTACGTATACGTATGTATGCACAACGTAGTCGCTGATTTCCGAGCAAAAGTTGGAGTGGTGGTTGTATTGATCGGGGTAGATAGACCAACCCCCGACGCGAAGGACGACTGCTTGCCGACTGGATCTGGTTAGCCAGAATTTCGCAGCATCCACTGGACCAAGCCGTCTCTTCCCCCCCTTCCCTCCCGAGACATCCTAGTCTACCCAGTGTCTCAGGATCTATTTCAAGTAATTCATGGAGCCAGTGACGTCATTGGTACTTTCTACATACGTCATACACAAAGCATAAGCCGCAATCTTACTGTATAAAAACCAAAGGCCATTCTTTTAAGCAATCAATAAGTTCAACCCTGTACTTCGGATACGAGCCTAATTTATGCGAATTGGATGGCATATCTCGTTCCTGGCTGTTACTTCATGGAGAGGATGAAAGGGTCATCCGCAATGGAATTTTATGTCCCAACAGTGCTTTTGAGGTTACTTCTTGGCAGCTACTAAATCTAAGAAAATCCAGGAACCACCGCAAAACCTCTCTACTTCATTTTTTTTTTCTCCAATAGGTACTGCACTCATGTTTTCAACTGTACTGGACTGCTGGAAGCAAAGCATGAGACATTTATACAGATGAGAATTTCATTCATTAACTGTATTCAGTGGCCTGCAGACACTGGTGGGACGTGATGAACGTAGCTGCATGGGTTTATAAGCAAAGAGAGATCCATAGAATCAAAATAGAGACAAAGCATTACTAGAATCAAAGAGATAACGTCGTTGGAACAGATAGAGAGACAAGTTTAAAAGGAGGGATGAAAAGGAAGCTGCGACAGGCAAATTGATAATGAAGAGTGTACGAGTGAGATAAAGAGAGAGGTGAAAGAGAATCCTTGAAACTGGAATTTCGAAGGCGTTTTAAAGAGATAGAATCGTCAATCGAATTCTGGCTATCCATCAGAATAAGATTTTGTGGTGAGCGCTGAGAGGATCCTTGAGAGGATTTCCAGTCACCAGGTCCCCATGCACCGATCCAATGAATTCAAAGGCTGGAAGCAGAAGCATAAGAAATAGAAGACAGAGAATGAAGCTCACTGGTTCCCAATATATACTCTTTTCGTTATTCTCTATCAGCCTCTATAAAAAAAAGTATTCTCAGCAATTTTCCACGAATAAATATCAAAAAATTCTACCATACCGAATAGTGGCTCACATTGTGTGAAGCTGACTACCATACAATACTTGGCATATACTTAGTCTAATGGAATAAAATTCTACAGTTTCAATCCGGATAGAATATTCCGCTAACGTATTTTTCCGCATCTCTCGTATGCGACATTAACGAACACAAAATAGCTTATTAGTCTCTTATTACGTTCCCAAGGTTGCGGAACGCGATATAATAACCGGGAGAAGAAGCGGCGCCGGATTCGTAAAAAAAAAAATCGATAACCAAGGAGCCTCATGAATTGCCATCAGCAATGCCATTTCTCAACGTCCACCATCATCCATTGGTTAAAGGAATATCGAATAAACGTGAAAAATAATATTTCTCCTGGAACGAAAAAAAAAGCCATACCCCAGAGCGAAACTCAAAGGTCCAAGTCACCTCGGAAGCTTCAAAAGGACCAGGACGAATAGTTGTCGTGCAATAACGAAATTCCTGAAATAGCTCGGCGTCGCTGTTACTCCTTTTGAGTAACACGGGTATCCGGATGTTCAAGATCTCGGTCGAGAGTTCACAAGTTCATGACCGACTGCTATCCCCTATGGTAGACTCACCTGCTCCAAATGGTTGTTGGCCATCCTTGTCATCCGTGGGGGTACCTTCCAAGCTGGCAGGTCCACTGTCAGCACCACCGGTCGCGCTGAAATTATTCTCGTCATTACAAAAGCTCATTAGTGACAATCATTTCGCACTACGTGTTCTATATTATGTACCGTAGCATGTAATACCGAACGCACATACCCTGCAACCCACCTGCTAGCGTCATCGTCTTTTACATGATCGGGTGAGCTACCCTGAACACCATCCCCCGATGCTTGAGTCTCATTCAGTTCACCAGGTTGATTTGGCTGCTGGGTCGGATCGACCTCACCGGGACCACCTGCGCCGCGGCTCAATCCTGATATTCCGCCACTGAGCCATCCTGTCATCTGGGACTTCACTCCAGCCAGCATTTCCAGCTTGCTGCTACCTTTCGTTGGGCTAAAACGGAAGGATTCGTCCATCGTCACTCTGCTGAGATAATAATCTTGCACTTTGATAATTTAATTAGCAACTCTCAAATACTAAAAGATATTTTGTATAATTTCTAAAAAGAAAAAGAGAGAAAATCAACTTATTAATTATATATTAAGAAAAAATGTTTTTCTTTGTTAATCCTACCATTCTTTGTTAACGTGTTGAATACGAATTATGGGAAAACTGCTGATCGTTATTTATCCAATTGGATATCGGTCGACGGTGAGGTAGAATATTTAATGTGGTCCATGGTAAATCAAAGTTGGTAATCCAAGTTAAGATAAAATAAAGTAGAAGGTAACCTTATATAAAAAAAATGGACGAATATTTCTCTCTTGGAAAGCACACAATGGATCCCACCGTCAAGGCTTCCTTCGCGCCCAATTTTTTCACGTCAATTTAGATTTCCCAGTTGTGACGCTTTCTAAGTGATAAAAGGAACGGTGCCAGATCTGCACCTCGAGTTTTGTGAGGTACTTGGGTCTTGTTGTCTACAGACGAAAATAGGGTCGCTTCGACGTAACTTTTCGAACCTTCGAGTATTTTCTGGAAAAACACTATGACTTTCTTTATCCTTCCATCTTCTATCTTCTCTTTAAGTTCTTTCACCTTCCTATCCATTCTACCACCTGACTGGACGCTGTGTATAGTTTTCTTTTTTATTCGAAATCTCCTTTCAGGAGGAATCGTGCACGGGATTCTCAAAGCCCGGATATTTCACCTCTAAGGAATTCTTTTACCTCCGGAAGAATGACCTCGGGTCCACCATCTTTTTTTTTTTGTATTTAATCCATCCCCATTACTCAGACTCTTCATAGGACATTTTTGCAGGTTACTTCGCCATAATAACTCGGTTCACTCAAATTAATTTCATTTACTCGAAGAGATGTTTCTAAATTAATATACTTCCACTTACCACTTTCATGGGGAAAATAATTTAATCCCCTCGCCATTTCGAATTTCGTTCACCCTGTTACGTAGCCGTAAATGGATTGATCCAAGGACGGCAGATAAATCTAAGGTTCAGTAATGTATTGCAATTGGATGAGGTAAGAAAGCAGCAAACATAATATAAGAGCCACTCATCCAGTTTAGTGGATTAATACAACCGTACAATCCTTTTACCTTAAAAATAAAAAAAAAATTTCAATTGTTATCAGGAACATGGGTTCTTCTCACGAGACAATCTAGGTCGTGTATCAAATCAATAGAAAGTAGGTTAATATATGTAATCAATGAAAAAATAACACCCTCATGCATTTAAGAAATCGATCTCGGTTTATCGTTTATTTTAGGCGTGTTTTCAAATCTCCCACAGATTCGACGGCAAATTTTAATTTTTTTTTTAAATAATTAAAAACCTGTTCCGTATATGTATAATTCCGAAAGGTTTTGTCAGGCATCTCAACTTTTAGAGGTATTTTGGAAATTGCCATACGATCTTCCAATATTTTCGATTCAAATCTAACGGATTTATATCCATCAGGATTTAACGGTCTGTTGCCCGATTGGTTGTATTATGATTGGATTTTTCAATTTTTGAGATTAATGCAAGAATAGTACTTCTAAAATAAGTTGGTTAAGGAGCTGACGATATTTTAATTTGATTTTGTAATTAATTCGAGCGTCGATAATTCTACGGCATATATACATATGTGTGAATTAATGGCCATCGGTAGAAATAGAAGAGTCGCACACGCAACAAACTACTGGAAAGAAGGAAATGCCTCTGCACGCTATTAAATAAAGTTTAATATATTAAATAGAATTTTGTCATGGAATTGCATTTCACCTTCTTTATCAGGCATGTGTGTTATAAACGTTTGGATTAGATCAGGAAAATTCTATTAAACAAAGAATGACCGATTATACCATAAGAATATTCATTCAAATAGTGACTGAAGGTTTTCTCTATTCATTAAAAAAATTAATATAATTAATTAACTGCAACTAGATACAATTAATTGAACACTTTTAAAGAATACTTTGATGCTGACAATTAAATTCGAATTTTGATCGGTAATTATTATACATACTTAATTATAAGTTAGCAATTTAAACGGCAAGTCGATACGACCAGACGCAGAACAACTGGAATGAGCTGCGATAACAGAAAATGAAGTATGATTAAAGAAGCAAGACGGAATAAATAGTTTATCGTTATCTTGTCGTGCACCTTGCAAAAAGTCTGACCCCAACCCTGATGAATGTGTATGTTGAAAAAGCGCAAGGGAGTTGGATCGATCATTAGGAAAGTCGACATTTTGGTTGAACAAGACCAATGAAACAGAGAGAGAGAGAGAGAGAGAGAGAGAGAGAAAGAGAAAGAAAGACGAAATAAAATTTCCCATTCGTTTATTTCAACAGGAAAGAAATCGATATAATAAAGAAACATGTAAACAAGCTTATCTGACATTTCACCAGTGATTTCACTGGACGGCCAAAGACTTGCCATTGTTGACAGTCTATATGATTGCACTGTTAAAGAACACCAGCCAACAATACGAACATCTATTAAAGTAGGGATTTAATGTATTAAATAATTTAAAGAATACCTGGAATCCTTCTTCTCGAGATCGATGTCTCCATCGGCAGCGGGCGATACGATTTTCTCCTCGGCAGGCAATTCGGTGCCATCCTCGGCCTTCTTGCCCATCCAATTGGATACCTGACTTGTCAAGCCGGAAAACATTTTCGGCACTTCACCAGCCTCGACACTTAAGAATCCGGCGCGACTTCGTTTCCTACGCACTGATGTCACGAAACTCTTGCGAGACTAAAGTGACAAGAGAAAATTCAATCTCCCTTCACGACTTCGGATCACGGACTGCGTTCATCTCGTTTCCCACTGCGCAATACGGTTCGCGCATTATCCGTGCGAGTGCTGATAACAGCGCCGCTTCTTATCGCTTGCGGATATATTTGGTACCAAATGATAACGTGTGATGTCATCGCGGCGCGCACCGATTCAACTTGAATTGTTGTTTTGAAAGAATTGATTTTTCTTCTTCCTTCATTCACATGCTGTTTTTTGTCACCTCTAATGGACTTTTCTCGTGTTTTTATCAATTTGCTTGACTTATAAGATCAATAGGGATGAGAAGAATGAGGTAGGATTTCAAGATTATTTCGACAAGATAATTCTTCTGTAACTTTTATTGTCAATGCAAAATATATTATACTTCTTATAACTTTGTGCTAAGTTCTTATTGTGTGAACTTTTACATATGATGAATTATGGGTACACACTATTAATAATCATACTTGTGATAAGAAATATTGATACTGGGTATGGTGAGTTAACATTAGCAGTACCGCTCATAAAAGGATAAAAGAAATCATATGGTAAAGTTACATCGAAATTAGGTCCTCCGGCAAAGTAGTGTTTTAATGGTTTTGAAGCATCATGAAATGCTATATAGGTAACAATGTCAATGACAAGAGTGTCCATACAATTATTAGCTACACATTTGGACCATGACAAATCTACTTCTTCTGAGAATGTAAAACTTATACCTAGTATTTTATGATTATTCATAATCCTTTGTTTTGGTAAGAGAGCATGTAAAATATCAACACGTAAAGATGTCACTAATCCTGAACATTGAATTCGATCATTGACTACTTGACCCGTTATCACATTATGAGGAACTCTATCGAGTAGAATTTGTGCCCAACTGGAAGTATCATTATTATGGATATATCCTAACTTTGAAACGTACATATTATATTGATCAACCTGCGTAATGTTATACATGGTACTCTCCAACATAGCCTTCAATGTTCTATTTTGTAATTCTATACAAGATTCTTTTGTAAAATTAATAGTTGTCAGTGTAACAGAACATTTTAACTTAACATCTTCGCCAAAGCCTACCAAGTATCTATTCGATGGATCACATTCTCCATTTCTTTGTCCAATGGGCATAGTAAGAAAATGATTTTTTCGATTAGCAAGAACATACTTTGTCTCAATATCATTTGTTTTGTTAGTTATTAAGGTCCCAATCACAATAGGCTTTCCAATAAGATATCCAGGATTACCACTGAGCTTAAATGATTTGTTCTTATTCAAGCTAACCCATTCGTAGCTGATTTCATAATGTTGATAAAATTTCTCAGACACGTTACCCAATTGCAAATCTGCACGTATACGTTGTATTCCTAAAGTACCATTATGAATGATTACATAACGTATGTGCGTGACAATATTTATACAAGCACCATTAGCACAATATCCTGTTAATATTTCAGTATTATTACAAGCATCCCAGGACCCCATGCAATATCGATTTTCCAACGCCAGACACACATTTTTCGGGCATGACTGAAAATCAATCAAATACAAATGTCATACAGTACTTAACTATACAAAGTCTTCTAATATTATAAGATTTATAATAGTATTACGCATACCTGATTTTGAGAAATTATGTAAGACTCGTTGAATAACAGTGGCGATGCAATCACCGTGAATTTGTGAAACGGTTTAGGAAACAGATATGAATTGTTATTAGTCAAGTCAGCTTGCATACATGCACTGTTCCAATCTTCAAGATATCTTAAAGTTTTCTTAAAAGAACAGAGACTCGTGAATCCAGTTTGCAATACCTCTAAAATTATACACACGCAATTATATTACATACACGATACACCTCTTAATAATTTATTAAATAAAATATACAGAGGGTATTACCTAATTGCTTTATGAAGCCATTATCAAATTTCCAGAGAATATCACCGTGTCTATAAGGATGTGTATTATTGAATTCTGGAGCCATGCGTACTGTCTGTAATTGCCATTTGAATTGACTACTATCAAGACCATCGATAACATCTTTCAATGCTTTATGACTCTGCACATCCTTCAATTAATTTCATACAGTTAATAAGAATTGAAATAAATAAATAATTGATTTCCGATGTATAATATCAAAACTTACTAGCGTTATACTCGCGCTATATGTTGGCGGGAGATTATCGTACACAATGCAAAATAAATTATTTGCTAATCGTTCAAGAATAAATCCTGTATTATTGTACTGTGCAAAATTATTCTCGTAACAGTAACGACTGTCATAAATTTTTGTACGATAATCAGTGCATCGAGAAAAAACTGCAACTTCTGATTCCTTACAGTCAACATCGCAGCAGCAATTAATGTCGCATGAGAATGTCTGCAATTTATAATTAATTACAAATGATTTCCAATTAATTTTAATAACATATTAAGGATTGAGGTAATTTACCGTCATGTCACATTCACACAATTCCTCATGGGTTTTGTGTACATTGAATTTCATCACCTCCAAATTGTTAAGTAGACTATTGTTCGCTTTTGTTAAATTTGTATTAGATGCAGCAGTCGTGGATACATTTTGTGGTGAGTCTGTTGGTACTGTTACACCTTTACTATTATTGAGCTCGGTAGACGTTACTTTTGTAACACCACTACTTGATTTAGTAGAAGGTAAAGTCGTTTCTTCTATTGTACTTTTGATATTGTTATCGAGATTAGTTGTATTATTACATTGAGATTCATCAAGACACGTAGGCATTGTTATATCATCTAATGCAACTGCATCAGCAAATTGATTATTGCTGAATATTATAAATAGTAAGCTCAATAGTTTCACTGTTAATAGTTTAGTTTGAATTTTAGCCATTTTGTGAAGGTAGTAATATTAAGACACGTGCTTCTAATTATAAGGTTTATACAGGACGGATAGAATTAGTATATCACACTATCGGTTGCAATTCACCCTAATATCATATAATGTCTTTGCAATTAATTATATACACTTTTTCCACTTTTGATTATATTCCCACAAGGTCACTTTGGTAGAATTGTTATTAATTAAATCAGAAAATGTTTTGTTCAATGAGATTACTTATAAATAGCAACCAAACTTCTCAAAGTTTTTTGCTAGTACGTGAATATCCACTGTTATAGTACCCATACTTTGAGTTAGTAATTCGAATCGATCTTCGGTATTAGCCAAGACATTTGGTGATTTTAATTGTAAGCTCATACCTAAAAATTTGTCTCTCAGTCTGTCTTGCCAGTCACCTATAATCATAATAAAAAAGAGATTTATATGAGGTAGAAAGTAACTTGGAAATATTAATATAGGCTTTACCTATGGGTTTCCATGTGTAACATTCGATACTATGGAAACCTGGTGTTAATGGTATTGTACTGACACCATAGGCAACGAATAGTATACGACTATGATTATCTCGACAAAATATTTGTAAAATTAGCTTTGGAGAGCCCTGAAGAGTTTGTGTTGTATAATGCAAATCCACTGGATGATCGAATACAGGGGATTCGGCATAGGAGTCACAACATTCTTGTGTTTGTCCTTCGATATTTCCACCTATGAGTTTCCAACCGCCACCTGAAATAATAATTACTTTTTGAAAACTCCTTCTCATCTCATATTCTATTATTTGAATTATATAGATTAAACTTACCAGTATGAAAACTCCATTTACAAAACAGATGAGGTTGTTCAAAATTCTTTGCTGATGATATTTGCCCAATTATATGTAACTCAGCCATTGCATAAAATCATTTTGTTGGTCTGGAAGTAAAATCTGTATGTGCGAATCAAGTTGAAACAAGAACTATGTATAGATTTAATAACTTGACTGTATAATATGTTCATTTTATTAAATACATTAAGAGGCCATGTATATGGGAATTTCATCTTCATGAAATTCGGATAAAGAATGCATTAATTTTAAATTTGGCATTTTTTTGCGAAGCTCCGTTAAGGTGCCCTTTGAAATATTGTTGTTATCGAGTACTAATTTTTGTAATTTTGGTAATTCCAAGGGAATTTTTAAAATATGATGTTCGTCAGGGTTAAATGAGTATGCGATATTCAAATATTGTAATTTAGTACAATCGGTAAAAATAAAATTGCTATTGCTTATCGACTTGCAAGATTTTAATCCAAGATAAGTGAGATTATCTTTGCAACAGTCTAAAACATTTTTAAGGCCTTTATCACAGATTTTCCAGCATCCAGAAATATCAAGAAGAGTCAAATTGTTCAATATCTTTTTCTTCCCGAGGAATATCAAATCTGCTGACTTCAACTGACATGCTTGTCTTAGACGAAGCTCTTTCAAGTTTTGCAGGTTTGGAGCATTCTCTCTGAGTACATTTCCAGTTAGAAAGTGAGCGGAATACAAACTTAATTTTGTTAAATGTGAGCAGCTCAATATGGCCTACAAAATTATTAATATTTCATTTTTCTAATTCACCGATAGTGTCCAACTGTAATTTTATATCAAATATATAATAGTACCGAAAACGATGCTGTGCTAAGTCCCATAGTATCAAAATCAATGCACTTAAGAGTCTTAGATAGATTATTGAAAAAGAAAATGACATCTTCGTCTGTAATTTGAAATGGAAGTACTTTGCTTGATGCACAATTCACTTTGATGTCTTGAAGAGATCGGCAGTTTAAGGCAATAGTCATCAAATCATCAACACATAGGTTTTGATTTTTACCCAAATGTAGCTTGTATAAATTAGGAAGATTACTCAATTCTTGAAAAAATCTAAGGCAAAATATGTCTTGAGTAACTATAAACTAAAATAGATATAATTTTATAGAATGGGCACCTTGGACCAAAAAATTGTGTTCCTTCCAAATCCAAGGATTCCAAATTATGACAACAGTATAAAATGTTTCTTAAGACACATTCTGGGATTGTCTCAGATGAGCCAATTTGACAATTTTCAATCGTCAAATGCTTAATCCTAGTACTGCATCTGCACATTTGTCTAATTATTGTAATGGGATCTTGTACATTGTTCAAAGTCAATTGTTCCAACATGGTACATCTTTGTAATAAGGTACATATGATATCTGGATCAATTTTTTGATCTTTAAATAGACAATGATGATACAACTGATTATTATGAAATGATATTCAAATAAATCCACGAAATAATAATTCATGCCTGTAAATTCCAAAATTTTCCAAAGGCAAGGATGCCAAGCAACATTATGCCAATGACGGCACACTCTTGAAATTATCAGAACCAAATCTTTGTACTCAAAATAAGAAAATACAATCAGCAAGATTCTAGGCTCAAGATTATGATATCCAGTATTTCTGATCGTATTGCTCTGACAACAGATCCTTGAGCAAGTATCACTAACAGTCAACCGTGCTCTGATATTTTTGTTAACCACATTGGAAGCAGTCCTTATCAGTCCAGGCCAACTATAATTTGAAGGAACTTGACACTCCGATACAGATGCATTAAGTATCGACTTAGTTCCGTCAAATGTGATATAATTCGAATACACATTCATCTCAGTAAACAGGTACTGTGATTAAAACAAATCCAACAGAGGATTCATTCATTAATTCATAAACTCCACAATATAATAGGAATTAAAATAAAGACTCACCAGAAGCGTCGACAGGTCTTTAGAGTTTCTGGCAACTGTTCAACACTGAAACTTGAACGTCAATGCAAGGACTGTAACATTTCCCTTGGTTTTCTTGCTCTAGTCTGCTCTAGTCGTAGGCAAGTGCCAGAAAATTCAAAACAAACCCATAAACAAAACATGGGTAGTAACCGCGTTCCGAAATACCATTAAAAAATGTCACAAACGAGACACACGCAATACAGAGATGTACCGCGCGCTTTTTGCAGGAACCTGATTTACCTTCAGTTACACTTGTAGTTTACCCGTTGGTTGATCTAACCCAGCAGGCAGTAATTCATCCCCGCATTAATAAAGTACTGACTGTCTAAACTCTCAGAAACCTGTTGAAATCATTCGACATTGTTGAATACGAAGATCGTGTTTCTTATACTGAATGAATTAGCGTTATGATTCGTGAAAAAGCGTTTCAGACACAACGTACGGGATGCGTCTGCAGCGCCACCATTATACTCGTTCGCTATGAGAACTACACGGTTATGGTATGCGACGGCCAATGATTTGGAGTAGGGTCTCATCAGAACTAAACTATATATATAGAAATTCAGCTACATCGCTTGCGGTTACCGCGCTTGACAGGTGTGACGTGTGTCGACCAACTAGGAAATGTGAAATGTTTCTATTTACTTGCCTTTCAAGAAAGAGATGATATAGTATCAATCATTTTGATAAAGCAGAATTTCAATAATAATGAGTTGGGAAATAAGTTATGCGGATATGTGCCGCGCTTGTATGAAAGTCGACGGCGTTCTGTTGCCCATGTATGGCGACGAGATAATCAGTAAGAAAAAATTGCCTGATAAATTAGCCGAGCTTACTTCGGTAAAGGTGAGTTGCTTGGCGGGTCCTTTTGCATTGTTCAAATTATATTTAGTTAATTTGAAGGGTTTTTGTACATGTAGTTGGAGAACAAATTTAATTTTCATATTATAACCTATCTAGTTGTGATTCATTATATTAAGTTGTCTACACATCTTGCATTTACAATAACAGAAAATATGTTCTCTGACAATATTTAAAATCTATGAGTTTGTGGCGTATATTTTTGTTAATGTCGGTCATAGTTATTTGGCTAATTCTAAAACTTAATTGTCTTTTCTTTAGATTGATAAATTTGATGGGTTACCAAATATGCTATGTGCCAAGTGCGCATACAGAACAGATGCATTTTATGACTTCAAACAACAAGTTCAGGCTACGGAGAAAAGATTGAGAGAGATGTTTCAAATAGATTTATGTCCTGCAATTAAGGTAAAAAAAGATATAAGGATATGTTTATATACGTATCTATCTTATATGTATTGCTAAGCATTAACAATATATACCTATATTATGTTTTTAGGAGGAAATAATAGAGGAGGGAAATGAACAGGTTGAGTTATATGAAAATGCTAATGAATATGTGGATACTGATCTGCAGTACGAATCACAAAATTTAAGCAGTAGGAATAGTTTGACTGAGGAAATAGAAAATGGAATTGCCTTACATGAATCTTTGAATGGGACTGTAAAAACTTGTGAGAGTGAAAATATGGATGAAGACATAGATGAAGGCACTGAATATCTAGAAGATGCTTCAGCAGACACAGAAAAAACATATGAGCCAAATGATTTCAATCACATATTTATTCGGGAAATACAGCAAATTGCAACACAAGCCAATACCATTGTTAAAACCGAAGTACCTGATGCAATTACAAATATGTTTGATTCCCAGGATTTAAATTATACAATAATGTACATACCTGAAAACGAGATGGACCCACTAGTACAAACAAATGGTCAAAATATATTCATCAGTGAAGAAAAAGCTAACGAGTCCAGTAATCATGATAGTTTTATAACTTCCTGCCCCTCGGAAGGTATAATCACTACTGAAAAGACCAACAAAGGCACAAAATCCTTAGGTATCGAAGATTCTGATAGTACAGAAAAGAAGTGCTGGAAAACTTCATTTTGCAAGATGAATATCAAGGAAGAAAATACCACAGTGGATAATGATGAGGCCTCAACTTCTCAGAAACAAAGATCAGTAGATCAAAGTATACAGAACGAAGATGATGATGAAGATTCTGACTACTTCGTGGATCCCAGAGATAATATACTAGGCAGTGTGACAGACACCATTATGAGAATCAAAGAGATAAAAGTGAACGATGATATCATCGAATACCAGTGCACGCTCTGTATGCAAAACTATGATCAAATAACTGGAGTGCTCATTCATATGGTAGACAATCATGTACCTGCAGGTGGACCATTTTTCTGTATGGTATGTGAAATGGATTTAGAAAGTCATAGGAAGCTACGAGCTCATGTGAAAACACACACCGGTCGTCTGCCATACACCTGTTTCATATGCAAGAAATCTTACTCAATGAAGCGGTATCTCAAAAGACATATGGTCTGCCACACAGACTTCCCAAGACACCGCTGCCCCAAGTGTGGTCTCAGATTTAAAGTCAAATCTGAACTAGAAGCACATGTAACGAGTCACATCCATGGTGCTCCATACGCATGCAGCCAGTGTACTCGTGTATTTAACCACAAAGGTAATTACAAGCGTCACTTGATCACTCATCTGGATCCTCAGGGCTTACATTTACCCAAGTATCCCTGTGAAGTCTGTGGAAAACGCTTTCCAAATAGACGCACACTAGAAATTCACATGCGTGTTCATACTGGTGAAAAACCATTCAAATGTGACGTATGTGGGAGATCATTTTCACAGCAAGGAAATCTTCAGAATCATATGAGAATTCACTCTAATCCCCGTAGTTATACGTGTGAGGTATGTGGGAAAAGATTTAACCAAAGGGCCACTCTAAGAGACCACAGCTTACTTCATACAGGTGAAAAACCATATGTTTGTACCGTATGTGGTGTAGCCTTCACATTCAGTGCTGCATTGCGTCGCCATATGTGGACTCATACTGGTGGAAAACCATTTGGCTGTGAAATTTGCAATGCTGGTTTTGTTGGCAAGTACGAGTTAAGACGTCACATGAGTATACACAATGAGGGTTCAAAAACAAAACGAAAGCGAAACCCAAAGAAGAAGATCGAAAAGCCACCGGAAGAACCAAAAGACGAAATTATTATTATAGAAGATAATCCCAATGGAACGCATACTATATTAATAGAGCAAGTACTTTTGGCACAGGACACTACTCAACCTATACCCCAGGAAGAATCTGAAAAAGAAAATGTTGATGCAATTTTTAATCTTATACAATATTGATATTGTTAAGACTGTAAAAAGTTTGAGAATTTTATATTCACTGGAAAGAAGGCTTTTTTCTATTCAATATTATTTGAGAAACTTTGAGAACTCGTATGGATTATAAATACTGTAAATAGAGAAGTACATATGTAGCAATTACTTAGAATAATTAATTGATACCAATTCAAATCATATTTATACACTAATCAGCGAGCACCAGGTTTATTGTACATGTAATAAATCGTTAAGAAAGATGGTCAGATGAAAATTATCACATGTGTGTTCGTTAGAAATGCTACTATAAGTATTAAGAAATTATTTATTCTCTGTCATTTATTCAATTTTGAGTTGTTCCCCGTAGTCTATAAAAAGATGTTCAATGTAAGTTAGTACCTCTCACATCCACCAGTCATACTTAACTCATATCTCTTGTTAAATCCACTAGATGGCAGTAAATGTATTCCAAATTCCAAAAGCCTGTTCAACGATCGCAGTATGTACATTCTGCTGCAGTTTCTCCAATGTTGTACAACAGAGTTTCTAGAATTACATCCCAATGAATTCTACCTCATACCGGTTTTATAATAACAAGTACAACATTCACGATAAGGCATTCCAGCAAACCCCAGTTAATAAACAAAAAATTAAGATCTGACAAACGTCCAAAGAAATAATTCCTGAAATATTTTTCATTCAACCAAAGAAAACATCTTTACCGCAATATATTTTTCCTATAAATAGACCTTAAGTTAGTAATTTGTAATCATCCAGTAATAGTTACTATCCACAATTATCTATAGTGTGATCAATAATTCCTGAGGAAACTTGAGACAGTTTACTTATACATGCTCAATATAGGACTAGTTTGACTATAAGGTCCATCCCTCGTTAGTCAAACATTATAAGGGTGATACGGCTAATTGACCCAATGGCGAAAATAGTTAAGCCAACCATTGTGGCAACAGTAATTAATAGTTGATAGTATGGGTCTTCAATATATAATACAGCCTATACCATAGTGGTGAACTATGCGATCCGTGCGACATCCAGGACCCTTGATATTCCTATAGCATCACAAAAAGGTATAGATATCAACTTGAACCCAGTAACACCCTTAAAACTCTATTCAATCTCCACTCGATTCTTGCTAATTACCTAATTAGGTAATTTGCAAATATTAGGAATGTTGGTTATTAAGAAAAAATAATGATTCAATAAAAGCAAACGGTCAGATTCCTTTATGCTATAAATTGATGCTCCATATTTTTACGTTCACTATTCAGGTGCTGTACACCGTACGTTATTTACTTTCAAGGAATGCGATTAATTTAAGAAAAAATGAGAAAAGCTACAAGACAAAACTTGCGGTACTTTAATAATGGCCGTATCTTTTTATATACGTCTTCTTCGCGTTAACGTGCCAGTCAAATGAGAATGGCTTGGTATATATATACGGTACAGCCTGTTCTTATCTCATCATAGAAAAGTCATGTCAGTTCTAAAATACAAAACGTTGAGGCAGTAAGTATAACAGATACGTAACAAGGTGCAATACGACGAAGGGAAAAAGAAGTCTTTAATGGCTTCTCATTTTACGGGATCGTCAATATCGGAGAAAGTTGCTCTCGGGAGCTAAGATTATTTCCATCGTAAATTCTCAGTCGAACTACACGAATTCTACGAATCATCCGCGCGCAAAAGCCTTGCTTGGATATTATCGTCGGGATAAAACCCAAAGAATTTAACTGAAAACCTTATTCCACTTTTTCTCGCTCATCTATATTATTCCTACCCTCTCGCGTCTCATGGGATAAACAACGTATACGAAGTTTCGCTATTTATCGCCCGGCGATAAATCCATCTTGAGACGTTGGAAATGCCAGTCGGAGAAATTGCAATGAGTACAACGCGTCGTACTCATAGATCACAAAACATCCTCTTCACTGCTTTACAAGCAAAACGTTCCAAGCAGGATTGTTACGTGCTTATGGAATTTCGCAGTAAAGCAAGCCCAGTAATACATAAACAAACAAAAAAGTTGCAAGAACCTCCAAAGAGACAGATCCAGAAAGTCATAACTAGTAAAACCTCCAAATAAAATATTTCTTCAAATATACCTGACATCCACTAAAAAAATTTTTTTAAATTCCAACCAAACCTGTCAGTACCTGTTTCACACGTTGCATCCACTCTTTCCAGCTTCAGCCACGTTTACTCATTCAAAGTTGCGCGTTCCCAAACTTTCCGTCGGCGCATGCACCACTGTAAAGTTAGCAAGAACGTGGTATAGCTCGAGCACGAAGCGCGCACAGCCCAAACAAAGTAATATTTCCATCGTAATAATTCTGCCCGCCTCTTAAGTTGCCTCGAAAGTCATATCAATCCCTTCCCAAACACTCGTCGCTTCTTCTCGCATTAACCAGTCGTCTTGAAAAAGTACGAAATCCAGTTATAACTCGAAAACTCTATCGGAATCATTCGACTCGCGACAACTTGTCTCGGCGGCGCCCTGGACTCGTATTTCTCGCGCATGCGCAGTACCCGAAATTCACTGGATGCCCGCCATGAGAGAAGCACGCGCGCACGCCACCAGCCGGAGCTCGCTGCCGCCTCCACCGCCGCCGTGGGACGTGGGTAAGTACCCTCACTCCACGCTCCAATCAGTCTGCACTCGCATGTCCACGAGGTAGCTCACGGGCTGGCTTCCTCTCGCACCCGTACACTCCCGCACACCTGGCTCACGCTCTCAGCTCCCGTGGAGGTCTCATGAGGCCGCCGATTACTGCCTAGCCGAGGTACCGACCGCGTCCACACCGGAGAGGTTAGGTCGAGAGACGCGGGACCCCGGCATCCGTTTGAATTTGAACTCGTTCGCGGCGCGCCGAGGTGCTCTCAGTGATCTAGGACTTTTGACAGATCCAATTAAAGAATTTTTCTTGTTGACGTTTTTTTTTTTATAATATTAACGTTACTTTGTTGTTATCTTTAAAGAAATTTTATTACTATAGTCGAGTGTTTCACGTAGAGAATGCTGGAAAATATTTGACACTTTTAACGGTACGCGTGTGACAGCTGTTCTCATCGCTCGTGTTTATCAATGTGACGTATTTTTCGTTCGGTTTAATCATGACGTTTCTTACGGAATCGTCATTTTGAAGACGCTATTCTACAGTGACGGTGAAAATTGTCGCGACTGCTATTTCTGTGTTCGCGTTCGATGATCGAAGTTCCAATGAAGAGAAGCAAAATTATTTTGAATTTCCCGCGGTCGTTCGTTAACTTTGAAAATTACCTTTCCGAGGATCGTCATGAATTCTTGGGCTGATTTACGGTGAATTAGCTGTCCGAAGGTTCTGTTTTTACGTCGACTCGTACGACCGATCTCGACGATCCATTTGTCACGGTAATTAATGAGGAGGAGACTGAAACGATTTCGAGAACTCTCGACAATTACATGAAACCGCGACGATCTGTCGGTGAATATGTAAAATCGATTTGATTTTAATTTCGACGTAATATGATGTATCGCGGTGTGGCCGCTGTGACCGTTGCGGTTTTACGTTCGCCCACGCAATTCGGTTTCGTGTATCCGGCTAATGCCATTTATTCGATTGTCGATCGATCATTCGCTCAAATTACGCCGCCTTTACAACTCGAGGACTTTCTTTGATTCATCCTGAATTCAAAGCGAATTCCGCATATCAAGGCTTTGTCGCAACGATGCCGTCGCCGCCGCCACCGCTATACTCAATTACGAATGGATCTATTTACAGATATTTGAATGTCATTTACACGCACAGTATATTCGCATTGACGAATCATTTGTTATCAAAAAATCATCTGAACGGTATATATATTTTTTTTATCGCACAATACCACTTCAAAATTTAAATTTTTACGTATAACCTCTATGCACTTGAATAACGGTTAAACTCGTTTATTTCGTTCCTGTCGATACTTCGTATTCACTGCACTTCTCGATCTGTCGAAAGTTTTCGATCTCCGACGGGCGGTTCGGTCGATTGTTACTCGAATTCGATTTGAGAGAGAAAAGTTAAGAAAAGAACGGATAAGAAGAAGCAAGCCCGATTTTTTCTAGATGGACAATTCAGCGTACGTGCCGAATCACCTTCCGCCACCATCCTTGGTCGTGTTTTCCCAGGGCGGGGGTCTCCCCGAGGCCCTGAGAATGCAAAGACCCTTCAATCCACAAGTTAGTTGCCATTCCTTTTAAACTTATGGCTTAAGCATACACATGTATTGTACACGATTCATTTGTGCACGCATGCCACTGTCAGGTCTCTGCTTACCTGCTTCCTTATGTGCAACGATAATTATAAATTAGCTGTTTATCTTTAACGGCTCAGATATTTTACGTATATTTTTTTAAACTAAAAAAATCTTAAAACTTCTATTTTCTCCAATTAAACTTTAATCCCGTCACTTATTTATTGTGCAATTTTTCATAAGCAAAATCTGGACAATTTAAGAATTTTTCATTATCTCTTCACTTCCTGCATGCAACTATAGTAAATTAGCAGTAACGGTACTATATTTTAGGGTAGATCCTAAAAATCCAAGTCAATGACAAAGGAAACTTTATTGTAAGTATAGCACTTTACTGATTAATATACAAAGAATAATCAGGTACTCGTGTGACTTTTTTTTCGAATTTATGTAAAAATTATTTTTAAACAACAGAATACAGCAGCGTATGGTTAATGATTTTTAAATAAAAAATGATACAAGTTTATAAACATTGAATTCAATGCGATTAAGGATCCGGTATGTTTCTTATCATTCACAGATATTTTATTAATCAACGATCGAAAGCAGACCGTACGTTTCGACAGTACAGCCAGTGCTAACAGTGTCGAGCGATAACAGACCGGAAGTCAAATAAAATCGGAATTTTCTAAATTTGGAAAAGATTCAGCGCACGTTATCATTATTAATCTGTGATCAGTCAGATATAAACATTTTTTTTTAATTTCAAACCTAACGACATCTCGGACCCGATTAGGCTTATAAAAATTATGAATAATTGTTAATTAAAAAATTCGTACATACTATACATACTTTTTATAGAAAACGAACAAACGAAACGCACTGTAGCGTTGTCCTGCCAGAGTATATTATAAATAGGTAAACCAGTGGATGATTGGTCGATGTGATAAAAGTGAACGGGAGGGGGGGTGAAACAGGGATGAGAGGGGGTTGGTTGGCTCGCCGGTCCTAATTAAAATAATAATGAATACCTAATAAATCGCTGATTGAAATCCCGGTACAAATACGTGTGTGTAAGCGTGAAACTCGTTTCCTCGTTTTAAAAGAATAATAAGCTAATCGTACTTTTTTGACGATCGCATCAAACCGATCGATACCTGCGATCGATCGACGAATGAAAAATTCATTGGAAAATCATTCGTCGGTCGCGTCTCTGTTTAATCGCGACAGACGGTTTACGCGCTCGCGTCGATCGTGTCTTGTCGAGGAGTGTGAAAGAAAAAAAGTTTGAAAATTTTTTACTCATCACTCTAGTAGATCTTTAGTTGAGAATCTGGCCATTTGTCTTTATCTTGTCAAAGTCTTCGGAAAATTTTTATATTTTCAGATAAACTCGCCCGTACCCAGTGTTCACTGATTTTGGTATTAACGGGAGGGAGGGAGGGGGGGGGGGTTGTTAACGGGTCATGGGAAATTCTGGTCCATCGATCAGTATCTCATTTCGTATTACGTTTAGGGTGTTTGCGGTAGCAGGGGATGCACGGGACAGCGGTAGTTTGGTATTGGTCAATTATGAGATACAGTAGCGTGACATTTAACGGGTGATGATATTTTGGAGATTTGGTCAGATTTATTTTGACTTCCGTATTTGGCCGGTTTGCCATTAATTATGTTAATTGGCATTTATTTTTTTAATTAACTTTCTATCTGTCGCGAGAGCATTTAATGTCGCGACTTACGTCCGTGTCGCGGTGTTTACATTGGAAGTCGGAGAGTTATTAAAATAACGTTAGAATATATTATAATATCATTAATATCCAGTATCGGATGGTCGTACAGTGTAAATTATCTTCGATCCGCAGATATCGAGTTTTAGATCAACGATCGATCCGAGTATCGATAATGAACTTGATAGATGATAATTGAGCGCGCTTAACGATTTGAATTTATTCGGCTGTTCTGCTGTATTATTTCTTAATGGATTCAATATTGATATCGAGGAATTATAATAAATTGGAAAATTTTTCATTTTAATCTAAGGTCGCAGATTCCAAGGAACTTCAGGTACCGTTCAGTACCGCAGCCTCCCTGGGTTACGGACTTCATCACATGCTCCATCTGCCTCATCAATTTCTCCATCCCCTGGACCCGCGGCTACCGTTCAGTGCATTCAGGCCACTGGGCCCATCGGCCTTTGCGCCTCCCAGCAAGTGCCTCAAGGTCGAAACCGGAAACACGACGGTGTCATCGGGATTGGCCAGCATCGGTTCACTGTCGAGCATGTCGAACATGTTCTCGCCGTCTTTGCCTTCCGGTGGCGTAGGCGGCGGAGTGCCCGGTACGGGAGGACCGGAAGTCGCACCTCAGAGTCCAGCTGGTTCGACCAGCAGGTCACCGCCCGGTACCGGGCCTGGATCAGGTGTTGGAAATCGCGGTGCTACTCCCGAGGAAGAGGATAGGGACACCAACGCTACCCCCGGCTCCGAGAACACCGAACGTTCTACCCCGGAGGAAGGCCGACCGTACAGACGTGAGTTTTTATTGAGAGATTTAAAATTTTTTTATAAAAAATTGAAGCTTTTTGAGAGAGCGAAGAGTAGGATGAAAATGAAATTGGGTCTTCCTCTTTTTTTTTTTTCTTAGATAATTCATACACTGTGTCAAATTTACCAATAATGAATTTAAAAATAATAGCAGAGCCAGGCAGAAGCCATTATTCTCTAAGAGGAATCCGCGTTCGACAATCTTATGGATAAATCATGTTTGGATAAGTGGTCCAGAGCATGGATGGATGGACAGTAGTTAAGAAGCGTTAAACGTGGACCACGAGAAAGACTCGGGATTTGTGTGCTTAATCCACCTAACTCGTTTATTTGAATCCCGCGACGTAACAGCTGCGTCGCTGCAACCTCAGTGCCGGAATATCCGCGCCGTACCGGATGGTTTGTTTATTTTTCGGCCTTGTGTCTTAATTACGGAAAGATGAAGCCATTCATTTTTCTCACCCGGTACCTCTGTCTGCTACTCTCTCTCTCTCTCTCTCTCTTTTCTCTATCCTCTCTCAACGGTACTCTCTCTGGATGCTCTTTTTTTTTTTTTCTTTTTGTTGCTTCATACTTTTCTCTAATACGAGTCTCTACCATTCTCACCCTGCTAAAACCAAAGGACCGTCTACCCAGCTTTCTCCTTTCTTTTTCTCATTCTCTCTTTCTCTCTCTCTCTCTCTCTCTCTCTCTGTCTCTTCATCTCCATCCATTTAATTCCCTCGAGAAAAATATAAAACGCTACAGTCCTCTGACCCCTTGGCAAGCGGTCGGCTAATTTTCCTTTGATTGTCAAAAAAAAAAAAGGAAGGACCAACCCTCAGGACGAGGACGAATTTATTTTGAAAAAAAAAATTTCGCTCTGACTTTATACGCGTCTCTCTCAAAAATCTTCATGGGCATACCAGGAGTATATCTCCGTGTATGTATATATATATACATATAGCTAATCGTATATCATAGCTGCGATAGTAACGTAATGAAAACAACGTTTAAGCATTGACCTACGACCTTTTGAATGTCCGGTATACGCGACGTCCCGTACTGGTGTCCGCGTGCTCTTTTGCCAAACTAATTGGCCAGTCTGGCGCGCAACGCTTCAAACGGCGCGTCGAGTCTCGTAAACGAGCACGTAGAGTCATCGACGCGTAGCGTCGCTGCGAACTGACGCTCCCGACGTCGTTTGACGTCCTACAAAACCACGACGATACCGCCTGCTGGGTTTATTCGAAAAATAATATATTTGCACAATCAAGGAGCTTCTTCGTTGCACGTAATTTCACGACAAATTCTTCGTACCGTGTGCGCATGCGCATAAGCGTCGCCCATGAAACGTCATGTGTAGCTGGTCTACTTAAAATTCAAAAAAAAAAAAAAAAAATGCGTGGCCGAGTTAAATTTTAAAAACGTTAAAAGCCACTGGTTCAGCATCGGAATGTAATATGCTAGGGATTTATTCGATACCTGTACCTTCGTGGGAAACCGACCCTGCTCTGCCGTGGAAGTCGTAGTGCGCGCGTGCTGTGTCATATGTGGCACGTTGCGTCATCGTGTGTGAATACGAACGGGCGTACGGCCGCGGAAATGCAGATATTTGTCAGGAAATTGATAACTCGAATAAACTCATCGCAAAACATTGAAACTGGCCAGCGGGACACCCCCGTAGGCTGACTCGTGCCCTGCGGTATGTATCGCCGTGTGTTGCGTATGTTATTCTCACATATCGTTGACATATGCTCGCACGTGTACTCGTTTTATGTACAGTCCGGCTTGCGGGCCCTTTCGACCGATGCGGATTAACGAATATATTGTAAAATTTATTTTACCAAGCCCGAACGCACATTTCTTTCCTCCTCGAACGTCTCGCGTGCGGATTCGCCTTTATGCAATTTTCTTCGCGCTTTCGTATAACCGATTCGCGTCAGATACGTCATTGACACCGATTTTATCCTGGATATGGATTTCCTTGGATTGCCGTGTTGACGTTTATTTCAGTTTGCACTTGGTGGGGACTGTACATCGATATTGTACCAAGAGATCGACTGACTACTTGAGGCCATCGTTCTTACGCACAGATTTGGTTCCTGTCGAACGTGACGTATATCGTTAGTACGAATCATCGACGCAATCGTTAGACGAGCGCTGCTCTCGCTGGCCGCGTTCTTTCATATGCGACTTACATGCGGACGCAGTGGTACCTTGTGACGTTGATAATGATTCTGGAAATTTTCGCGATTAGGGATACACCGATAACGAGGGGCCGTTGTTTTAATATATTTTTTAAGTAGACCTTTTATTTCCGATTTTTCGTAGTTGCAATTTTCAGGCAAAAACAAAACAATTCGCAATCACTGTGTCGCGTAATCGCGAACTGTATCGTGGTACCGCGAATTTACGTGAAAATTATTTTGAAAGATTGTTATTTTGCGATTTTTTTTTTGGAGGGGGGGGGGGGATTTGCTCGCCTCTTTTTTTTTTTGATTCAGTTTTTTTTTTCTTTCATGCGCGATGCAAAAATTTTCTTCCCACGAAATCACCGCTCTCGTTACTGTGCTCGTTTCCGACGTTATGGCGCTTTGCTGCGCCCCTCACGACTTAACCGTAAAATAGAGAAATCATCGTAAAAGTGATTCCACGGATTTGCGAGCGGCACGAGGACTACGGCTGGGCAGCCGAGGGCTGAAATTTGATTAGCAAATAATTTGTACGACGTGATAGTAAATCGAGGACGGTGCGCGGACGCCCTAAGAATACCAATGAGGACGGGACGTCCCGACGGTTAACGTGAACGTTTAAACGGGAAATACGTATGTCATTTTCTCAGAACGTTTAATTAATACCTATGGGACTTATTAAAATAATAATAATAATACCGCGCATCCCTCCACACTAAATAATAAAAACACCGTCGTAAGGAAATTTAAGACCATAATCATTCACGAAAATAATAATTCGAGAACGTAATCGTTCGATAAAAATGATAAGGACCCAATCCCATCCCCCTGTCAGGAGATGCATCTCGCTCGTACGTAAATTTCCGGAACGCTCTATAGTCTCATTATAATCCATTTAACAAGGTACCGTCGAAACGATAGAATTACACGTGAAAATAAACGATCGAGTTACAAAATGGTCCATACGCAGCATCCACTGAATTATCAAATAAATATACGCACCCTAACGACCAGGAGAGACAGAACTACAGACAGTAGCTATAGGTTGTATCTCTAAAAAAAATTTACCCCCAGACCATCACATATAACCCCATACTGCTTTCCCTATCCAACTATTAGGACACCCCGTAGATCGTGAGATCCCCATTTCAACCTGTAATACCAACGTAAACGAGACTGTACTCTTGTATTCTCATATGTGGCTGTAATACGTTGGCAATGTTGACCAGATAGATATTGCCTCCTAGAATCCATATCGCCATCAGCGACCGGGTATATGGAAACGTGATACTTTTGACGTGCATTTTTTTTTCCACGGTTATGCTTTATTGTTCCACGAGAGTGATTGGTAAATTGGTTGCAACCACGTGAATGGTCACATATCATATATATATATATATGTATACACATACACACTTGCACATACACCCGTTGTTACAATATCATCGCGGAATACAAACGCTTGCATTTCACGAGATGCGTCGCGTATTTCGCGTCCACCAATGTTTAACTCCCGTTCATACATGTATATATATATATATATATATATATATATATATCAACGGTGGCGCACTCTTTGTCGTTTGTTAATTTAAAAAAAATACAATTCGAAATTGGTACGGTAATTTGGGTCAGCCGCCTATGGGTATATCTCCCGCTAATATCCAACGGTATAATATCGCGCTCGAGTGCTTACGCCAATGGTTATCGGGAAATTTTGAAATACCCATGCTCCAATGCGATTTCTCGATTTTCTTCGATACTGTTGTTTAAGCTTATACACACACACACACACACACACATATATATATATATCAGGTTATTCAGCCTGAACGCACCAGCTGAATATGGTTTTTCCATAAGACGCGGTGCGTTTCTACCGAATAACTATGCATATCGCACATACGTATACATATATATATTTTTTATCTGCTTCCTTGTCCAAGTAAAGAAAAATATATATATATATATAATCATTTAGAAAACGATATCACCCTCCACGCCATTATACGTCGGATCTTATCCCAAGTCGTATATAAAGGCGGCATAATCTACGCTGGGCTACCTGTCTTAACCGTGCGAAGCCGAGACCAAGTATTACCCGCCGTTTATACGGGGAAGTCAGCGTCAGCCCAACCTGACCCGAGTTCGTTTGGTCGGATGAGAAATAATAAGCAGTGGGCGAGAATTGTTGGGTGGGTGGGTTGGTGGCTGGCTGGCTGGAGTGCAATTGGCAAGAAAGCCAAACGCGCACAGGAGTCAACAGACATGTTTTTTTTTTTTATTCTTCGCTCGTTGGCTACCATGGCTCTTTGGTAACGTCTGTTAGGTTGGCGGTGGTGGGGCGGGGGAGGGAGGGGGTGGGGGCACAGGGTGGAGCTCGATTTATCGGGCTGTTACTCAGAACAAATGCAACTGCAAGAGCGGCTACGTTAAAGCCGCTCTTCTATGCCCGGTTAGCGAAGTGGGGGGCAATTGCAGCCGCTGCATTGGCGGTTCCGCATAAGGAGTCAAATAACCGTTCTCTCTTCTGGTTTGAGCAAGTTAACGGACTAGGCGGAGCTCTGGCTTTCTATGGGCTATGCGCTTTACGTGTGTGTGCGTATATAGGTACGTCTTTCGCTCTACGACGTACACGTTGTACGAATGTTCCTCGGATTCCACACGCACCTGCTTCGTATAGGATGCATGTGTATATACGTGCGCCTTTACTATAGAAAGTTCTGTCTTTCTCTCTTTATCCATTTTATCTCCTCGACCTCCTCCTCTGGCAGTGTCTATAACTGTGCAACGTTTGTTGTATATACACACATATATATATGTATATAGCATATATATAGCTGAGCACGAGTCTGTCTTACCAACCGAGCGCCGTTTAACCAGGCGCGAACTACGGCTAGAAATAGAGGTCGCCAAGGCTCCGCCTCCTAGACGAGGATTCCTCGTGTAAAGAGAGCCCGAGAGCTCCTCGGAGGGGAACGCGGAGTGAACGCGGAGGGATGACTGGGCGTGGTACGCCCAACTCGCGAGGGAGGAGTTCTCATCGTTATATCCGTTATCGGGTTCTCCGGCGTGCTATAACGTCGAGGATATATCCCGGGGCTGCCGGAGGAGTCGAAGCCCGAAGGCTGCGGATGCTGGAAGCGTCGACATCACCGTTAAGCTCCCTGGGACGGGTTCTGGGTGAGGGGATCTCTCTCTCTCTCTCTCTCTCTCTCTCTCTCTCTCTCTCTCTCTCTCTCTCTCTCTCTCTCTCTATCTCTAAACCCTCTTTACCCCTTACTGAATATTCTTTCACAGGGTGTTACACACCCTCTACGTCTCTTTTTCACTCTCCCGCACGCGGGGGGGAGGTGGTCTTCCTTGTATGTTTCACGAAGGACTCGTCCGCCTTGTCTCGCGGGTCTCAAAGCGCTACCCTTAAGGTTTCCACCCTTGCCGGGTACCTACCGTAAGGGATGATCGCTTTCAGGGTGTTAATCGCGTGAAATGGGTATCCCCGACTGACGGGAACGTCTCCGTAGACATCAGCCTCTTTTGGGACAATACGAAACGTCCGAGGGGATGGTTCGCGTATGATGTCTTCAGGTTTTTTAGGAAAATCACACGTGGTTACCGGGTGGTGCTGGATGCTGCGAATATTATTTTATCTCGTTATCCCGTTCGCGATATATTTGAGGGATGAATTTTAGCCGCGATCGAATCTAAGAACCGTACGTTGTAAAATGGCGGAATCTTATCGCGGGGCTTTATGCAAGTTGCGTACCGGCGGGAACGAACGGAACCGGCTGCCAGTGGAATAGGTCGCGACGGACGTTTTCCTCTCGGACGTGACCTGCAACATCCTCATACTCTCGTTCGCTCTCAGGGGTCGCTACGTACGTAAGCTACGTACGTTTTCAGTCCGTGTGTACACGTTTTATCCGTTACGTGGTAACGCTCGACGGAACACTCGACTCGTGACAGAAATGACTAAATGCTGCTCGGACGCTTGACGGGACGCGTAGATTCCAAATGGGGATGGTGGTATGTACGAGGGTGGTCTAAGGGTGGTTTTCCCACTCTCTGTATATCTGTATACATATATCTCTCTCACTCGTACCGTGTCTTCCTTTCCTTGCCTCTCGCCCTTATTGTCAATCCCGTATACGGATACCGTACCCATCTACGTATTCACAGCCGATGCTGGTGCCCCGGCCTGGGTCCAATATTCCTGTTCCTCGTTCCCGTTCCACCCGGTCCTACGTTTATTCCTACAGAAACGAACGACAGCGCGAACACGTGGAGAACGTCGCGCCTCGCGCGCATATTAATCTCTTGGACCGCAGCATCAGCCTCCCATCGGCTCTCCGAACCTCGTTCGTACGCACTTCATCTCGTCGCCGCTAACCGGTAACCACCTATACAACGCCTGCAGCAAATTGGCAAACTGGCCACCGCTCCCTCCTACCTGCCGACTCCCCCTGCGGATTCTCGTTTACCCCCAATTGTCCGTGGAACGTGCCCGTAAATTCTCTGGTTCAAATTGTTTGTGTGGCTTAGGTACGGTTGAGAATTTTTTTGGAAATTTTTTATTTTGACTAAACAACATTTTTTTTTCATCGGGGGTCGTACACGATCTTGCACGGAGTAGCTTTTTTTCGATCTGTCGGTAACGTCGATTGATATCGATTAATGGGGGATCCTTATGGAGTCACCTGTCATGGGATAAACACGTGCGACTGGTTTCATCGAGACGTGTGGCCAATGGACGAGTGTGCACTTTCAGGGTAGAAAGAGAAGGACCAACCCCCCTTTTCCCCCTCTCCAGTTTGACCATGGAAAGGGCCGAGTGTGAGCGAAATCACGTGTGCGGTTTTGCGGCGAACATTTCTAACCACCGAACACCAAAGTTCGAATTGAACTGTCACCATCAGCCATGCTGGTTCACGACCACGTGACGTATATTCGTTCGTAATAACTGCGGTCACTATATGGGGACACTTGCTAAACGTTATTTCGCGATCCTCGTATGAGCTTCCGGTCTTACTTGGCAATCACCTGGGTACGCGGTTAGGGGTAGTTTCATCCCCTGTAGTCTCGAACAAGTGTATCATTGTATTTTTGAATTTTTTTTTTTTCTTTGTTTTGGTACTACTCTCAAAGCTTATCGAACGTGGTTTATCGATTTTAGGTTCGACTGATCAGGGAGTCTGGACTGATTTTTGGTCCATACCAACTCGAAGATCGTCTCTCTTTCTGGTGTTACATTGTAAACGCGTGGGGGTTTTCCTGGCTGTACGTAATGGGAACCTGGGGGTGAGGATGACCGTGGGGAAGGTGTGGTTGGCAGTGTTATATATCCCCATGGCATAAGCTTGAGAGAGGGTCGATGGCATGGAAGAGAGAGAGAGAGAGAGAGTGAGAGACAAAGCACGGGCTATTTGTCCGCGGTTACGTTACGTTTTTATTTGCCCCTTTGGATATATGGTCGCATATATCCTGTCCACCATAAAAATACCATAGAGACCGTGGCGCGCCTTACGTCGATGCGGGTATTATTAGAAGCTCGAAATAAGATTGCTCTCCTCTCGTTTTCACGCTTTTTGGGGATACGCCCTTATTGGTACTCTGTCCGGTTAAGCTGCGTGGGGCGGGGGGGGGGGGGTATGGTTTCGGGGGTCCCTCTTCACCCCATTCTACAGGGTGTGTGTGGCGTTGCGTCATCGTGTGGGGCAATCGGTAGATTCATTCACTGCCTGTTGACTCTTTACGTGTACCCATGTCGTTTCATGAATAGACACCAGTTTTGTCTTGTTGAGACGTTTTGTACTGTTCTTCGTGGGAACGAGGCTTTACATTTTTTTTTTTCTTTTTTTTTCATACGTTAACTTATTATTGGGACGCCGTCTAGACGTATTACCATCGTGTTACCGACGACCTACCTAGTAGCCTTTTGGCTCCTGGCGCCTAGTGGGATATTTACAACGGGCGCAACGTGCCCGCCGAGGAGTGAGAAATGGCCCGGGCGACAATTAACTGAAATCACAGCAGGCCCAGGCGTTTGTCAATGTCTACCTTTCGACTACCGAATTCCCTAACACTATCTTGACAGTGGTACTAGAATGGGGAACTGAGACCCTTGACTTTAACCCGGGGCTACCAATACCGTCTTAAAGTATTCTCGTTCTGTCTCTTTGGCAGGGATGCCACTTGTTTTCTTTCGGTAACGATAAATCTAGGGAATTTTTTTCGACAGGTTCGGATCGATTGTCCGACCGCAAAATCTCCCTAGTTAATCTTCGTCTTTCGGGGCTCGACTAAACATTGAGGATTTTTTTTTGTAGTATTCCTAATGCCGCATCTTCAACGGTTCCTATGGTTTTGTCTGGTTTATATGTTTACCGCCGTACGCGTTAGGCAAAAGTCCCTAGAAATAAGGTAGATTTTGGGGACAGTTAGTTTTTTAATTTTCTTCCTCTTGAATTTTCACTCGGCAGTGAGAACCACCCTAAAGTCTCGTTCACCCTTCGCGACGTGCCAGTCCGAGTATTTCGTAAACGAAACGTGCCCGTTCCCTTTGACACGATCGCGTCAGGCTAACGCGATTAAGTCATTAGGGGATTTTTTTAATCTTCTCTCCATCGCGAAAGCTCCTGGTCACGATTACCTGAAAAAATAAATAAACTCGAAAATACCCCCTTTTAAATGAAATCGCTGATTAAGAGTTTAGTACGGGTGCCCGTATATATATAGTCATACTTGACATCTCGTTCGACGAATCGATAAATAAATAAATTCGCCAGCTATTTTTCATATAAAGGAATAAAAAGAAAGCCTAAAATCACTCCCAACCATTTTCACAGCAGCGACTATTAAATTCTTTCGGAACGCGCGCGGTGGCCCGACTTTAAATACGGCTCACGACTTTTTCCAAATTTATCGAAACTCCTACGGCGGCCATTTTCTATCGTATCTACGAGCCTCCGAGACCACACATGTAACTACGATTTATTTACAACGCATACGACTTCGACCATTATAAATTACAATAACGTTCGTTATCCCATGCGACAGTCTCACACGTCGTCAAATCGTTCTCATGAACGCGATTACTTTTCCCATCCTTTTTCCCGTCGCCTACCGCAACCTCGCCTATGATTTATTTATAGAAACTACTGTAGGCCTATTGCCCGTTTATCGTACCCATCGTGCCACTAGCCCATAAACGATTACATAATAATTGCATATCTATATACATATCGAAATAAACCACAAACTGTCAAATTGACGTCATCCCGTGAAGGCGACGTCGGCGACGACCAATCAGCATCGCCACAAGCAACGACAGAATTTCGAGATGTTTCGATAGGCGGCAAACTCACTTGAATTTCGAAAAATTTAAAAATCAAAATCTCCTATCTTCAAGCCGTACAGTACGACAGTCGCCTACGGACTCAATGTCGTCCCACGAGTCCGCATTAAATATTCGCTTACATATATCGACGTCGATCCACTTCATGAAAACGAACCTCACGAGTAGACTACACGTACGTAATTACGATACCTCGTGTCACGGTAAACGTTTCTATGGAAATTTATCCCGTCCGTCTCCACCCACCGTCCCTTTCGTTTCTCTTGACTCCCCTTGCCGTTCCCTGTTTACACTATACGCTTTCATCCGTATACTCATGTAGCTACCGTCATAACGTCACTGCGCCTACCTATGTACACGCGCCCGTAAAATACCCAGTCCTTGTGGGTACAGCGAACGGCCAAGCGAATGCAAAGCCAAAGGCCGAGCGCGAGCATAAATGTCTCTTTGCGTGTAACCCAACACCCTCACTCGCACGCTCCTCTTTCGATCCTTCTCGATCCTTCTAGATCCTCTCGATCCCTCGCTCCTTGGATAGCTGCCGCTCTCGGAACCACCGCTCGTACCCAGGGCCGTCGCCATAGGGCGACATAAGTATTAACGCACCGGCGATAAAAGGACGGGACAACGTATGTAAGATGAAAAAAAAAAAAAATTATTTCGTTTTTGGAATCGAAACAAAAAAAATTGACAAATTTTCGTGTTAATTTTTTTTTATACCAACGCAGTCTCTCCCCTTTGATACGCTCCTGTCGCCCTGGGCTCTTCGGTCAACAAGCAAAGAACCTGGACTGCACTTCTTCTTCTCGGGCCCCCTCCCCCTTTCCCCTCCCCCTTCCCCTTCCACTCAACCCCCTCGTGTTACCAGGCAACTTTTTACTTTCTTTTCTCACATTTGACAATTATTCGGTAATTTATCAAAGCGTCCGCACACAATGGACCCAGCGCCCCAGCCTCGACGGCAAAGAGATCGCGAACGATCCTCTCCCCGACCCCCTTTAACCCTTTGCCCGTGCCGCTCCTGGGACCACGTATGCAAACGGTGTCCCAGAAATCGTGTATTCAAAACGTTCATTATTATTATCCACGAAGAACATCAGCAACCCCCCCCCCCCCCCCCCAGTAGTTATTTTACAAGGAGTAACAGGTGCGCCGATCTCGAATTGAGTCATCCATGAAATTCCTTGATCGTAGACCAGAGGACGTGACGTCATTGGAGAACGCGGAAGCGCATCGGCACATAAAAATCCGTCCTCGTGTCGTCTCAACAGAAATACGCTGTGTGGTACCAGTTGGCGAACCCAAGTAGACACTGACAGCTGTACAGCAGACTTTTGCCGTGCATTTTACACAGGTATATATGTATATATATCGAAGTTGTCCATCCTGACCAATTAGGCAAGCACGCTGACCGGTAAACCGAATGGGAACCGAAAGGGAACCGAAACCGCTAATTTAACGATTGGCCAAAGTTGTCCAACCGATCACTGGGTCTCGTCAGACGCTACTTAATTTCATAAGCCAATTTCGAGCCAGGTTAGTTAGCATGTACTGACAATCAGCCGTATGCCAATTGGCGTAATAACGCTGTAAGAATATTAAACCGTGGAGAATAAAGTGAAGGATAAAAAAGAAGGGAAACGTTGTGAAATTTACGAATGTCATTATAACGCTAAATTGGTATAAATTAGTCGAGATTATTTTAGAAATTTTTATATTTTTTTTTTCTTACGACCCCCCCTCCCCCCCTCCTCCCCCCGACCCCAGATCGTACCAATACTATATCTTATTCGTACTATGCCTGAGAATCACTTTGGTATTTTTTTTTCATCGAGACACCCGGTATACTACTCCTGATACCATGGCAGACGTGCTTCTGCCCTGGAACGTTCCGAGAGAAACGAATAACTGAGGGAACGAAGGAACAAAACTATCTCATTGTGTGTTAATACGTTTGGCTGGTCTCCTCGGTCGGTTCGACTTTTACGTTGCACTCTGGCCGTCGAGTGCATCTCACGGGTGCAACTTGAGTATATCTACAAAGTGCATAAAGGAACTCGAAAGCATGTACGGAGACACGAAAACACTTATAAGACAAGACTCTATGTAATTTCAGTAACAGCTGAAGTGAAGATCGCGACGCGTAATTTCGCGTTAAAGTCGAAGCGCGCGTCGAAAGGGCGTATGGGTAATGTCGCGGGAAATTTGAAATCGTTTTGACGTTATGCTCGGTACGATTATCGGGTTTGCGCGTGGGGTGACGTTTTCTCAGTGTATATATGTATATATATATATATTAAACGGGGAAAACCCGGCTCTTGTATCCTAAATTACGGTAAAATTTGAGCACCAATTTTCAGCAGCTTAGAGAGGGCTTCGGAGCGTCTCTCGGCGTCGGCACGAGAAGGCCCACATATTGGATCATATCGTATCTCCTCACACCCTATGAATAATGCATCTCAGAGCTACGTTTCTCTCTTCGCTTTTCCCCTCTTCTCTTTTACTGCTATATATATATATATATATTTCTCTCTTATTCTTGCTCTCTCTCTCTCCTTCTTTTCACTGACGCATATAATACTCTGGCCAGTCCCGTTCCGAAATCTCTTCGTAATTAAACCTGCCATATATTTTACTTTAATCGAGGAGACGCCGACTACTATCGGACTCGGGATTTATCACCTCTACGAGTTTATAATGCGTACGTACGATTCCGGCTAATTGTACCACGGACGAGCTATCATTTCCTTTTTTTTCTTTTTTTTTTTTCCGGCAGGATTTTCATTTACATTGATTCTAGCACCGGGAGCCACCTGAGAAATATCGGCGTGACGGAATTCACAGATAGATTAAATGTCTTATAAGTGTGTGTGTGTGTGTGTGTGTGTGTGTATATATATGTATAGTCAGTGGGCGTATCTTAACGAAGTCAACTGGAGGCTATCAATATAAGTTCGTTATAACGATATTTATGAACTTTTCACACTACATCCTACGATATATCACGATTAACTTGTTTCACGTTAAAAGGCAAAATCGTGGAGTTTCTTTTTTTAAAATTAAAATCGACCTACGGCGGGAAATTCAAATGTGGTATTTGTTTCTTGTTAGAACTTTGTAGTTTTATTGACTGTTACATATATGTATATGGAACATCTGTCAGAGTCCTACGTGTTCCTCAGGCCCGAAAGTACCTTTTGTAACCGGTAGCCATTTATTGACTGGGAATCGATATTTTATTCGATACGTCATTCGGCGATCCTTAAAAATGGCTACCGGTAAACCGGAGTCCACGTATACATATAGGATACGAACGCGATTCGCGACTCCGGACCCAGCGAAACTCTTGTTCGAAGAGCAGTGGATGCTGCGCCAGGATCTTACCGGTGTAAGTCCGAGTGTCGGAGGCTGCGAGATAAATCTTGGATTACCACGAATCTTTCTCCTCCCGCCCCCCCCCCTTACTCCCTTTTACTTCTTGCCTAACCTCTTTTTGGCTCTAGCCGACACGAAAACTACAACCTGCCTCTGTTGCTGCTACCGATATGTCTGTCTACTTGCTACACCGGCGCTTACGCAGCCTCCGGGCTCCTTCCATCTCATCTTCATCCATCCTTGTTCGTTCTTCGTGCCACTGCCTTATCTCCCGCTCTCGCCCACTCCCTTGGACTCATCTCGTCTTATGGCCGACAACACGGGCTTAACATCGTCTTACACCCCCTGCGACAACTTGAGACTGCTGTAGTCGGCGAGTATTCCCGGGTAAATGCGCGCCGAGGTTGCTACGTGATTACGACGTCGAGAATTTTGCAGTTTTTTTTTGTTGGAAAAAGTTTTTTTTTTACGATTTTTCAAAATTATAAAAAAAAACTTTTTCAACGGATGCAAAGTTTTTTCGATCACAATTTTTTTTAGGGTTCCGGTACAGGCTGCACGGACTCTTGAACGCGAGGCTTGTAGTAAGGCTGATAAGGGATGACGCAGGAACGACTCTCAGGGTGGAGAAACTCTGACGATCAGTCTAGTAGCTACCGGGGAGACTACTTGGTCCTGGCCCGTGTATCTCGAGCGGGAGCCCTCTTAAATTAATTACAGGGAAAAGATCCGAGTAGAAGAGCCAACCGACCCGGAGCCCTCTTTGCCATCGCGAACGAGGGTGAAGTGGCGTTGGGGTGGCGGCTCCGAGACCAACCGAGTGTTTAACGGACGGGGAATCCTCGTTAGGCTGAAATCCGTTTCGAAAAAATTCCTTCACGTATAACCCAACGGAAGATTTAAGTAGTCTGATCCTGGCGTCTCCTCGTGCCACTTGGGAATCTTCATACTTTTTTTTTCTTTTTTTTTTTTTGGATATCCGAAGATTTTCTCCATTTTTCCTCCTTGCCCTCGTACTCTTATCAAACGCAGCCACTATTTTTTCTATCTCTTCTTTCCCTCGCCACCAAAGGGGTGGCCTCTTTACACGAGTCCCTCGTTCATATAAAATTCATACGTCGAGCATCATCCCGCAGCTAACTCGTCCTAATGCCATTTCAAGTGTAAGGAAGAAAACCGACACCGAGTATATACGTATATACATAATACCTGTAGCAGGGCTTATCGCAGATCTTCGCCAAGGGGTAAAGGGTAGCAGGGAACACTGTGGGAGTAATGCTGGTAATCCCATAAGCGGGTATAAGTCCCGATGACTCGCTGGAATAATTCCAATAGGCTAACCCACCCCTTATACCGACCTCTCACCTACCCACACGAAAATCCACAGATACGAGATACGTCTTCAAGGGTGTAATCGACATTACGAATAAAACCTATAAAGTCCAGTAAAGTCTTCAGGCTCGTAAGTTCGGTATGTATAAAGAGAGCAAAATTTTTTTATATACATTTATCACCGTCAACGCATTCACGTGGGAATTACAGAAGCGAGAACCAGTGACTACGTGTATCAAGATCGTTTATCTAATTATAGCGAATTTACGTGGCGACGCGCGTGCCTCCGGTTCTCACGCTTAAACAATGAGGACATTCATTCGTGCTCGTTGAATTTCATTGGGGCCCCGGAACGGGCCCACTGGACAGCGGTGTCCCTCTTGGGTCTTAATCGTTACCCGCGGAATTCGCGTTTAATGCAAACAGGAACACAGCTCGAGGGGGGTGAAGTGGGCAGGGGGGGGCATCCTTGTGGTTTCTTAGGACGATATTCTTTTTTTTTTTTCATGATGTTTCAACGGGGGGCCCCCCTCTCGACCCCTTCTCCTCACTGGTCCAACTCGAAAGTCGGGTAAAGCGAGAAAGTTGGAATTTCACGTTTGGGCCCCCCTGCCTCCCGGTATGTATCGCCTCCCTAGTCGAAATTCGACTATGCGTATGTGACTCGTAGGGGGCTGTGGATGGGGGGGGGGTGTACCCCAGTGTCCTGGGGTGGAACCAGACGCGGGGGAAGCCCCGCGAACGGCGAATGTCTATCCGGACGCGAAACCACACTTCGTTCAAGGGTACCAGACTGGGCCTCAACCGATGGGGCCTCAACCGATGGGGCCCCCGGTCGTCGGGTTAATAATACGCGAACAATATAGGTGACGCTGGGTGCAAAGGGGATGGGTTGATCGGTCAACCTGGGGTACCCGTTACCAACTCTGTATGAAATATCAACCACCGTGAAACTTGAACGGCCTGAGAAACTTTGGCCATATCTCTCCGGGTGGATGGTCTTGCCAGGGCCAGCGGGTACCGTGCCCAGTGGGTGGGAAGGAAAGTAGGGGAGGTACGTAGCTTGGGATAAAAATTACGTCACGAGTCTTACCGATGGGTCGTAGGTGGAGAGGGGTGGGGGGAGGGGTATGGTCTTGGGAAAAGAAAAATAATTTTTTTTTTTTTTATGAGTAAAATAAGAGAACGAGGTAAAGGATCTTGCCGAAATACCAGAGGGATGCTGGTGGGGCTGAAGGGATGTTTTATATATATATATATATTTTGTTATCTTCCTCTCGGCAATCTTCACGGTAAACTATGCGACGAGTTTATCAGTCGGATATTTTTATCCGGAGATTTTTCTGCTTTATTAAAAACTTGTAAAATTAATCAAGAATCCCTCGGTTCCTCGTTCTCCTCTGTATCCTGGAACCGGCCGCGGGGCTTCTTCTCTTTTTTTTTTTATTCACATCACCCATCGGTATTTTCGTGCGGGTTATCAGTGTGCAAGGATTAAGGATGTACCGTATGGATCCTACACTCTGGATCAATTCTTGGCGCTATGCTTTCTTTCGCTTTTATCTATTTATTTATCTTCCTCACTCCGATACCGACACCTGTATATATACGGCAGCTCGTTAACGTCCAATTTATCGCGCTATCGAATGGACTGTCACTACACGCTGGCAATACGATTTCAAACAGTCTCCTACGCCGTTGCTAAGCTAATATTGAGCCGTGCGATTTGCTCGGGCGCTATTTATGACTTTGTTTTAATTATCGTGTTTATCCCTTATCCGTTGGCAAGGTCTGTATATATATACATATATATCTGTGTGTAATATATGTATACAGAAAAGCATATATCGACTATTTGTCTTTGTAGCATATAACCGTAATCTAGATACCGTGCCTGATGTTGCACTGAGGCCAACCAGTGGGGAGAGGGGAGAGGCTTGCTCCCATCTCCCCTTAACCCTCCCCCCCTCCCCCTCTATTTTTCATTTTGTCTACCCCTTAAACCATTTTCACTTTAATATCAAAAACCGTTTCTCGTATAGGATAACAGGCTCTCACGGCGTGTAGCCAGCCGGTTAAGTCGTTGCAACCCAAGCCACTACGCTTCCTTCACTCTTGGCTTATTTCGTATCTCCCGCCTCCCTCCCCTCTAGCCTCTTTACATTTATTCCACCCTCTACACCGCGAGAATTTTGCTTAACCGTCCCTTCGGTCCCCCCCCCCCCCCCCTCTTATCCACGTTCCACGGCATTCTGTCTGGGAAGACGGAGGATTACCTTGTCAAAGGCCACTTGGGTTTGCGGTTTGAGGCTATCGAGACTTTTCGAATTTTCCCGCTCGAAACGTATCTAAAGTACCGTCTCGGTCGCGATTGTTCGTTTCGGCGGGAAATTTAAAATCGTAAAATCGATATCATTGTAACTATCAAATGGCGGACTTGTCTGTATCCTGTATGGGAAACTCGGAGCCGTCAAGTCCCACTCGAACGTCTCCCCGAGCTTCTCGCTCGATGAATTATTCAGAGTGTCTTGATCTGGCCGACCGAGTCTGCTGCCACGGACGGACTGGAGAGACGGATTCCCGTTCTCTCAATCGGTCGAATGATTTTTCTCTTTTTTCTTCATCTTTGTTTATATATATATATATATATATCCTTCTTCCACCTATACTCGTATCTCGCTTCGTCCTCCTCTTCCTTATTTATCTCGCCAGTGAAAAACGACCAAAATGCACAGTGATGCTGCGCTCGCTTCTTCTCTACCTGCTGCGAGAGATACGCTCTTTATTTTTTTTTTGTACCGCGTCGCAGATTAAGATCGCAGGACCAACTGTCAGCTGGAACTGCCGGAGATCGCCATCTTCGGTATAGTGAGAGTACATGCAATTTTTCATTGGTATCCGCTCGTGCCGGTTTCCTTTCGCTCTTGAGGATTTAACGATTTCTTTTTCTCTCTCTCTCTCTCTCTCTCTCTCACCCATTCTATTTCCCATACGAGCATGGGACCTTTGAGAGATAGGCTGCCGGTTTGGTGAAAGAACGAACGTATAGGGCGTGGTAAGGGAATCGGTATAAAGCAAAGGTGAGAATTGGTACCGGAAAGGGGTGGGGGGGCGAAGGGGGGAGACTAATTGGCACGAAGCAGTTTAGTAACGCTCACTGGCGTGCACGGTAGCCATACTTGAGGATTAGTACTGACAAAGTCAGCACCGCCGCTTATACTTACTTCTGGGCTTAATGGCGCGATTCACTGTGGGTATCCACCTGACTGTATCTACAGGGTGTCCAATTTGTTCCTAACGAAAGGATCGGTTTATTTTAATGTATTCGCGATATGCTTTTTTAGACTTTAAACGGTGGACGCGATTTATTTTACAAAAAAAAAAATGGCGTTCGCCCATTACGGACACCGTGTACAATGTGGCGATTTATTTAATGAATTTTGAGAGGGTAACCAAAAAATATTATAAACGTTTCACGTTCATCCGGGCTATGAACCGTCACTCGATTTCGCTTGGTATCGCCCTCGCCGTTCGTTTTACGCGAAATAACGCAATTAGCCTTCGTGACATTAATATACATTTTCCTAGTATTTTATTTCGATCACGTGGCCTTCCGGCTTTCCCCTCGCAAAATCCTATACGCCATTGACCACGTGGTATGAGATTTGTCAGAGGTTATGAATATATATATATATATATATATACACACACAAAGTGTTATCGCAGTGCATTGTGGGTAGATTATCTTATATCTCTACTTTCGACTAGGCCAAAAGCGTCTGCGTAAGTGTTGAAGAAGATGAAAGAAAAAAATGTAAATTGAACACCAGGTATATCCTTATGGAATAACGTTGATCGCAATGCTTTCCATACCCGACCAGACTCCCAGCATCTTTTGAGACTCTTCTCTTTTTGCTCGCCTAATTGTATCGGGTGTCTTAATCAGCGTATAAGCTACTAAGCCAAAAGGCTGAGCCGACCTGGTATTACCTACTGCCACTTCTTCTTCTTCCTTCTCCTCCTTTTCCTCCTTCTTCTACGTCAGCATCCACTCTGCATCTCAAAGGCGCAATTTAAAAGTATGTTAAGCTCCCGAGCATTACAGGGCTCGTCGCGCTCATTCGTCCAAGAGGTTATCCGAAAAAAGTTTCTAGATTCTAGATCAGCCTTCTAGGGATTTGTTTTTTATCCTACGCTATCTCTCAGAATGTCATGGAGAATTGAAAAAAAAAAAAAAATTGTACCTTATAAAATATGGGTATACGTCAGGGGTTGATTATAACGGGACCCACAGAGTAAGGGTGCTCAAAGAGACACGTGCTGGGCTGTACACTAAAAAGCAATAAACTAGACTAGGGAATTTAGTGTGTAATGACAGGGCCTGTATACCGATGTATCTTGATAGATATGGGACAATAATAAAAGCCATCTCCCCCAATAGGATTTTACGTATCCACGAGGGTGTTGCTGTGACTTTTCTCTCGTTCTATCTCATATGATCTTATATATGTACTTTGTATATATATATATATATATATACAAAGGGTACAAAATTAAAGGATATATATCATGATAAACGTCAACCGGTATCGTTTGATCCGGTCTTACGTAATCCTATGTCCGTATGCATATCATTGTTGTTATTATGTGATATATTTATTGTGCTTCTTATCTTCGTTCAGATGTAATCGTCATTCATGGAAAAATATATATTGCTGTAAGTCGGTCAATGAAATCGATATTGAATTTTTTTATTTTTTTTTTTTTATTAAAAAAATTTTTCTTCGCTCCTCATGTTAATCAGACTGTTTATTCATTATGACTGTTCAATCTTTATTATCTGGGTGATTCTAGTGGGGCCTGTGTTCGGGGGCCGATGCGGCGCGGAAGCCCTCGGGCTGGGGCTGGGGCTGTCGCTGGGCCCGGCCTACAGGTTCGCTCTGCCCCCGGGACTCGCTGCCAAGACTACCCGCTGCCTTGTATTCGACCAAGGTAGGCTAGACGCCATTTTCAATAACGCAAACATTTATTAATTTCTTTTTTTTAAATCCTATTATATCTTTGTCTTTTTTTAATTTTTTTTTTTTTTAGCAATTAATTATCTCCCTCTGGGGTACACTGTGTGTTACGAAAAGAGACTGACGAGGCTTTATCCAAATTTCGTATTAACCAATGCACTATTGCTTAACCATACTTGTGTGCCTCTTTTCATGTATTTAGTTTGATACTCATTAATTGTATGGATATAATAATAAGCATCAATGTGCATGTCGGTGTCTTTTTTGATTACTGAAAAACATTTTTGTGATGGATATTTTCGTGAAATTCTTTTTTTGGGCGTGGGAGGGGGTTGGAATTTTTTTTTTTTTCGAAAAATCACGGACTTTTGTACGCTACTATGGGGAGGGGCGATGCTAGTGAAAGATATTTCAATATCCGGTATACTTTGGATTTCCTGTTTGAAAATACACCGCAATATCTATTTTCGGTCTTTTCTTTTTTTTTTTTCGGTCAGTGAACTTTTTTCGTCTGTCCTTCTCTCACGTCCGCCGACTGGTACGTGCGTTTACGGGAATGTCGATAGATTGCAAGGGAAATCGTGAAAATCATGAAAAATAAACTGTTCTTCAATCTCTTTCAATTATTCAGATATTTTTAGTCATTTAGTCGATTCACTCGGGTATTTATGGGAATTTACTTTGACCCTCGTATACGGAATGCATTGGGAACAGCCATGCAATTTACCAGGAGTCACGCTTTTACGTAACTAACGAATTTATATCTGTTTGGTAATTTCTCGGGTAAATAGGAAAAAAAATTATGTAACTAGACAATCTTTTTTTTTTCTTCGATCGTAACGCTCAAGTCGCGTCAATTTTGGTTAATGTCAGAGATAATGGCTGATTCGGGCGTGACGAATTAATCCATATACAAGAAAGAATTTCATCCCCTAACTCGACTGGTGTCAGTTCGAATCAGTTTCATATCCCCCTCGTTATACGTCATTTATATATAAATGCATATATATATATATATATCTATATATATAACTGTAAAAGTCACATAACAACAAAGTCTAGAAAAGTAATATGAATTTTTCCTGTTAAAACAAAAATTCTTGTAACATTTCTCTTTTCAATATTTTTGCACCAGGGGCACGTGGTTTCGTTGAAAAAGTTAAAGGTTCGTTCAAAAGTAACGAGCGAAAGCAAACCGTATCTCTGACACCTCTGTAAAATCCATCTCACACCGAATCTTTCTTTTTATGGCTAAATTAATGTTTAGCCTCAATAAAATCGGCTCTTTCGTTCAGTCGTACCAAACAGCCGAGCGGACCATACGCGCGCAACAACCAGGTTTGCCAACAATATCGCGAGACCCTTTTGAACTCGCGTCGAAACGAGCATCGCGTTGAACGCGGAGATGATTTTACGAGAATTTTATCACTGGTCCATAAATACCGTAGGTACGAGGAGCAGCCGGTACGGCGCGTTTCAAGCGCGAATTAGCCGCGCATTAACGCGGATAATAAGGCTGCGGCACCTCCTGCAGGTCCCGATCTCAAAGATGCTGCTCGCGCCTAAGGATGACGCTTAAGATGAACCAATGGGGATGCTGCGCACATTTTCTATTACGGCCATTTGCCTTTAAAATGACTTTACCCGTGTCGTAAACTAGTTTGCCGTAAGTTTAGACTGACTCTGGACCACACTTGGATGCTGCACCGTGGACGAGAATTATGAGGGATTTAAAAGGATACCAAAGCTACAGCGCACGAAAGAAGAATATCTCGATTCATTATTGTCGGGCTTAAGGGGGGAGGCTGTGGTGAGGTTAGGATTTTTCAGGGGGGTTGGTAAATGGGGGGGAGGGTGTCTCTTCTTGATATTTTAATAAAGAATATTGCAATGCTCCGTTCACTTGCTTAGTCACACCGAATGATTACGTTAAATTAACGGCTTCTCTCTTTTCATCCCTTCCCCTCCCTCTCCTACCACCCCTTCTTGGTTCTCATTCTCACCCCCCCCCCCCCCACCCCACCCTTCCATCGAGCTCTAACATCCCTCGCTACCTTTTTAATTACTATTTTAATTAGCCCAGTGTTTTAAGCGGATGTTCGACAAGTCTTAAGGGTCTTTCATAACGCTCTTTTTTTTAGACTTTTAAGGGATGATCTGTGTATACACCTGTATAACTACCCTTTGGTAATAGCTAACGGTATTCAAACGTCACAATTTTAAACCGAGTGTGGCTTCTACGTCCCTTACCGTTAAGCAATGTGCTTTTAGTGTCAGTTAAGACGTCGTGTATAATCGGCGAAAGACGTCGGGACGCTCGGCGCCGTAACGAGGGTAAAATGCGTCGGTCAGGGGTTGCCTTTTCGTTAGTGCCTTAAGGAAAATGTTCGCAGTCGCTCGTTAAGCTGCCATAAGAATCAAGGGGTTTAAAGTTTAAGGTATCTCTCTTTCTCTCCCCCCCCCCCTCTCTCTCTCTCTGTGAAAGTGTGGCACGAGGGGGGTTAAAGTAGGGGTAGTTCCTCGCCCCTTCCCTCCCTTAGTAACCAAGCAGGGGCTTCTTATTACCACTTCATCTACAATTAACATTTATAGCTCCGCGACTTCTTAGCGTGGAAAAACTAATTAAGTATTTTCAACCCTCGACTCCCTTCACTCTCCCAACTGCCATAGGATGGAATCCGTTGATCGTCGAAACGAGTGGATAGAGTGGCAAAGGAAAGGGTTGATTTTTTAGGAAAATAAAAAAAAAAAATTAGAAACGGATCAAAAAGTAATGCCGAATGCAGATAGTTTCAAAAAGCTTATAAAGAGGTGGTTTTTTTTTTTTTTTTTTTAATCATTCCTCAATCCAACAGTCGTCGCTGATAACATTAATGGCTTTCGCCGTCGAAGCCATATACCGATTCTCATCCCTATAAAGCGGAGGACAAAAGATATCCCAAGGCTGTAACTGGACGGCTCTGTGAGAATATATAAATTTTAATGGCGAAATCTTTCGCTTTTAATGCCGCGCGGCCAGTTTCGGCTTTAAGTTAGTGTTTTTCCTAGTAGCCGTCTTCGTTCGGTCGTAATCAGTAAACTGCGCGTGCGCATGCGCATTCGGGTAGTATCGCGAGATGGCGCCAAATCGGTTCGCTCACAGCGATGCCCACCTTTGCGGCTTGTAATCAAATTTTGTTGTTCGAAGCCGCAAATTTAACGGCCACGCCTCGGATGCCTGTATCCCGTATACGATAACAACAGCGTACGCAATACTTTACATCGGCAGTATAGCCGCGGAGACAGTTAAATAGCTACGAGCGCATATTTCACCAGCTAACCTACATAACCTCTTTCCTCGTATTGGTTGATACGCGAAAACCTGTGTATTACATTGGGCCTTATTGCCATTCCCAAAGTACCCACAGAGAGACCAGTTGACTTGAACGTTAAACAGACATTTAATACCGGGCCCATTTGTCCGCTTGGGACGACTGACGTCTTATTGGGCCAGGAATGAAATTTTTTTTTTAGAATATATATACCTATATATGTATATTTTTGTGATTATTTCGTTTTCTGTCTACATGAGAATAATTTATTTTTTTTTTTTTCAAATTTTGATTTCACATCTTTTGGGTCCTACAGTGAAACGATCTTTGCAATATAGAGCCCAGCGAGGGCTGCTGGACCGTTCGATGCTGTGACCGTACTCGACTGGTACGAAGGGATGAAAAAAATCTGTGACGCCTCTCCCTGTGTACGCACGGCTATTCGCTCGGGGGGTGGTTTTGGGTCAGGGGAGGGGGGGGGGGGTTTAGACGTAGCGATTCCAAGGGTAGAAAGAACGGAATTTAATTAAGTAAAATTACTGTCGCGCGAGGCGAGAACCAGCCGGCAGGGTGAGACTGTAAAGGTAGCGATGCAAGACGTTACTCGGGGTAGTAATGATCTCATCCCTTGATAAAACAAAGTAATAGAAAGTAAACGAATTCGCAGCAACTGGAAGCAGCCTTTCTTTCTTTCTTTCCCACCCAGTACGACGCTTCTTTTTCCGTACCTTGTCTTTTCTCTCTATGTTTCTTGTTAGGACTTTTTTTTATTTTCTTCTTTTTTTTTTCGGTAATTAAATACCAGACTGGAACAACGAGTCCTTGCCTTCAACCCCTATGTACTTGTCCCCGTCAGGTATGATCTTGGCTTTTTTTTTTCAAAAAAAAATAAATAAAAAGAGCAACAATACCCCCCCCCCCCCCCCGACGAACCCAAGTAACCTGGAAGCTCTCTTCATCCTCACCTTCATCCCCCATGATCCATGCAATCACGCGTAACGACCGTTTACCGGGGCACTTATGAAAAATAATATCGTCGTTCATCCCCACCATGAGAATCATCCCTTGGTACCAAGCTGAGAACGAAGATAGGGGTGGGCGAGGAAGTAAAGAAAAAAAAAATCGGATTTTTTTGGATTGTTCGAAATTTTTCAAAAGTCTCAAGGGATGCTTTTACGACGGGGGATGATTTTCTTACCGTATATGGTACATACACATAGAACGTAACGATCCTTCGTTTAACGTTGCAGCTGTCGATGTGAAAATGCAACGTCAAATTAAATTAATGCCAATCAAAATTTCTACGTACAGAACAATCTTGCGTATCCAACAATGCGTTACTACCTATTCGAGGGGTGGCTCGTAACGCAGTTCAGTTTGATAGTGGTTAGCAAGGGTAGTAAGTATCAAGCAGTGGTACCAATGTAACTGTTGATACTGGTACAGGGGGTAAGTATTCTGCAAAGGGGTAGGTGACTAGGTGGCTAGGTATGTTCCTAGCTAGGGGTTGGTAGTACCGGTGGTTGCAGAGCGGCAATCCTCATAAGCCCCTCACACACGATAAGCGTCCCGATAACAAGCCCACTACCCCCGTGTTCGTAAACCACCCCCTTGGTATCCCACATAGTGGTAGCTAGTGTGAAAACCCACCCCCTGTCCCTCGACCGCTTTAAATTTTGGCCAATTTTCTTTAAAATCGTTCCAGTCGGAGGGTGAGAAACGAGACCAACCCCCTTGTACAACTTTGCCAGATGCTGATAGCGTTGACGGATTGGATGGGAAGGGTGGGGGGTGTGAGAGCTGTTTAGAGATTTCACGTGGCCGATAAAACCGCAAAATCTCCCCGAACGACAACCTATGCCAAAATCCCACATATGTGCTTCTATGTATGTATACACAACTAAATAACATACGAATCCTATTTTACAGGATCACCAGGACGCGCTTATCCTTCTGATTTACTTTCCCAGATTCACGTTCAAAGCGTCCCTGACTCTCGTTAACCTTACTATCATTTAAATCCTACCTTTTTATCTGCGAACATCCCATATATACATATATACATATGTATATATGTATACAGTGCGGATTAATTAGACGTAGTTTATTAACGAGACGGTATTTCTGATATGTTTGTTCCAGGTAGATAATTTTTACGTAGGGTAGTTGATTTATCCTCGAGATACAAAAAAAAAAATAGTATTCATTGTCGGTGACTTCTTTTTTTTTTTGGAAAAAAAAATTTACGAAATTGCCTCGGTACCGGTATATATATATATATATCAATACTGATCGTGCGGTTCATAATATATATATATATATAGATGAATGTGTAAAGGGAAGTGAATTGTTTTTTATTAGAGCCAAGTTGTCAGCAGGCGTCGCGGTGCGGTAAGGTTTTTCGGCGATTTGTAGTCGGCGCCTGGTAACCCTGAGATATTATGTGGCGACGTGAGCGTGTACCGAGTGAGAAACTTAAGGGCGGGTGTGTACGCGTGCCTTTATTTATATGTATATATATATATATATATATATAAACCTGTACATTTCGCGGTGGAGATATGTGTCGTGTGTACCCTGGCAATATGGGAGATCATATGTCATGCAAGGGGTTCCACACGTATGTGGGAGCGTTTACACAGCGGCAGTGACTCGACGCCGTGAGGCACATGGAGACACGCACGGTGAAACACATGACCAGCACAGATTGAATTTCTAGTATGGCGAAACGAATAGGCCGAATAAAATAAATAGTACGTATGGGAGGAGGGGGGAGGTTACTTTTTGCGCTTTCACTCTTTATACTTGTTATATGAGAGAAAGCGCGTGGTTGATGAGCATACGTGTACCCTGTGACCCTGAATTATCCTTTTTTTTTTTCTTTATTAATATATTTTTTGGGGGCTGATTTCGTAATTATTCACTGCACGTGCCGCCATTTTGTGTAATATTATTGTTATAGATCAATTTTCTTTGGAAATTTAATAAGAGATCGTTGTTGTATCAGGGGGATGTTTCTGATGGCTCTTTTTGGAAAATTTAATTTTTTGACTTTTTTTGGTGGGGGGGGGGGGTGTGCTTTTTTTCGTTGGGGGGGGGGGGGAATTTATTTGAACAAGTTTTCAAAATTTTTTTTTTGAAAGACAACGCGCGCGAGATCCCTTTGTTTCCGGTTGCTCTGATAAGTGCTCTTTTCCGGGGGTTGGCGGATACTGCGCAGACGTCTAAGGGGTGGGTGGTGAAATAGCAAAAGCACGCGGTACCGAGTCCACCCTGGGCGAAACTCTTTGTCCGAGTAACAATGTAAGGGTGAAATCGTGGGTCTGCGAGGGTTGCCCGAGGAGGGGGTTGATGTGGGGATTTATTACAGCGACATTCCAACCTGATAATTCTGCGAATACGACTTGCGATGGGGGGTAGTTTGTTCTTCCCGTTGTCATCGGGAAGGCGGAACGTCCTCGTTCCCTTGTAGCAGGGACTCTTTTCAACCCTTAGTATCGAGGGACTGATCTTACGCGAAAATATATTCCAAATAACCACCCTTATTGCAGTACCAAAATACTCCCAGATCTCTCACGATTACTCGAAATACTAATTTTGGATTTTAAAAAAAAAAAGAAATAAAGTTTATTCTAGCAATTTGAATTTTTTTTTCAATGACGTCACGAACCACTCGCATCAAGCCCTCGACCCTAAAATTTGCATTCGGGGTAAACTAAAATCCAAACAGCGGTATCAATGGCGAAACGCTCTGAATCGGTCATTACTGATAAATTGAAAAGTAAACAGAAAATTGATTTTACTATGATAAAATATATTTTTTATTCATATCGTTACTTATATTTATTAACTGCCAACCACTATATAAGGTACATATATATATATATTCGCATATAAATACAGGTATATATCACCTGTGCATAACCATCTGTACGAATCGTTCGGATTTCCCATATTTATCCGAAATCATCCCCTAAATATTTCTCTGAGAACTATCTGAAAATCCACCCTCGCTCGATAAATATCAATATGTATTCTAACGTATATCAAAGGTAAAATCGATTGCAACGAATTTACGAGATGGGATTTTCTATTTATTCGTATAAAAGATCCTGCGGACACATGTGTCACATACGCGGTTACATATATGATTCTAGGCAGGCGGTTGCATATATGTCGCAGGACCGAGCACAATAACCCAGTGTGATGTATGCTGTTATAAATACTCGGAATTTTTGTAATAAATATATATATATATACCCTCTTCGTGCTAACATCTCCAGCAGTATGGAGGCTGAGTGTGCAGAGGAAAGTAGTCCTGGAGAATTGGCGAACGTCAGGAAGATGCAATATCAACGGTTATGACAGACTCGTATTTTAGTAAGGTACCAGTAGAGGAGAGAGAGAGAGAGAGAGAAAGAGAGAGAGAAAGCGATGCACATGACCAAAGAGAAAGAGAGAGAGAGAGAGAGAGAGAGAGAGAGAGAGAGAGAGAGAGAGAGAGAGAGAAAAGCAGAAAATCACAGTGACTGCTCTTTCTACTCTGGACTATAACTATAACGTTGCACGGTACACACATCAATCACCAGCATTTTAATATCGGGCAGCATACAATACCAGCGAATTCCCCCATACCAACCCCATAATAACCTACCCCCTTGGAAATCGTTTTTATGGCAAATTCTTGTAATTCATTCGTGCTCGCTCGCGTCATCTTTTAGTCCCCGATTGCTTTAACGTTAAATTCTGTCTTGCGCAAAAATTACCTCAGTGACTGCAGTAGCTCTTGGTATAAAAATTTTTTTGATTTCGAAATGTTGGCAAAAAATTTGTGTTCCGTTTAGATTTTTTTTTGGAAATTTATGTATTTGGTATTTGGGATTCGATTTTAAAGGGTGCATCGGACACGTGTTAACGCTTGTGGCTTTCATCCCCCTCACTACCTCGTGACAGTGACGTAGACATTGAGAGGATTATTTCTCGGTGGAAAAAAAAAAACTGATAGGCTACGTTAATCGTATAAACATTGTGCCACCCGTTATGCAACTATTTGTATGCTGTACTGTATTTCGTTGACTTATGAAACACAGCGATACCATATGTGTACAATTCGCGTAGGTGAATATAAATTTAAGGGTGAAAATGGGGATGATTTTTCGTATCTCGATGATTTTACGTAAAGATGCAAAAGTTTGTATTCGCAAACCTTTTTGGCCCCTGGACGTGTAATCGAGTGCGGAGAGTCAAGGGTTGTTGCGGTAGCCAGGAATATCTTAGGGGTTGCATCCTATAGGGGATGAGATTCTCGGAGAGAGAGAGAGAGAGAGAGTTTGCATAGGAAAGTGGACGCAGGGGGTGATTTTAGGGAGGATACTCGTGAGTGCAACGGCAATAGGGGTGGATGCGTCAAGGGCGGCGGGAGAGCCGAGAACTGAAAAATAGGGGTTGGAGGAGAGAGAGGGATGTTTCTCGGAAAAGCAAGCGAGCCGACAAATATAAATTCTTGTCTTTTTCCACCCCCTCGCACGCTCGTTCGCTCACTCGCGAGCTTACGAGGGTGTTAAGCCACCCTTACCCGCTTCCGACGTATTTTAAACTTCTTTACATATTTTCAACCGCACCCCCTTGCACCCCTTTCCGACGGAAACATCGCGGTATGGCAAACCGAGCGTTTTCCAACCCCCTCTCCGCCACCCTCCCAAGGTATCATCCCTTATAATAGTACCACGTATCCACCACTACGACCTGTACCTATTTTCACATGAGATAAACTGTTTTTCCCCCTAACGTACCAAAATCCCGTAAAAACTATTGTTTCCTTCTTTAAGAAGATTTTCTTTTTTTTTTTTTTTCAACCCCAAAAATAGACACCAGGAAACGACTTCTCCGCGAGAGGGTTGCGCTATTTCCGGAAAGTCTTTTCTTGACGCCTTAAGGCTTCGCTGGTGAAAGGGAAGAACAAAATAAAAATACTTTATCGAACAGTACTGTCGTCCATTAGCAACTGCGATTGCTCGACGGCGACGTCGCTGATTGATTTACGGGACGCTGAGCGTCGCGACGCCACTGAGATTATCGGTGGACGTAATTTTTTTTTTTTATTTCTTTCAAAACTTATGTGAAATCTTAGGAAAGAGTTATGTATGTTCAACATTTTTCTCTTTTTTTTTTTTTTTCCCAAAAATACCACAATTCTATGACGTTACTAATTGTATCGTCCGCGCGTCATGTTATTTTTACTCATTATTACATCCGTTATACGTACATTATTATACGATAATGGTGGTCAGATACCATTGCGATTGTCAATTCGCATCCGAAACGCACGCGGAAACGATACCCTTGAAAATGCATTTTCCATGCATCTCTGTATTCGTATATCCATTATATCAATATATAATATTATATGGGTATGTATATAGGTATAGTTACAATTAACAAATCGACGAATACCAAAATCACTTCGAGTGACGTTACAGGTGCAACTGTTACGTGGGATTGGACCGACGCCTGTTTCAATATGAGGAATGCATTGTACCTAAACGCGAGTGTTGAGGGTCCTTTCATACTGTAAAAGTCGAGGGATTGGTTAAAAAAATATATATATATTTTTTTCATTATTAAAATTGAATGTGAAATCCAGTGAAGTTAATGGATATTATTAAAGATTGTGTAATCATTCGATCAGTCGTGTTTTATTCGTTAATACGGTGTGAGGATACCATTAGAATGTTAACTGCGATACTCGGACTGCGTGTTTCATGATCGCGGATATGACATAGGCTATATTTCCAACCACTCTGGATTACCTGACAGGGATATCATTTTATTCGACGTTGAATTCATACCGGGATACATTTGTTATCGATTACGATACCTGCCCGAGCGCATAGCTGCATACGTTGTACGTTGGATTCTCTATACTTGGTGTATTATTGAATTAAAAATGGTTTACGGTTATTATCGATTCGCGAGTTGATTAAAATATTCATGACGTGTGAATGGTCGTATTAATAGATTACAAAAAAAAAAAAAATTGGAAACGAATACCTGAAATTTTGAGGTAATAGACGCGATAAAAATTGCAACCCGATGTACGAGGGTCGCTGTTATAATTGATATGAATATTGGCAATTTCAAGGGGCGGGGTTAAAAAAAAATTGTGAAAAAAATGGAAAGTCATAAGTCAAATACAATCAGTGATTCTCGCTAGGAAGCGTCGCTGTAAAATTTATCTGTTCTGTTCGTTAATTACTAATAATATTCAGACACCCCCCCTGGCTGTGGGGGGCGAGGAGGGGGTGTATACGTTGAGCGTAAAGTAGCGAAGTGCCGGTTTCCCCGAGGGTGGGTAAAATGTAGAGGGGGGGGAGGAGGGGGTTGAAGTTTGAGCTCGAGCTGTCTCGCATTACCATAGGCAAACAGACGGAGGAGCAGCGTCGGCGAGCGTCGGCGAGCGTCGGCGAGCGTCGACGGGAAGAAAAATGAATAAAATTATGAAAGACGTGAATTTTGAAAAGCGGCTCGGTATCGGCTCGTGGATAGGAGTGTGTGACGAGGGGTCGGGGGATGAAGGTGAGCTCTTTGGTATTTTTTTTTTTTTTACTTTTTTTAGGGGATGAGAACATTCTCTACGTCGACGCACGTAATTCCTGGCTACGTCGACGATTATGCATTATTCAGTAACGCCGGTTTCTCCTCGTCGCTTTGCTCTCAAGAAGAGGAGAAAAATATCTAGCGCGGAGGCAAAGAATAAGGGTGGCTTTTGAGAGACGGAAAATCGGTAAGGGTTGGGGTAGGAGGGTAGTTGCTCCGTGTCTGCCCGCAGGGGCTTAAGGTGTCGCTAATCTCCCCGCATGATGTCAGATCGAGATCCTGTCTTAGAGGGAAGGGTGGATGACGGTACGAGCCCGGTTAGAAAGAATCAACCCTTGTGAAGCATCCCTTAAAAATTGTCAATGATCTTCGAAAACCGATGTCGCGCACAATGTGAATAAATTTTTTTTACCCAGTTGCAAATTTTAAGGGATGAAATTTATCTCGTGGAGGAAAAAGAGGGGATGACGTCTTTATAATTATACCGGAAATCCAGAGGGTGGAAATATCGATGTCGGTAACGGTGCTTGGCCAATGAGCACTGAGGACGTCAAACGTGCATAATAGCCTATGGGCGGTTTAAGGGTTGACGCGAGGCGTCGCGACGCCGACGGGTTGAACGATGCCTGGTATAAGTCAGAATGCGGACAGGCACGCGGTTTTGGGGGATGAGAAGTTTAAATGGCTCGTCCGTATGGTGCTTCTCCACCCCCCTGGTTCCCACCCCCTGGACTCGGTCGACCCAACCCTCGTGCTACCACCGGGACTTCAACCCCCCGCGAACATCGCCGAAGCGTACTGGCTGCGCAGTCATCCGCACGGACGTGTCGCTTCGGTAGGATGATCTGTTTTTTCTCCCTTAAAAATTCAAGGGCTCAAACGTGAAATTTTTTCTCACTTTTCAATCAAAAAAATTGAAATCAACCCCCAATTTCTAAACTTATAAAAATGTAACAGACAGTCATCCCTTAGCTCAACTTTCTTCCGTACCCCTGTACACGCACGTACCTTGGGAGGTGAAAATTTACCAAAACGCTTCGCGGTTATCCCGTGCGGTTTAAGGATTTCGGACTATATAGGACAACTAGACCGAGGGGGTGGTTTTAACCGTAGAAGATACACCCTAACTCGACGTTGGCGGTTCACCGCGGAAACAGCGCCGAACCCAGAAACCAGATCCGCCGGCGAAACGTCCTCGCACCAAATTATTCATAAATCCCGGACCGGTTTGTACTGGGTAAAAACGCGTTTGCGGACGTAACGAAGTCGGTCCGAATTTTTAAGGGATGAAGAGGAGCGCAGAGGGACGAATGGGTCGCGGGGGCTGTTGACAAAGATCGAAAAAGCAGGACGAAGGAGAGAGAGAGAGAGAGAGAGAGAGATGAGAAACGAGGGTGAAAACTGAAAAGGGGTAGAAATGGCATCAGATGTCTCACCCGATCCCTGAATACTAATCCCTGCACCACCAATTATGTCCCTTGGACCCACCCCTCGCTCATGACCATTTACCAAAAACCACCCTTAAGTTCAATCGGCACGAAAATTTCTCTATCGACTGTTTCTTTTTTTCTTTTTATTTTAATTTATATAAAATTTTATTAATACGTACGACCTCCCCCCTTCACCTCCCCACCCTGTAATCTTCAATGTTTTACACGGACCAGTCGCCACCCTCGAAAATGTCACCCTTACGCAAATGACAAGTGGTGCCCATAATAACGTCACGGGCTGACGATTCTAGGAACTTCTGTCGATTTACCGCATCTGTGCCAGTGCTGCCAACTTACTACGTTAGCCTGCTACTTAAATCACTCTCCGGCAACGCGCTCGTCCCTTGTACCACTAGTGCTAACTCGACAACCTCGTCAACCGTAAGGTGCCGTCATCCCCTATCAGTTTCACCAGTGACGTTCGAGGGAAGGACAACTCTTTATATTAGCAGACGAGAAAACTTACTTTCACGACACTTGGATACTTTTCGCTGTCGCTTTGGCAACACTGATTCCTCTGAACGTGACGGGGATGAAAATACATTCCTATATATATATACACACATATACTATATATATCACACTCAAATATATAGCTACTTGATATAACAAAGCTAATCAGAAAGAAAAACATCCCTCCGCGCGTCAAAATCGACAGAGTGGATTAAATAAATTCCCTAATACCTCAACCAGACTGACGTATGGTAACTGATATGAGTGTCGGAAAAACTACCCCATGTGTATATTCATGCTTTTACCATATATATATATATATTATATATATATTATAACAGTAGCAAGACCGTCACGTATCGGAATACATTGATTATCACAATCAGTTTGACCAACCATATCTCACAGGTGCTACAGGTTATCAAATATCAACATACAGACGGTATACTTAAAAATAGCCATAGTACGTATGGTTAAAAAGGTTAGGGGTAGTTTTATGAAAAATTTTCTACGAATAAACGTATCCCATGTGAAACACGTGGAAAATCAGTGGCTGACGAATCGTTTGGAAATGCGCGGCTCTCGTAGGGTCTTATGAATGACGTAGCAAAAAGCAACCCCTACGCTCACACTGGCATTTACTACTGTATATATAGGGGTTGAATTAGAGTTTCGGTGATTAGTGACCATCGGTCCGTGTTGCCTTTCGACAAGCCACTCGTATCACCGCAGCAACCCCCCCCCCCCCCCACCTCTTCGCCACCCTCCCCAACGTTAACCCCACAGCTGGACGCTGTCTAATCTTTCGTCGATTATCGTACGTATATAGATAGAACTTGAAACACCCTGTAGCTTGTAGATGGATTGTGTATGTGTGTATATATACATATATATATATATATATATATGTCACGCGCCTCTTGAAATTAGTAAAATTGATGGTACCGATTATCGATTACTCTATGGGAATTAGTGTAGGGTCGATTATCAGTGATTCTATACCGGAAGTGGAGGGGGGGGGGGGATGTTGTATAACAAAACCACTAAGATACGATCAGGGATGGATTTTTCTGGCGTTAAAATTTTTTGTAACCCTATGACGTAAAGTTGAATTTTTATGGTAGCGGATTAAAGTCCTATTGGTTATCTGTGTGGTTTTGGGGTAAACGTGGGTTTTTTAAATTAATTATCTGAGGCATAACTTTTTGACAAATATTTATCGTACCGTTATCTTGATTGATAATGCTCAGATCAACAGGTTAAAATGTAATCTTTTTTGTCCTTTTCCGTTACTTTATCGCCGCCGCTCTCTACGTCGTAATGGATTATTTTTTTATTATGGGGTCAAACTCTCTACAGGGTGTTCAAAGTGGTTGACACCAAGGGTACGAGGACTGCTGGCAATTGAACACCCTTCGAGAAACTATTCACCCAATTGTACGTCACGCGGGCTGTTCGAGGAGTCCAGGGGTGGGTTCTGCAGTGTCTCTGGGGATTCCCCGCAACCCGTGTCCGATTACGGGGTCGCAAAACGACGCCATTACGAATCTACGCATCCGAATTAATATTAGCGGGAAAATTTGAATTTCGATTAATACAATTCATTTGATCTCCTCGTCGTAGGGCGAGATCTTCGTGAAGTGGCATATTATTATGATTAAAAAGAAATTTCTTTTTTTATTTTTTTACCCCAAATTAAATATATCAATTTATTCAATAGCACAACCGTACGTCGTGGGCTTTGATTTACAATCGCATCATAACGTGTTCGCGATACGATTAATCGTGACGAAACGACAATTAAATGATCTCATCCTCCATTCAAAATACGTGTTCGCGAATGCATTACAGGCGCGATGGGTCGTGTCTGTGGAGATTTCGTGAAATACCGGAAAAGGGAACAAAAAGTGAGATGGATCGTGTGGGGGGAACGAAGAGGGGCTCGGGGGGGTGGTTGAATCAAGTACGAGTCGTTTCGATGCGAAAATGAAATAGAAATCGCCCGAAGGATCGGAGTAAAAGGATAAGAAGGTCCTTCAGGACGCGGGATGCTGCGAGGTCTCTCCTGGCTGTATCCGAGGCGAACCTTAAAAATACGCAATCTCGCTACTCCGTCAGGCTGAAGAATTGAAATACATGTCTCTCCCCCCCTCGCCTTTGGCTCCCCTTTGATATCGTTTACCCATAATCATTTAATTTTAACCGTAGCCGCCGCTCTCGGCTTTTTCCGTCACCCCGAGGCTCCTTTCGGAGGTTCTTTAAGACTCCTCTTATTCTACATGGACGATCTGACTCTCCAGCATCCCTCGGCTGCTTCCTTTCCCCTTACGTTGGCACAGACTTTTCTCATTCTCGTTTTCCCTCACCTTCGTCACACTTGCCCTTCGTCGTCAATCTCCGGGATGCCCCCCCCTGGTCTCCCCTCGTCCAACACCCCCTGTCAGTTTATCTAGTAAAAAAAAAAAGATAATACAGACCGTAAAGCTTGCCAACGTAAAAATTTAATACAGACTTTATTTTATTGAACGGATACATTTCTACGTGTCGTATGTGTCTAAGACATATTTACATATGTTTACGTAACTCGGGGTCCACGAGTCACGTGATATAAATACATACACAATATATGTATACGAGACACAATGGAGGGTAAAAATATCAAGTCGATTCGTACCCTCCAGACACCCGTGAACTTGATTAGCCCCATTTCGCAATTTTGATAGTATTGAGAGGAGCGAGAGAACAAAATTTTTCTTTCATACCTAAGGGTGGCTTTTAAAAGTATCAAATGTAGTGCAGTGAATGTGACGTCGAAAAAGAAAACCTCATACCGTACGCAATATAATCCTTGATGAAAACTGTGAAAATCGGAAACGCTCGAGACGCAATATCCCCAATAGGATAGAGAAGAGAATGGAATTTTGTTGGAAGGAGTTAGAAGGGGGGGGCGGGAGGGGGGCTGTGAGAAAGGTAAGGGTATAGTCATAGAGAGGGTTGCAATGGGCGGACGGGACAATAATGCGACACAGACACTTTCGATGCAAACTACCCTCGACGTATTTCAAGCAACCCCCCGCCGCCCCCCCTTTTCAACCCCTGCCCGATCCCAATCCGATCGGTTATTGAATCGTTAAGCCGTCGCCGAATAAAAAGATCTGCATAAGCATCCCCTATATTTCTTCTTGGCCTCTGTCGGTATAGTCGACCCCTCCTTCGCCCTCCCCCCCACACTCATACCTCTCCGTTATCCCCCGTCTATTCTCCTAGGAGGCAAACTGGGGGTGGATTGGCGACCCCCGGGCGCAAATAATATTTTGAGACGCTAAAATGTGTCAAGCGCCCTGATCCCCGTCTGACATTTGAATATCCAAGGGGGTGGAAGGGGGTTGAACAATGGCAGAGGAAGAAGTAGTGCCACCGTTCGTTCGTTCGTTCGTTCGTTCCCTCGAACTACCCTTATTGCCAACCACCACCCGTCACTTGTATTCCTTCATCCCTTGAAAACCAACCCCCAAGACACCTTCACTGGCAATATTTATAAAGCTTTACGGATAGAGCCGTCGATATTTTCTCACGTATGGGACTGTCACGATACGTCATCGTTTCTCGGAGATAAACAAAAATGAGAGACAAGGATGAAAGAGATAAGAAAAAAAAGAGAACGAAAAACATCTGCCTTCGCGTAACTCGCTCCCGATATCGACTTGGATTCTCGTTTTATTATTAATAATAATAATAATAATAACAATATGGCTGAAAAGATTTGTAAAAACATTTCGGGAAAATCTGGTCCAGATGTGTTATTCAAAATTTATTATTATAATTTTTACTTATTATTATCTTTTTCTTCGACCGACATTCATTTTAGTTATTAAATCGTGACCTTTTTCGATGACTCTTCTTCTTTGATTAGCACACTCTGATAAGATTTAACGATGACTTTCTACAGACAGCGTTGTTACCGCGAGGCAAATTGGCGGCTTCCTACATATGTGAAAGTCGGCAGGTAATCGTCGGTATAAAGTTTACAGCGTCTTTTTGACATGGCGATTAAGTGCGAGGTTTAATGGTTGATCGGAGCGGAGCGTCGGGACGCCTGAAAATTACGACTCTATGCATGCATAATATACATATGTATATATACGTATATATGATGCGTATGACAAATAGTGGATGTGGAATATTCTTGTCATGTAGAATTTTTTTTTGTTTTCAATTCACGTCCAGCGGCGACTTATCTGCCGTTCTGTTGCAAAACATTAGAAAAAAAAAAAAAATTTTTTTTACTTTTTCTTTCCACTCAAAAATCCTTAACGTTCACCTCGTAAACCCTTAAGCTAAATACTAATAAACCGATGCGTCGCTTAACAACTTGTAACCTGTTCGCGAAACGGTTCAGGGTTTCCATTCGTGACGACCACAGTGGTCAGAACGGTAGAGGACCGAGTAATCCGTGCGAGCGATATTTTCACTGCCACCTTAAGGAATTCTTTACGAAAGATTTGGGATTGCTTTCAATGTGAACGACCGGGCGACGAGAGAGGCTGACGTGCATTGCCCGTATTGAGTTGTATTAAAAAATATGTTTGTTTGGTTAACAAGTTATACGATTAGCGTTAAGATACTTACAAAAAAAAACCTCGGTATAAAAAAAACCTTTTTTTTGGAAATCTTATATTTTTAATCGAACCTTTTTTTTTCACCTTTTTACACACTCTTATACTCGTGGTGCGTAAAATTTTTGTTTATTTTCGTCAATTTAACGATTCCCCGTTATATTACTCGTATCTTGAATCTTTTTCATACGATCCTGCCACCCGGTATGCACCGAGTCCTCTTAGTCTCTTTGAAGAGCGTCTGGACGCTCACGCGTCCTCGCACGCATGCAAATTGCAACATTGTAGCTAAGCATACGAGCACGTCGTACACTAGCGTGAGATGTGGTCCGTCAAAAGGCCGTAAAACGCAAGGCCACGTCGTTCGGCCGCATCCACAACTAGCATCACTACATTCCGTATACGCGTTGCTTAAACCTTCGTTATACTGGCGTTCCTTGTATCGCAAATTTCGTTTTTTATTTTTTTTTCTCCCTATATATACACTTCAGTCTTTCCCTGTCCGACCAGAAGACACTTCGCGTCTATACCCCATATACAGGTAAAGCCCAAAACACACGATGCCGTCGAGTCTCTAATCAGCATAAGATAATAAGACGCAACATCGAGAGACAGGATTCAATTAGTATACGTTGGCAGGTTTCGATACGTAAATAAATAATTGGTCGGACGTATGTAATCGTAAGAAAACAAAAAATTTCATCTAAAGATCGCATTTGGTCCATTGGGATGCTGCGCCCGATCATTACGTTATTTCGTTCTATCTCGAAACCATTAATACATAGTCGATCGTATTAAATACGTCAGCCAACCAAAATTACTATCAACGACAGGACTATAGTTTATCCGCGCTAACTCTCCCGAGATGAGACTTGTCATCCGTACACGAGGACCGAAGAGGGTTTGGGGTATAATTTATCCCGTTATGCTAATCGGGACGATTTGTCTAAATTAAAAGGCGCTCGGCCTGATCCGCGGTCACGTCCCCATTTTCACCAGCCTCCCTCCCTGCCATCCGGTCAGGTTGTACTAGCTGCCGGACTTGACGCCGCAGCATCCCCAGGGATGATGGTCCAGCGTTATCGCAGTAAATCCCTTGCGGATGATGAGACTTTGGTTTATTGTACGTGTTCGGTTCGCTACGGTAAGATCGTCGGAATCGAGGAACTGGACCAGTCGCAGCATCCCGTTTTGATGCCTTTGGATCTCTGCTCCTTTTTTCATCTCCCTTTCTTTTCTCTCCCGACTTTCATACTTTCCTCGCAGCGGTCAGCCACAAATCCCAAGGTGCACGAGACTCGCATACCAATTGACTTTTCCCATCTATAACCAGAGTAACAAATTTTCCCCTTATACTCACCCTCGTCAACCCCTACGAATCCCGTGCATGTTATAAGGATTACCTCGTCCCACCATTCTTTTTACCAATATTACTTTTACAATTTTTCTTTATTTTACATTTTTCCACCATAACCACCAAATATTTTCCCATAAACCATTACACGCTGTACCAATACTGTACGCGTACTCGCAGCATCCCTCCTATATACTCCCAGCATCAAGTACCTCCTATCCCACAGGATACGGTAGACACCGTGGGACAACATGGGCTCCTCGACTAAGCCGTATAAATCTGACCATCTTACAACGGCATAAGTCTACGGATTAGCTCCTGTACCACAGTCGCCATTACCACTTTACTCTTCCGCCCGTCGACAGAACCTGCGTATCTCGCTTACTTTTCTCCTGCGTAAAATAAAGTGCTCCCTGGACCGTTCAATCTTGGAGCGAAGAATTATCCCTTTCATTTTCACGTTTTTTTTTCTTTTACCGCGAGGAGTGATGATTTTAAATAAATAAAAAAAATTTGGGGGGGTAGCAGCAGGTTTTCTTACCGGGTCCATGCTATCAAAGTCACTGCTTGGTATTCTCTGCGAACTCGACCAGGAGGGGGGCGTGAGACTCGAACGGGCTGTTTCAAGGGGGTTAGATGGGTTAGGGGTGGTTTTAGGGTGGTGACGACGGTAGCGAGAGAGGATACAGGTTTCCCGGGGGCGGCTGATGAGGTATTGATGATAGGATCGCGTCAACACCAGCTGAGCCAATTACACGCCTAAATCTCTACCCATCCCGCAGCATCCTCATCCCATACTCTGTATCTTCCTCGACGAGTTTGTAGGTATATCTATCGAAATACTTTTTTTTTTTTTAATTTATTACTACAGTCCCACCTAACTATAACCGGTACTGGTTGGTATCACCCGTTATCGATACCAGTGGTCATTAAATTATACAGTAAAACTGGTAGAATTTCTTTAATACAGCATCCACCGACAGATCTCATCTCATGTTAATTATTCATGCTTTTTGTTGCAGGTAAGTGACTCGTGTTACGTATCTTCGGAAAGCTGTCTATAAAGGTAGTAAATTCATTTCCACGATTATCATTGGTTATCCAATCTCGGTAGCTGGATGCGTCGAAAGACTTTTGGTCCATGAGGAAACTCATCTTTTTATCTCTAGCATATATTGTATAGCTTTTGGCAAAGAGCGTGTATATCTTTTTTTTACATCTTCAACGCGAGCTCTTGTTACGCCCACTGCCCCTAGGACACGGATGGGCTGGAAATAACAAACTGCGAGGAAATAACAAACGCGTCGCTACATTGAAATAGCCCTGTCGCTCGTATCTCATATAGCGAGCGCGAGTAGCGACGGCGGCAGCGCTGAATGGAGGATGAGAATGAATACAGTGAAAAGGGTGTTGAGACACGAGCAATAGGAAATAACAGTAGTAGGTAGCAGCAGTAGCAACGGGTAAGAAGACGATAGCGACCCGGCCGACCCAACCGACCCAGCCGACCCAGCCGACCCGAGTACGAGTAGTGAGATAGTATAGGTACAGTGATATAGGGTAGTCGGTAGAGAGGGGTGTAGTACCAGGGGTAGGAGAAAGAGAGAAAAGGGAAAGAGCATAGGAGATAAAAGGAAGCTTCTTCTCTCGCGAAATCGCCTCTCAAATCTCGCGTGAAAATTACCCTATTGTGTCTACCCCTCCCACGGACACCTCTGAACCCCCCATCGCCCTCGTATTTCATCCCTCGGTTACATAATCGGCTTTTTGTTTTACGCTCTTTTCCTTTTTTTTTTTCTCCATCCCCGGGATATCTCCCCAGGGCCTCTCGGACGGTGCGGGGGGCACGGGGGGCCACGCTGTTGCAGGCGGCAGAGTGCAGATGGCGCTAGTGTCGCCAGTGGTTAGTACCAATACCCATACGGCTGGGTTGCCCGATGGTCTGGGACACCTTGTCCTGTGGGTTGGCTGGTGGTTAAAGGACATCCTGATCGGGGACGGTTGTCCTTCTTAGCTTGCTCGATTTGTCCCTAAGCTCCTTCGGGATACCCTGTCGCACCACTTGCTGGCAAATGATCCCAGGAAGCCCAAATTGCCTGCTTGACATCTTCCTTTCTTTATATATATATATTTGTATGGTATCTAGTCCTGGACCACTGGACCTATATACGTTTACTCTCGTAACATACATAGAGACACGTATATACAGAGTCTCTCTTATCGCCCACGATGATACCCTATTTGTATGGTACTTATAGGGTGTTTTTTATGTATATAAAAAAATTGAAGAAAAATATTTTCAGTTGACACAGAAACGGGATATATGTTGTTCTGTGTTTTACTTTTTTGCTACCTGCTACTGTGGGTGTATGTATGTATGTATATATTTTTTTGTTTTTTTCTCTACCCTTTTCACTGTTTTTCGCAAGAGCATAGGATACGTTAGGTTATTATCAAACCGGTAGCCGGTATTTAGAGAGATACGTGTACACAGCGAGTGCTGGGCTCGGTATTATCAGGGGTTATCGGACGTGGGGTGAACACAAGGGGGTCAGGCAGACCATATGCTGCCAGTATGTTCAACACTCTCTCACTGGGACAGTCGAGTCCTCGAGTCCTCCAGTGAACGAGTACACACTCTACTCTCTCTCTCTCTCTCTCTCTCTCTCTCTCTCTCTCTCTTCTCTTTCTCTTTCTCTTTCTCTCTCGTCCCTTCGATATTCTATACTGTTTTACTCTCGATGTTAGCGGGGAAGGGGGAGGGGGTCCCACTCTCCCTCCGTATCATCATAATCGATATAATATTATTACGAGCCCTCCATGCATTTTGTAATCGTATCAGAATGATTGAAATTGAATATTTTTTGAAAAACAAAAAATAAAAAAATAAAAAAAAAATTTTTATTCACAATTTTGTTATTCTTTCAAGTTTTACGCGAAATTGGAAAAATCACTTTCTTTATCTTTATATCGTCGTTAATTTGGACAATTAAGCCTGGCGTCCCATAATCACGTAATTATCATTGTATCTTATCGGATTTTAGCGATATTACGATTATTCGACAACGCAAACAAATTCCATGTTAAACATCCACATCAGTTTATCTCACGCGATCGATTGACACACTCAATATTATTTGCATTTGACGCTTAAACATTTTTTAACCCCCCACCGCGTGCACACGACGTAATTCTATATCGTCAGAATTTCGATAATTTTCAAATGAACGTGAAAAAAAAAAACCATATCGCATACCCAAACCATCGCAATCCAGATTCACGGTCCTTTTATCCCATAGGATTTTGCGGGATCTCAGGGTTCGCGACCTCCCCCTCCACTCCTCGAATCGAAGGGACATTTTTCTCACTTTGCCAACAACCCCCTCGTAACCCCCCTCTGCGCCATAATAAGTTTTACCCGAAACGGTCAAGGATGCTGGGACAGGGGAGACATGGGTGGGGGGGGGGGGGAGTTGGAGAATCGCCACAAAGGGGATGAAAGAAATCATCCCCACTCACCTACTGTATTCCCAAAAGCATAAAAACCCTACGGAAAACATTGGACCAAAAAAAATATCATTGGCAAGACTGTCACGTACCTTATTGGTAAACTTGAACATGCCGCCATTTTTTTTTTTTTTTAGAGAGAACCGATAGAACTGATGTCACATTAATTTACAATTTGTGTAACCAACTCGATGCCTGATAGCGTCGCTTACTTCAAGAGGCACGATACCGGCCATATGCCGTCAATCGACGACCGACGTCGCGACGCTTTACACTATTGGACTCTGTGTAATTATCGATGTCACTGTTGCTACGCTACTGACCTGTGATATACTGTATAGTGGTTATACATTGTATCCACTTTACACTATATAATTGTCCTATAGGAAAAATCAAAAATACCATATATGCACAGGTAGATTCAGTGAAAAAATTAGCACCATGTAATTGGATGACAAGTGATAATGATGTCGAAGGGTGTCTTATCTATGAAAATTATAAGTAAAAGGGTTAACTGATTTTTATTTTTTCTTCTCACTGCTCTCATATGGGTTAGATCTAGTAATATTTTTTACTATGGTGGTACTTGTTGGTATCGATTAACGCAGCAAGGGTTGTTTATGAATGATATTGAAAAATATTAATTTGTTATTCCGTCAATTGTTTCGTTAATCATTTTGTATTCTCTGTCTGTGTTACTTACGCATACAGATGCATCCCCATTATAATTTACTAACGAATCAGTTGCCAATAATGATCGCGTAAGCCGAAATTCGAATTGCACCAGATGCACCAATGAGAAATCCCATTACCAGTAAATTTCGCGAGGTTACTCAAACGCGTAATTCGATCCCACGGAGAAAGAAGCAAACCTCGACAAAGAAGCAAAACTGAATTGCCATGGACGAGGAAGGTGTTTTGAAAATTTTTTTTTTTTTTTTTCAAAATTCCATCAATACACGTCAACGGAAGAAAACCGTGGATCGTATATCACAATATTACAAAACAAAATAGATCCCATACGCCCTAGTACTTATACGATACCGTAAATAAATTTATGATACCGATTGAGTCGAAATAAAAAAAAAAAAAAAAGGAGTCCCCATCGTCCAGTTCTCGAATCCCATAAGAATTTCCAGCTGGCGAACCCGCAACCATAAACCAAGCTTTAGCTCAATGACGGTAATAAGGACTGTCGGTAATAAAACTGCCATAGTACCAGAATACGTGTCAATTCCTTCTATTTCCAGGAAGGATCCAATTGGAAAAGAAAAAAAAAAAAAGAATCTCAACCAATAATAATAACACACGAAAATGACAATCGAACGATGTTAGGCCTATCAAAATCGAAATTAAGATCGATAATCACTCCTGATACAGACATTTAACACAAAAAAAAGCGTGTTAAACAACGCAGCGAACGTAAATGGCGATAAATAAAATTTCCGACGTTTATACACGTCACTGGGAACAATACGAGACGTAAATAACTTAGCCGCCCTGAACTTCAAAACCGCAATGGACTTTTCTTCATGTTAAATATACATATACACATACTATCCCATACAGTGTTACCAACAAATGAGCATCGATTCTTAACTCCCATAAGGTCCCATATGTTGGTCAGAGTGCGGGCGACAAACGAAAGCCTATAAACACCTAGCCGGTACGGTTGTAAATTATCGTAACAGTCCCGTGGGATTGGCTGGGATGATTTAAGTCTCCGGGCAGCCAAATTCGTTTCTCTTTTACGCAAAGCGCCAAGGCGGTTTACACCCCTACGATGACGATGATCATGAAAACGATGATGACTACCAGGACTTCCTCTATCTAGTCTCTTCCGACCTCCTCCTTGCACGCAATACTACTAAATCCCTATAATCGCATCGATTAACAAATCAGATTAGAGACTCTCATAACTTACTAAACCCAAAGATAAAATAAAGACATGTGAACCTCCAATCACTGCCCTAAATTCCTTGGGTTGATAAATGCTTCTTTTTCTCTCGCATTACGAACTCAACCTGCTGATCTGCCCTGGCAATGCCGTTGTTAAGATATGAGAATGTAACCTGCGAGAGATTTCACTGTGTATACATACATAGATATTATTATTATTTTGCCAACCTGGGACCAGTCAACGGACACGGTCACTACCTTGAGCCCTTACGTTGGTAGCAAGTACGTGATATCACTAGATCGTATAGGCAGTTGGCATTTGGGGTAGTTATTCTCTGTTAGGTTGGTACACTGCCACATTGATACCAACGTGGGAGACTTGCGGCCGGCTAATAAGCCCTCCTTAAGTCCGTAACTCTGCTGTGATTTGTGTCCTCTCGGTAACCTGCTCTCACTTCGCTTCAGTACCTCTCTGTCCCCCCTCGCCCCCCCTGGTCTTCATCCCCTGCGAACTGCTCCGACTCCTGGTTATGGGATCCTAGGACCAGTGTCCTATATCCGCTGTGGTGTGTATATGTATATATATATTGAGTATATATATGACACAGAGCTACGTCTCTATGGCAGCTTTACCTATAGCTATACCTGCACCCTCTAACTCTCACCCTCTCGCCGACCTGTCTACCCAGCAATTAACAAGTCCCCCTCGAGGGCTAATCCCGCTAATCCCTTGACTGATGCCCCCCACCTCTCACCTCACTTCACCCCGGTTCACCTTCCCCATGACCCCGGAACCCCGTTTAGATACCTAGATGCCCTATAGTGATTTTCGATCAGGTTTTTGGCGATCTTCGACTTTGGGATAATCGTGGAGGGGTAGTTTTTTTTTTTTTTTTTCGAAGATTTTCTTTCGAGATGGGCTCGGATATAGGAGTTGGTTTTTATTTTTCCGTCGAATATTGGAATCGGTTGAATTTTTATTTATCGAGGGTGGATCGAGGAACTTGAGAAAAATTAATTAGTTTCGGGAGAGGTGGCGTAAGGGGGGGGGGGGGGGTTGACGTTTTTAAAAGTTTCGACTGGCAACTATTAAATATTGAATTTTTGTTTACTTTTTTTTTTCTTTAATTAGGGATGGCAGTTTGTTAAAAAATTTTTTGTTATTTGGGGTTGATATTTCTGGTGCGATACCTTTAAGGGTTGATCGCGTTAACGGATTAATATTATTCCTGCTGATTGTAGTTATGAACCTTCGCTCCGAAGTCACTTTGTTATTCTATGTGATGAAAAACCACCCCTGGCTGATTTCGCGGCGTCGTTTATCTTTTCGTCGGTCATCGATACTCACGTCGCTTTTCTGCCTTGGCTCGGTATTCGCGCACGACCTACGTAACGTGCAAAGCCGCAGCCGTACATCACGCTAAATCGAGATCCAAAAAATATACAATGTCTGACAGGGGTGGTTCCCGTCAAGCTGGGGTTTGTTACGCAACGCTAACAATGTGTACCAAATCGTTTGCTGCGCGCGCGATAGTCACTGTAACTACTGTCTGCCAAAATTATGCCCTTCGTACTGCACTATACGCGTGAAAGAGACAAAATTTTTTTTTTTTTCAAAATTTTCCCTTTCCCCAAAAACCCGCCCTATAACAAAAATTCGACAATTATACCCATTGCCAGTCTAAAAAAATGAACCTTGAAATAATCCCCTATAATAGATATTACCCGGTGTCTGTCCGTCCTTAATCAAAACTACCCCTACAGAAGCCCATCGATGGCGGCTTGTTACATTTCACAATAGATCAGGATACACTGACTGTACCATTAGGTGCCCCCCCTTATACGTACCGAATCTAATGCAAACAGCTTGTCGAATGATAAATCAAACTTTCCCAATGACAGGGATTTGTTCCCGGGTGGTAAAGTTTTATTTTTTCTAACACCCTTCGTACCCTCTCTCACCATTTTTTTTTTTATTAACCAGTCACATGTGTTAACCACTAACCAGTCTAGCGCGGTTGAGCTCCAGGAAATAAAAATCAATTCCAGCAAGTACATATGTCGAATTACTTTAACCGGAACGACAGATTCGCTTCGGAAATTTTTGTTTCCCTTATCTGTCCATTTTTTTGTCGCTTTCAAAACTTCCTTTCATTTCCTCACTTTTCACCGTCCACGTGTCAGTGCGTAATGTCCTAACGCGAAGAGACATAGGATGACAGGTCTAACTGTCGACTAAGTGGAGTAGCAGAGCCCTGCCGTAACAACAGATAGCCGAGGAGAAGCAGATAGTAACACATGGACCGTTGACAGCATCCGATCCTCCTCTCATCTCATCTCCACGACTGCAACCGTCCGAATGTCATTAGTCCGACGCAATCCGTATACATGATATCTCAGAGAAGTAAATTGGCTTCCGGTATCCATCTGGACCACTGTAATCTATCCCCAAGAAAATCACAAAAATCCCAGCATCCCATGTATCCTGCAGAGCAATCTTAAAAACAAGAGATATCCTAAATTAAACAAATAATATTAATATTCAAGAATTTCAGTATAAAATAAAATTTTCGCATATCAAATCCTGCGAAAGACATCCCCGGGACGTTTGGTCCACACCCTAAGGATCTGAAGTAGTAACCAAGTGTACAGGGTGAGACGGTAGTAAGGATGCTGGAGGCTATTAAGACGTTCTCGCCGAGATAAAAGGAAGCTGGCTTGCCAGTTTGGATTGGTGATGGGAGGGGGGAAGGGTAAAAGGCCGGCATAGAGTTTAAGTCAGAGGGTGAGACCGAGAGGATGAATTCTGGTCCATGGCCATGAGACAGAGAGAGATGAAAAAAAGGAAAACGTAGAGAACGAGTACAAGAGAGGCAAAAGAGCCGAAGAACCGTAGGAGGAGAGAAACAAATAAACGAGGGGAGTAGCGAGACTCCGGGGCCCGAAGCGGCTACCATTAAAATGAAAAATGACATTCCCGCCGACGTCCCCGTGGCGGCCTTACTTACTCCGCCGTAGTTACATACCTTACCCCTCGAAAAGCAAACAGCCCCTCAGAATTATTGGTGATTTTTTAAATCTGTTAAACAGGCCTCTCGACCGCAGTTGCCAAGTAGGGTTGTCCTGACGTCTATCTCTCTCTTACACGTTCATAATATATATATATATATCTGATATACCCCATCAGATTGCACCCTTCCTCTATCTCACCCCCTAAGGATTCATCCGACCAGGCAGTACAGCAGCCCTTTTGGTACTGGGATCAGGCTGGGTTACTATCCGTCCTCTCTTGAAAAGCATCCACCCCCCACCTTTGAACCATGCTCAGGGCTGCTTAACACCTTGTTATTTATTTTTCAAACTTTCATCCCCCTTTTCTACCGCGCTCCTGGGCTATTTGGTGGCGACCTTTTATCAGGTTTTTTTTTTTTTTTTTTGTAATGATTCAATGGCGTCTAGCGGCGTTATTAATATCGCGCGTGGCGATGCTATCTGATCTTGTTATATATCTGGTTGTGTTTTCTATTAGAAATTGCCCCATAGCTAGATCCTCCGTGGGACGAAACTGTGTCGCTTAATAGGATGCGTAGGAAGGCTGAGGTAGGTGAACGGAAAGTATCGTAGTCAGGACATCGTACCGGCGTTGTAAAAGTGTACGTGTTGTCTGTGCGCGCGTGTGGGATAAAGAGATACATCCTCGCAGCATCCAATTCAAGATCTCATCCACCTACTGAGATCGTAAAGACTGCACGGGCAATGTCTTAGAATGGGTTTCTCGTATCTGCCGTTTTGCTGCTATAAAACGAAGCCCCGCGTGGTTTGGCCTATTAGGAGGCAGATACGGAAGAAAGAAAGCACATAGTTACGAGGAACGATCAGAAAGAAAATTAATTTTTTTAACGTATAATAGTTACAAAAAAATATTAATATTAATTCCTTTTAGAGAAATTTATTTTTCTATTTGTTTTTAACCCTTTTTTTCCTCCGTAATTTCGTAATTTATCGTTTATTTCTATGTCAAGACCGACGGGGTTTGGGATACGTGGTAAAAAAATTTACAGCACTTTTAACGGCATGCGAAACTCACTTTTAAACTGTCTCATCGATATCTCCAAGTTGGTAGACAGTTCGGTGGTTTTTGTCATTGTGAAACTACCGACGACTTCAAGCAGTCGGCCATTGGTAGCAGGGGGACGCGAAACTAGTTTTCAATGCCATATTGACATGTAACTGTCATCGGTGCCCGAGCGTCGTGTATAGGCCTTTGCGTCTGTCCGTACGACTGGTCTGAAGTTGCTTCTTGTCGTATCGGCGACTCTCGATTCTCGACCGGTCTCGAAACACAAGACCAGTCCAATTGCGATCATTGCCGCAAAAAAGGTGTGCGGCATCCCTTTGACGTTCACCCGGTTGCCACACCGATCCCGACGCATTCGCACACGTCGTACAATCGACTGAAAACATGAGAAAATTCTCCTACGAATCTCCCTCGATAAATAGTCCGTGACTATTTCGAAAATATGTAAAAATATATAGCACAAAAAATTACTAAAAAATAACCTCAAAATAGGACGTAATTAAATAACCTAAAAGAAAATCTTATAAATCGTTAACAAAAAATCTTGATGCATATTGGGTGGTCATTACTTTCGTCGAATTAATCGTACATCCAGGCTCAAAGTCTGTTCGTGCTCACTCCCTCGGTGAAATTCGATATGCAGACTACTTCAAGTGAATCGAACGATCTCCCTCGATTCCCAGAGGGAATTATAGTGAATCGTTATTCTCTCCGTATGAGGTTGAACGTTAATTTACAAAGATCCTTAACGCACCGAAACGTTACCACGAAGAGTTAATTTAATCAAAAATAAGATATAACGCTCGATCGGACTACATGTGCCACCGTGCATAGCCTATGTTCACGCTGTACGGCGTTACTTAGAATTAGAGTGGAGGGAGATAAAAAAAAGGTCATAATAGAAATCCACATGAAAATTGCATACACCGTACAGGCACCATTCTCGCCATAAGCATTCTCATATACCTGGTCGCGGGTAGTATATCAACAATGATAGTTATACACGTACGTTATAATCGTAAATTAGCCACAGCAACATAATATATTCGTGGGCTGGTTGGTTCGCGCGTATCTGTTTTATGCGGTTATTATATATGACAGCAGCAGTCATACCTGGGGCCCAGCAGCCTGGAGCGTTCAGAGCCTCCTGAGTCTATCCAGGACGAAGCGCCTATGTATAATCTACCCACGATAATGGGCATCCACCTGGACATCCTCACAATTCGTACACCGTATATAAAATAAAATCTTATGGAGTCGATCGAGTCGTTCTACCCGGGAACTTCTTAATCCGAAGGAGCAAGAAATAATTTGCACCGAACAAGACCAGGGCGAGGGTCTACGACGTGGAGGATGATGCTAGCGTATGGGGGCCAAAGGGTAAAACATGTATGCGGTGACTGAGCACGTGGTTTACAGCTGATGCTAATATACATAGTTTCCCAGGTAGACCCTGGCGACTTGGCAATATTTTAAATGGCGCGAGGTTAGGTACGTGGAGAATCACGTTGTTGGAAATACGGTAAATCATATACAGGGAGGTATCGTGCAGAAGGTATTAAAAAAAGAGGGCCTGCTGCAGGTAGTCTGTGTATTGGTCATGTTACGTGTATTCGTATATATATATACGGGGATACAGATGGGTGGTTGGGATGCTGCATCCTTGTTCTCGAATATTAATTAATTGAAGCCTCCCGGTGTACACGCGCAGGTTGAACCGTGTACCTACTGCACCCTTTCTTCTCATATGCATACACGTATGGTTATACGATACTTATATGTTTATATATACTACAGAGCCATTTACCTTAACCCTTCTAAAACTAGCTAGTTTTTAATTGAATTTTCGAATTTATTTCTCCTTTACCTAGTTCCCATGTTTTTTTTAGTCAATTTTTTTTTCTACGTGCACTCAAAATTACAGGCGCTGCAGCTTGTAACTTCCCGCTGTACAGCTACTGTCGCGTTTCGTGTGATGCTTCGCGTTAAGAGACATCCGCACGGCCGTTATACAGGGTCGCTCAATGAAACGCGGAACGTAAACGGATAACATAGGCCGAAATGACTGACGGGAATTTCATGGGGGTTAAAATCATGAAACATAGCTGCCACGTCGATACGCCACTATGGAGTTCACCATTGGACCAACCCCTACGTCACGGACCTTCTGGGCTGTCAACCCCCTTCGCTGCATTTATTTGTCACCGCAAGGTCCCGGAGTGCATGTCGATCCGTCCGATGAAGTATCGGCAGACCATGGAGGCTTGTTATCGTGCGATGTAAACGCGCAGTGATAACGTCTTTTTTTTTTTTTTTTTCAAAGTACCCAGACGCTTTGACCTTGTGGCATTTCTAAAATGGTGAATCAAAATTAGAAGAAAAAAAAATTATATTCATACTTGTCAATTTTTTTATCGTGGCTTAAAGCACGTACTATGCTTGCTACCTTCATTTTGGGCATTCGAAATTGTCCTGCAATTAATGTCAGCGACACCCATTATCACTGGCCAACCCTCGCTTCCGGATAACAGTTCGCTGTTCGCCATTGTGCGGCCTTTACGCGGCTGGACACTCACTCGCTTATGGCACATTGCTCTTGTATTACTCTACTAGCTGATATCACTCCGCCACTCGTTCTACGGCTACTAACTCGTCCGCTGGATATACTCCTCTGATATATGGATATGACGTATATGATGCACACGTGCACACTCTTTCATTGCTAGTTGCGTATTAATTTCTGCAGAGTATAATATACAGTTTATTGGTACAGCATCGACAGATGAAAATATTCACAGTGATGAAAATCATTGTCTATTATTATTATGTATACCGTAGCACGGTTGTATGTACACAAGTGGGAGAGGGTTCCGGGTGTTCTTGTTACGTTACTGCAAGCCGGAATGTCCTGGACAAATTGGCCTGGTGCTCGCCGAGCGAATTATTAATTGTCCTCAAAGTTTTTTTTACACGGGATCGACGGGAACCCGGACTGACAGCCACACCAGGACTCGCCGATTTATTAACCGGTCGCCCCTGACTTGCTCTCGCCAATTCTTAAGGCCGGTACCGGTCCTCGTGTTCGTTGTTATTGTACAGGCATTTTTGTAACGCCTGATAAGAGTAATGAGATATTTATTATTTTATTTATCAATTTCGTACGGTGGATTTTTATCGAAAAATTTTTATTTACCTTTTTTTTTTCATCTTTAGCTCCACGGGTGGGTCGGGGATATCCAATGATTCTAATTGTCAGCAAATGGTACCTAGTGGCTTATGGTACTCTGTGGAGGCGGTACTCCCCGAGGAAGTACCAGGAACGGGGAATGGTGAGCTTGTAACAGACCACAACGGGAGCCACACATTTCGAGCGTTTGGTCGCTCGTGCGGTTCGCATTATTTCGTGATTGTCGCCGAGCTGCCGGGGGAGTGAGAAGAATGTGTTAATTTTGTGGCGATGTGTCAATGCGCACCCCTGCTGTACACCCCCTTCTTCCCCCCTTTCGGACTCTGCCGTTCGACACCCCCCCTCCCTCCCTCCCTCCATATCCTTCCTGCGTTCGCATCGAATACTCAACTCGCTCGATAACCGATCTGCCCCGATATCAATTCCACGTAAATTCATAGTGATCAAGTGAACAGGATGTAATTTTCAATTGGACATTTTCAACCTACCCCTCTCAATTTCTTTGTTATGCTTTTATCAATTTTTTTTTATACCCTTAACTCATTCAGCATTTCAATATATATATATATATATATATATTGTTGGCCAGTGCCTCAATCTCGCGGCGATTTCCTTCCAGGTCGTCGACGTCCTGTTACCTCGAAAAATTAAATCCGCACCCCCTAGCCAAGAATTAAGAGTTTGAAAAGGTCCCTAAGGGTGCTCCCGGTAGCTACCCCTACTACCGAGATGCTCGAAGGGATGGCAAAAGTCTTTGATTGTCGTCCCGGTACTCGGCGAGGTATAAGAAGCGAATGGCGGATCGTTTTTAATAAGCGACAATTAACGTGAAGAAGAGAGGCTACGAAGGAAGAAGAGGAAGAGGAGAAGAATCAAGATCCTTCTTCTTCTCGTGTACTCACAGCATCCCATCGTCTTTACAGTGTACAGGGTATCCCGGGTCTCTGGAGACTTGCAGCTGCTCCTTCACCTCTCGGGCTGAATTTCTAACCTCCTTTTAGCTACTTGACAGGATCGTTGTCGCCACTATGGACATCCAGCTCGAGACTTTAGGGCGAAGAGACTGCCTCGTAAATTGCATAAAATATTATAGCTAGTGGTTATAGTAGCGCGCGAGGTCAGACGAACTTCCTTCTTATCTTTTTCCTCCTCTTCGCTCTTCATCGTCGTCGTTCAATCCTTTTTATTTTCACTACCGTCCGGTGTCTTCCTCTCGTACGCGTCTAGCGTCCGTTAGCCCAACCAGCGATCTGAAGTTGGCCACAGAAAAATTCCCTAGGAATCACGGTGGCTGCGTTCACTCGTTCTACGAACATTCTTTAATGGGCATTTCTTACCTAGGGAATCAGTGTTAACGGCGGTATGTACAAGTAGTTAACTGTACGAGACTCCATAATTAGATTGATAAATCGGTAAGCCCGGTGTGTCTACCGGTCGGAAGATAACGAGCCGTTAAACCATCTACCGCACGGCGGGATATTTGAATTTGAATTAGAAATTAATCATCGTCCAACATCGCGACTTTTCTCTCTCAATGATTATCAACGAAATACTCCACAGATTCTCCACCTTGTATACAAGATGGAGTCACGGTAATTTTAAACTTGACAAGTAGACGCGCAGAGGACCCTCTCGTGTAACAGTCGCCAGTATTTTTACCAATTAATGAATGACATAACGAACAGGTATTTTCTTTTATTTATCTATAATTTTACGTTCGCTGTAACATCCTCCGAGCATCCTTAATCCTCATTTACATAAATGATACGTCGTCCATAGAGGCATGTCTATGGTTTTCATAGAAATTCTTATTTTTTCCGTTCTCTCTCTCTCTATGGCTCATTGATACTTGATACAACAGATGCACAGGGGTAACGACAGACTCTCCGCGCAGCCTCCTGGTCCTGCGAATGGCGCTTTATACTTTCTTGTAAATTGTATTAAAACGGCTCGTCTTTTACGAGCGTGTCAAACTACCTACACAAGTACCCCCGCGAGATGCGAACGGGAATAACATGGCGAAAAAGAAAGAAGGGCAGAGGGGAGGATTCTAAGTGTGGTAATGTATAAGCATACAAGAGGCAATGTTACACGAGATAGGATTCGAGAATTGTGACACATATAGATATACCATTGTAGAAACTTTTCAATACAGTTTATAACGCGTGTATACGTAAAACCTTTAGTTTTCGCAGTGTTGGTAGCCACGAACGATTCAGACTGTACCAGTGGGGTGAAACGAGCACCCCTTGACATCCACATGACATACATGACACCCCCTTACGATATTGAATCCCGATTTTATGATGCCCGTCCGTCGCCGCTTCCTGCCTGGTGTAAACTTTTATTTGGGAATTTAGAAGAAATCAGACGAGCGAGGGTGGGTGGCTACAGTAAGGGTGGTTTCTAGGGTGGCTTGGGGTAAATATTTTTGTTGATAAGAAAAAAAGCCAGAGAGAATAGATATCGATGGAAAAAAAAATTCTGTTGAATTTTTTTTTCTTAATTGTAAGAGGGCGATGATTATTTTATTCTAACTGTTAAGAGGCGGGGTGAGAGATTCTTTCGCGAGTAGTGAACTTATGACCCTCTTGATGTTGGAAGGAAAATCGCGTGGGTTTAGTAGCGTCGATTAGGGCCTCTTACTTGGAGTCGGGCTCGAGTTGAGTGGCTACAAAGTGAAACGAAGAAATACTAAGGATAAAATGGTGAAGATCGTAGAACCTCTTTTAGCAAGAGGCAATACGATAATAAAAGATTAATTAATGGGCCGAGAATTTGGCTGCGAGTAGAATAATGCTCGACTTTGCTTTATATGTGTAACATTAAAAAAAAAAAAAAGAAAAAAAAATACCAAGACTGCACGAAATTCCTCTATTTGTCGAAAACATAAGATTAATAGTATTCCAATAAAGTATCCAAGTATTCTAGGGTAGTTCTCAGAAGTAACACCCGTATCAAACAATTAGCCAGATTCCAGGGTCCCCAATAAAGTTAGGTTAGGTTAGGATGGTTTGTACCAACTAATATCCCCAAGTGTTATCCTTATTATTATCATGGCTCAGCCGCCGCGCGCCTTGAGGATCTTCTGCAGGCCGTTTAAACTGGTAAGGGTAGGCGGGAGATATTAAAGCGTCTTGCCCGGACTAATTTTACTCCTGCGAAGTGGCCCAAGTAGGGTTGAGCCGCACCCTCAAAATCCACCCTTGGTAGAGGAAAGACCTAGAACGAGAGAGAGACAGGGAGAGTACCCGATGAGGGGTTATCTTATATTCATATACACGGTGTGGTATTCGAAAATATTTAAGACGACAAATTCTTTTTATCTCACCCGGTAGAATCCTCTTCTTGAGAAATTCTCAGAGACAAAATCGTGTCACCGTAAGTTGGTTCCGGTTGACCGTAACTGAATTTCTAGCCACCGGAAATGATGACGATTTCTTCACAAGAGACACAGAGAGGTTAGGAATAGTCGATTCTCGATGCCGGTAGGAGACTCGGTAATAATGGGCAGGTGTGTCCGTGGACCGGAAGGCCTTTGGAGATCGTCGGCATTCGTCTCAATGGACCGACAAATTCATACTATGACTTTTTGACTGTATAATCCTTACTACTATGGGTCCTTCCCATTCATTCACTGGGACTGCTCTTTGTATGGTTTGGTACTGGGCCTCTTTTCATTGGGACTACGTCGCACGTAACTGGGCACGAGGAGATGTCGTGGTACTTTTTTGGTCCTTTCTTTTCTTTCTTCTTCTCGCTGCTCAAAATCGGCTTTGCATCGGCATTTCAACACTGGAATCATACGAGAAGAAGGGGGATTACTTTTCTTTATCTTTTCGAAAACATGGCACCGATGCGTAGGCATCTTTGTTTTCCGGTTGCGTTGGCACGATTTTACATAAATAAATATACAGTCGAGTGAACTGTAGTCGTACGTAGCAAGGCTTAAGTCGCTGTCGTGACTGTTGAAAATAATAAAAATAAAGGCGGTAAATCTTTTTTTATTTCCCTCGTTTATAACTTTTCATTTGGTTTTCTCTTTTTTAAGTTTGATCCTTGAAATTCTTTCTAACCGGTAATTATGTCCCCTGCTCTGCGTGTATCGTGTCTGTTTCTTGAAGGGTGGCTGGAAACGCACCCTAAAGGGCTTAGAGTATTTGCAAAGAGGGTCTTGAAATAGGAGAAGACGTGTGTAGTGTGAAAACTTGCATGACTGCGGCCGGACTGTGAATTTAAGTTCGGTACGTTGATCTCGGACAAAACCACCTTTGGATACATAGGTTATCCCTGTTATTATTGTCATACATATATTACACGTAGGGGGTAGAAGCACCCCTAGCCCTGTTACCATAAACTATAAAGTATGCCGCTAAACTGCAGGGGTGCCCAGTCAGGGTGTCTATTTCTTGAAGTCACATCTACGCATGGAACAGGACCAAAAAATTGGAAAAAACACAAGCCTTTCCTTAAAAAATAAAAAAAAAATTATAAACCACCCTTATAAATTATTCAGACTGATTGAAAAAAAATAATTTTGACAAAACAACAACCCTTGGCTCATGACCTCAAAAATGCTCAACATATCCTTCCCAATACTACCATCTCGTTCTACGTGAAAAACAAACCTCCCCAAAAAAAGATAACATGTGTCCTCACCAGTAATGCATCCAGTTAATGCATCGTTCACACCGAATGAGAATTGCCTGAATGAATGCAAGCTGAACGAAGCAGGGGTGAAATGGTATAGAAGAGATTTCCACGGGGTGGGTTGACAACTTCGGTGACATCTGTATTAGGGCTAATAGTAGTATTAGGGGGTTGTGAGGAGAGAGAGGGGGGATGCAGAATTCAGTACGTGACACACAGGCTACCGGTCGGAGGTGCGCTGAGATAGGTGTGCAGAGAGAAGGATGCCAAGAGTGTCGGATCTCTGGTATAGAGGATAACCAGGAACTGTATAGGGGTGTTTTACAGGGCCCCGGGGTACAGGGGTGGTTTAGAATTGGTATGGTAAAGGGGAGGGTTGCTACGATCCGAGTGACTTTTGTATAAGTCCACTAATCTGTAGGTACGCACAATGCCAGTCTTTTGTTGGCCCGGCACAAGAGTCAGTCAGTCAGTCGGTCTCTCTGTCTGGCTGTCAGTGGTCGCTCTTTAGCGAGTGCGCTACGTTAGGGTGCAGATTAGGGGATGCTAGCGATGGCTTTGAAAATCCGACAGACGAATCAAGAATGCACGTAGCTACGATCTGAAAGTGAAAAATTAATTTTGAACAAATTTAATATTTCCTTGCTCACGGTGAAAAGGGATCGGCTGCTTCACTGTACCTGATCCTTGTGGCGATTTTCAATCATTTTTGGCAAAAATGAAAACAGCCCGAAACGTGAGTGGTATCGAAGCCATCGTTATAGAGATTTTCCTGGGTAACCGTGTCCCCCTCTCTTACCAGGGTAAAAGTCACCCTGGCTAGTCAGTCTTTCCAGGACGGACAGTAGGTTCGCAGTCGTCGGTGCTTTGCTCGGTTATTCCTCGGTAGTGAAAAAAAAAATTAAAAAAAAAAAAGAAAAGATTTCTGTGCCAACAGTGAGTGTTGTATTACCTGTCAAAGTATCGCGTGATTATCGGCCTGATAAAAATGGAAGGAATCTACCAGAACATGAGCGTCTCACTGTTATGGAGTTTCTACAGTAAGTTCACATCACGAATCTCAATGAGATCCTAAAAGTCGTGGTATAAATTGTTCCCAGTAAGGAAATCATTATATCCAACGATACCTAGAAGAGCCAGTCCATTCGTCTTGTTCTATCCTGACCTATCCACGGCTGTTTAGTACAGCCGCCATTGGCATAGGCAGCAAGCACGTGGTCGTTGATTGCGCAAACGACGACTGCGCAACCCGGAAATCCCCTACGAGCATAAACACATAGTAAGCAACCTCGTAATTTACAAATGGGGCAGTTTACATAAGTACAAAGCACCATTACTAAAAGGGGGAGAGAGGGGGCTCCGTAGTAGCGCACCGTAGAAGAAGAATAAGAGCAGCGAATAACACTGGTCCAGGAATAATAGTAAACTTGCCAGCATCCCAGCAACAGATAAGATCAGCCCACTGTTGGGAAGCGCTGGAAAAGGAAAAGAAATAGCGAGCGTTCACGTGCAAAACAACAGACTCCAGTATAAGGAAGAGATCCACATTGACACTACGTACCTGGTATACTAAATTATTATGGGACTAAACTCAACTGTCCAAGTGACGTTGAGTGGGAATCATTGAACTGACAAAGTTTACCCCATCAGCCATCGGTGCCAGGACCCAATTTATAATAAAAAAAAGAAATCTCAAGGTATTTATGACACAGGGCATCCTCGTGTATGTATCATCGCATTATGGGGTACCTGGCTATCAAAGGCGCCGCTTTTACAGCCGCCATATATAGTTTTACAGCGTTGAAATCTGACATCTATATAACAGTTTCACCGAGCGACCTATGAAAATCTTGAGTCGCGCAAAAGTGATGCCGAACGGAGAGAGCTAAAAAAAATAAATATGATAGAGGTTCGATATAACGAGCGGCCTCGCAGGTGTAAAAAGTCCAGAATATAAATTTGTACCATGGACAATAATTAGTGACGAGTGTCACGGAATAATTTACTCCTTCCTCCATTAAATTTTCAAAGATACTCACGGTACTGACAAGGATCCCAAAGTATTCCCCGATTTCGAAGAATGTCCTATCTATAGGCAGCCATCGAAGGAACTAGAAGAACGATAATATCAGCCAGTTGCCAGTGGACTCGCTCCCTGTTATACGCGCTCGTATGTGGAATTTATTTAAATCGCATCTTATTGCGGTTAGTTATGTGGCGCGATGGTACCTACGGTCTACAAGGCACATAGCACATACCAACTGCACACTCTGGTTATCTCAATAGTAACAATTACAGAGGCGAGAGAAGATCTCGCTATGCCGATAATGTTATATTATTGTCGGAGGCTACTATGTTCCACGCGATAAAACACACGCACCATCTTCTGGGTTGTTATGCCCCATGGCGTAGGTGCCATCACCCGCCTTTCCCCACTTCCATCTTCAGTTGGAAATACATTTGAGAACGGGTACTGCTTGATATCGAGTCATATTTTAAAGTCCCAGTTGACAGCTGATCTTGGTACTGTTTTTATTATTCTAAAAAATATAATTATTATATATACGCGAGAAGACGTTAATTTTTTAAAAATATATATAGATATACTTTACTTAGGTGTTGAACTTTCAATTTTCTGCATCTAACTTGGCACCTTACCTTTCGACTTTCTCTTTCTATTTACTCCAGTCTATTCTACCCTTTTAGGACTCACACTCATATTCTCTCTCTCTCTCTCTCTCTCTCCCTGTATGTATGTGCTATTCAGGCGTAACAGAGAGTTTAATTAATATTCGCACAGCGGGTTGGCCCGTTTGATTAGCTCTCCGTTGCGCGAGCTGATGGGCAGGCATGCATCCACGTAGAACTACACACGTAGAAAGCGAGAGGGAGAGAGAGAGAGAGAAAAGCGAAGAGAGTGGAAGGTGAGTGAATACCAGAGAGAGAGAGAGAGAGCGCGAGAGAGAGAGATGAGGGATACATTCCGAGAGGCTGCGAACCAACTGTAATATCACAATCATAACCAGACCCCCTGGTCCATCCATCCATCCATCCATCCGTCTGTCCGTCCATCTACCAAAACGTCCTCACGCTTCAGCGATATCAAAGAACTGCTCGTCGGCCGTCACGTTTACAGTATTGCATATGCGGTGCCCGAGTTACATCGCTATTATGACTGAACAAACACGTACCAGACTACCGTTTAACCATCTGAGAATCCTTGTAGTTTCGAGATTAGACCGACGAGACTTCTTTACAGAAATAATTGACTAAGAGTAAATTGTCACTGTTCCAACTAACGCACATAATCCCGTCCCGTGGAACGACTTAACCTCAAACTCAGCAGAGACTGTCAGTCGGTAAAGCAGTGTCGTTGAAAAATGTTCGTAGCACACGTAATGTCCGGTATTCGCAATTACTCGCGTACCTCCCATGGGCTATTATTTATTTAATATATTTATTATCACTCGAGCGACACACGGTAGCAACGTATTTATTAAGGAGATAGCCGAGAGCCGAGTTTCTTTTAACTCGCTTCCAATTACCCGGCGTTAGTTAATGGCAGATGGCGCTGCAGTCGCCACCATCACTTAAACTTCTCTCCGCTACGGCGCGTCGTTCTTCCTTTCCATACGCTCTATGTCCTTACTTCTTATATCCATTCATTCGCCGGTCCATTTGTAGGGGTTGTACGTTGCGTAAGCTGTCTCGCGAGTCGCAACATAGTTTAATACCGACCGCGTTGCTGTATTGGTATAAAGGTTAGTACCGTTCGTTTGAATCTTGCGAGGAAGCGGGACAGGAGTCGCTGCCTTCGGGCTCTGACGGTGCGTGTTGCCCGATAATGTAATAACGTATCCCCCTTACGAGTCTACTTCATAAAGTAAACCTTCCTTTACTCCCTCTCGCACTCCAGGCTCGACATCTTGCTGTGCATCCTCTTTATTGCCGCCCTCTTCCTCCTTTATCCAGGCCACCTTTATGCGGCAGAGATTCTCGCCAATTCCCCAACTGGCAAACGGCTTGGCTCCACCATCGGGTTAGTAAATCTTAACTCGCAGCTTGTCGCTGCTCTTCTTTTTCCTTCCTCGTGGCCGCTTAATTGTCACCGTATTCCCATCTGGATACGCACTCGACCAACATAACCTCAAGGAACTGAATCAGAGGAGTATATCGTGTGTCTTGTCCGAGGAGTCTCAATTATTTCAAATTTCTCAGGAGCGACGCCCGTACGCGGCCTTATCTTTATATCCACTCCCTTTGGTATTGCCATACTCGACTTTCTGCCTTGCTGATGAAAATTTAAGTCAGGTCATTACCGACTCTTATCTTTTGCTCTCCATTACTGGGACACTTCATAATACCGGTAGGTGGTAGGCTGGTACTCTTGTTATGGATAACGTAGAAACTGGCCTCTTTGTTATACCTTTTTTTTTCTCTTCTCGCCCACGTCCAGCACGGCCAGCCGATTGGACGGCGGGATTTACGCGGGAATTTAAACGAAATTCAAATATCCGATATGGGTGAGGTCGACGGGAGATCAAGAGTGTTTCAAGTGAGGATCGGTGGGAGGTGAAGAAAAGATATTATTACTGTTCTTGATCCAGAATACAAAATGGACGACTACAGACGCGCGTAGAATACTCGCTGAGTAAGATATTGCCTGGAAGCACGATGTGTTTATGAATATTGGTTTATCACCCATACACTTGCAGTTGCACATGCAACTGTCCATATGCTGTGCGTATGCACTACGTACCGACCGTATAGTCCATATTGATGATAATTTACACATACGTGTTCCCAGCAAGATAAAAACGTAAACCGCAGCTTGTTGTTCCCTCCGGATGAATCGTAGCTACGTAATGCATAATACCTGCAGATGCGTCGGGACGCTCAAAAGGGCGCGGTGCGTCTGGTTGTACGCGCCTGGTAGCCGCTTACCATCGCGAAAGCCACCGCTATCAATTTCAATTCGGCGTTCAGCGGCTGCTTTGTAATTTTCTTCAGCGGGGCCTCTCGTGGTCTGCGGGAGAGAAGCAAGAACAGCCCAAGATACGATGTTCGACTTTCTTCTTTTTTTTTTCACGTTCTTTTATCTTTTATCATTTTCCTGTTCTTTCTTTTATTTTTCCATTTTATTTCATCGAGTCTTCTCGCCCACGTATCCCACACAGCCACGTTACTCCCGTGCGTCTCGCGTGGTTAGGACTGTTAGCCAGAATAATTTTTGAAAAAATATTTAAATAGACCCCATAATTTTTTTTTCAAATTTCAATACTTTCACAAAATTCCATCGTCGTGTCTGTGTGTAACGGCGCAACAGTCTCCGTGAAGTCTAGCCAGGGTAAACATACTTGATACGGCTATGTTCTAGGGTGGCACTTATATAAAGCTGTACCCATGATATATAAGGGATTTGTCTCCGCAGCAGCACGGCATACGTCATGCCGCAAATATTAACTCTGATACGGGCCATTCATTCACTTAATTACAAACAGCCGTGATTTAAGGGAGCCCAGTCCGCAGGGGGTCCAACGGCACCAACTACGTCGGTAGGTGTCCAAGGTGTAGAGGATACTATGTGGTATTCTTTACGAGCCCGTCGTTAGCACAACAGGAGATAGAGCCGAAGAGCGTCACAAGTACCAATCCCTTATACACATCCTGAGCCGTACGACGTGGTGGTAGTCGTAGCTTGGAATTTTTGGCGAAACAATTTTTCACTCTCGCCTCCGGAAACAGCCGGTCAAACGCGCCACGGCCAATAAATTCGTTTCGACGATCGCTATCACAAAGCGATCACTGCCGGGCAAACGAGCAAGTCTCTCTTAGGATAAAGAAGAGCGAGAGCAAGAGAGAGAGAGAGAGAGAGAGAGAGAGAGAGAGAGAAGAAGGGATCCTGTCGCCTTTCAGCCCCTGAACCTTCATAGCTGGGGGTAGGAAGGAAGAGACGGATGGAAAGGAATGTCTATATGAAGGTCGACAGAACCGTGAACCCGGTGACGCGTGATCTTGCACATCGGCCAAAGGAAAGATTACCATCCTTCGGATACGTCTATGCCAAAACTATAGTTCACGTGGTGGAAAACAACCCTCGGCTGAGTCTGAGGGTTGAAAAAGAATTTCTTTTTTTTTTTTTATTATTATCACAATAAACAGTCGCTGATAATTTTAATCCTCGGTCCCGAATTACCTGGTTCGACGTTTATGGGAAATATCGTCTCACGCGGTCTCAGGTGATGCTCCATTTTTCTAAAAAGATTCCAGGGTTGTAAAATCGCGTTAGACACTCTCATCCCCTATGGCGTCCTCGTACGATCATGGTTACGCGAGTAGATACCAGGCATTACGATATGAGAGATTTACCTCAGCAGCAGCATCTTCGAGATGAGAAGAGCGGAGATACTCTGGTATGCATGAAAGGACCTTGTCCTTAGACCCCCGACCCTCTTTGGGGGTTGCTGCTTGAGAATCACCCTGTAGATGTTCCTCGTAGCCGCACGCTACTCCGTCGCCCTTATATCCTTAACTGCCGAACTTATAGTCGAGCCAGCGAACAGCAGCAGCGGAGCCACCCTTCTTCATCCCCCTTAGTTCGCTCGGTACTTGCACGCGCGACTGTAATATACCTTTTGCTAGAGCCAAGACAGCCTTGTGTCAAATTTTTTTTGAGAAACTAAAAAAAAATTCTTTTTGGGAATCATTCGTATTTCTCTACGCGTTTTAGCTGCTTTTACATTAATTTACATGGGTTCAATTCTTCAAGACGTTCATAGGTATCCATGACGAGTACCGCTGGGATAGGGGTGGACGACTGGACCATTAGGTGGGTTTAACTCAGGTCGTTATCATTTGATTAGGCGCGCTTAAGCCGACTAATTGTTAAGAATACGTGTAACGCCTATATTGTTTCCAGGGATTACGTTATTAATAAAATGGCCGTTTCGCGCCTGCTCGTTGAATACTGCCGTTGCACGCAACCCCAAAATACGGTTGGATTATTCATTTAGGGGTGTAACAATGAGAACCACCTAATACTAGTTCGAAGTCGCATTAAGATTTTAGGATCAATGATCCAGCCGCGTTAGGTATTGGATACAGTAAGTTATCTTCGCGTCTCATAACCACTGCTGAACTTGCTCCGATCTTATTTGGATTTTCACAATAGCCGGAGTATTTGCTAAATCTTCTTACAGATAAATCTAAGTGTCTATGGAGATTTGAGATCTGCATGGGAAAAGTGAAAAGTTTTCAAAAATGTATTCTCATTCGAAATTTCATCCGAATCGGACTCCCTTGTACACTGTGGAAACGGTCCGGTCAGATCTGTTACAGTAATACCAATAGCCGAGCCATAATAATTCATAGAAAATCAGTCAAAGTATTTAGAAGGGGTTGGAATCCCTCGAGCCAAAGGGGTTGCAAGACTGGAGCACAGGCTTGCTACATAGATATACACTACGTGGTGTAACAGATGAAGAGAGACCCGCTTTCCGACCGCGTGTCAGTACTGCCAACTTCCAGACCCCATAACCCACCCTATCCAGTGACAACAGTTGCGGTTAAATGCCTGATGGCCACCCTTACCTAGAACCACCGCGGCTGATTTCGCCTAAACGTAACTCTTTCGATGGCGTGGGTGTTACGGAGGACCTGGGTACAGTTATTTAATTAAAACCGGATTATATGCTGGAAACGGTGGGTATAGGTTGGTACCACTGCCACCTTGTAACTTTGATATTTCTCCGAGCACTGGGAGAGACTCCCTGTCGATGTACAGTGTATGCGTATATATGTATGTATAATAGGTTAGGTTATACTAATCGCTTGGATACGGATTAAGTGCACGCAAATGTCCCACCAATTGGACTGATTACCATGTAAAATGTAACAGGACGAAATTAAGGGTTGGTATTGAAATTTTGAAAATCGTACTTTGGAATTCTGATCTCTTTGTTCGAAAGAACAAATCATCTCTTTATATTGAAAATCGAGGAGCCCGACCCCTTGGATATTTTTCACGAGCGTTGATGGCTCTCTATTAAATCAAAGGAGCATTCCTGATGGCGGATGCGCGCGGAATTCAAATCGCTGGTCGTAAAGGGAAGAAGGAAGTTGAAGACGCGACCAAATGGTGGCGAGAGAGCGTCGATAAAGAGTGTTGCCGTCTTTTGGATTTTTTGTTGGAAAAAAGGAAAAAAGAATTTTTTAAAAAATACACTTAGGTCGAAGTAAGTCCTTTGAATTTTTTGAAGCGACTATTTTATTCGTTTTACTCGTACAGAAATGAAGGTTTGATTATGACATTTTTCCTTACCCGACTCACCGGACGTATGTGCGGGTTGGCAACTGTTGCGATTAAAAATCCCCTAGCAAACATTCACTGCCGTCTACGATTAAGTCCCTAGGATCTTATCTACCCCTTTATTACTCTTGAAACGAGTTTTATTTTCCAAGGGGTATTTTAACTGACTCGTATATCCCTCTGTGCTTTCGCCAAGGCTCGTGCGTTGTCGGCTTCGTTCGCATCTCTCACGTTTAATCGGCCAATTATCGAGTGATAAGACATCGCAGCTTGGTCGGAGATAAAATACGAAATAATTACAGAATTTTTAAATTTACGTCGAAGAAGATTCCTGGCGATTCTTATGGAAGCTGTTTATGATTGTTATTAAATTTCTTTTTTTTTAACGCTCTCAACTCCCCCGTGTCATTTTTAATATTCAGATAGGAGACGGACCTCTTATTTATTTTTTTAAATGACCCACCCGCCCCGTCTTCTTTCTTAATTAAAGATATCGCACCAGGCAAACACTTCTATCTTTTCTTCGAGAGGCCATTTTCTTTTTACCTCCCTGGCTATCGTCTCTCCGCGAAACGTTCTCGCTGTCATTTCATGGTCCCAGGATGATAGGGAGGCTAAGTGTAAATGATAGCACAGTTATGGTCAGAAGGAAGTGGAGAAGATAGGCCAAGAGAAAAAAAAGGCATTGTCCCGAAACGAAATAAAAAGATAAAAATCCCGAAGAGAATACACTGTGGCTTAGCCACCTGCCTTAATGGCTACCCTGACTCCTTGGATAGACTTAAATTTTCGCACAAGATGCCATTTCTCTTTTTTTTCTCCTTATTTCTCTCTCTCTCTCTCTCTCTCTCTCTCTCTCTCTCTCTCTCTCTCTCTCTCTCTCTCCTACTCGTTAATTATACCAGCCGCTAAACGACCACCCTAAACGGCAACGGTACCGGACGAGACTCTTCCTGCTGCATCAAATACCAATTCCCTCCACGTAAACTCGTCCATGCCCCCCTCTTGAATCCTTGACATAAAAAATAAATACAGCATAGAGAATAAAAGAGAAAAATGTAAGTAAAAAGTTTCATTTAAAAATCTTCGTCTTTTCATATAGAAAAATCATTCCCGACCCCCAAGAGTCCAACTCGAATGAAACGATCTTTATCGTATGGCTAGTATATACATATATACAGTTGCACAGTACGTCCCTGCATAGTCTAGTAAGTAGAAGTGAAATTTTCAAACGCGACTCTCAGCTGCCCCTTCAATAAAGGAAGGAAAAGGAATATCGAATACAGTGGCGTAGACATAAATTTGCTGGCGTACTTAATTGAAAGGGGAAGGAGAAAAGAAACCCAGTGGATACGTATAAGGGGGAAAGGGGGTTAGGTGATATAGGAGGTCACGGGACAAAAGAGGACGCCTCAGGACGGGATACTCTGCGAGCAGATACACGGATATGTTAAACGGCTCAAGAATTCCAGGCAGGCATTCTCCAAATAAACGAGATACGAACAAACGGCACTGTACCTACTACTGAAACTCCCTAGCAAGGAACCCGGGACGTGGTCCAAATGGCATCCCTCCACTTCTATATGTATACATGTCATGTATTTTTATATAAGAAATTATCTTTTTTTTTTTTGACAGCTATCACCTTTTACCGTTCCGGTGTCTTTAACCTCCATAGGGAATTTTTAGTTAAAAAGTTACTAGGACCGATACGCGTCGTGTTCTAAAATTCACTGGCTCTGACCCCCTCTAGTTATTTCCAAGCGAAATAGGTTACTCCGGTGAATTTTGTCTTATGGCATTACTCAGGCTGTTAAGGACCATTGAGGTTATGTCGGTGAGTTGAAAACAGTGGAGCAGAAGGAAAAGCAAATGTTTCACGTCTACCGATACTAGGGCCACGTCGACAGGATACTCTTACACCAATCGGGAGAACCCTGGGGCTAGGATCTTCTTGTAAAAATAGACAAGGGGACGCGATACGCTCACGATTTCCGGATATGCGGTTATGCTGTTTGGTCTTGGTGTTTTTGAACTATGTGGTCGGTTGGGATATCCACGATGCTTCATTTTTTTTTTTTCCTTTCTCTCATCTCTTATTTCGACTGCTATACTTTTCTTTAACGTATCCTATAAGCTTCTCTCGTCTGTCGGGACTCCTCTTCTTTACTCTCGTTGTGCCTGCGTTCCTTACTTCCTTCGGCTGCAAATAAATAAACATTTGTGTGAAACGCTACAGCTGCGAGCATCCCGCACCCGACGTGAACGCTTATAAACTTATATACGCAGAACCGCCATGTTTTTCGACCATTTGGATTAACTTGTAGCCAATTTCAAGAGTACGTCAAGGTTTTGGTTTTTTTTTTTTTAAATGATAAAGAAACTTTCGAGGTTAGCTCGAATGGATATACGTTACGAGCGAGCGAGGAGGAATGAAAAAAGAAAAATTTTGGTTTTTGTTTTTCTCCACAGGCAAGAAGAAGTTTCCGTCAGATCCTTCGTGTTGCCCGGTGTGCGGGGTGACGGTGAGACCTCAGGAGCTTGAACAGCATTTCGCCCAGGAGATGGATCGGCTCTATAAAATATCGGCTAGTTCACGACCTAGACCACCACGCTCTACGGCACCGGCAGGACATCCTCAGGATCATCCGCATGGACCCATGCTGCACGCACCTTCGGCAGCGGACGGGACGCCTCAGGGTAGATGGGAGACGTACAAGAGAATCAAAGCGAACAGACAGGTAAGTTTGTTTTTTTATAATTTTATCAGATTTTAATTATCACTCCTCACCGGTGCTCGGGTGGATCTTCAAGTTCCTGGATGAATTTTTAGGCGCGGATCCGTGTGAAAAATCGTAAGAGAAAAGCGGACGAGCCATCCTGTCCTGTTTGCAGTGAGAGACTCTCAGGTACTCCTGAGGAATTGAATCAGCACGTGGAGAGGTGCTTGAATAAGCACAATGGGAATCCAGCAGGACAAAATTCTAACCTGGACGACGAGGACGTCGACGTGGAGGGTGACGCGGAGACCTTCGAGGAATACGAATGGGCTGGTCAGAGAAGAATTCGTGCGACGTCCATGCTGGTCGGTGGATTTTCTGGTGAGTACAAGTATCATCCTTTCGTATTACACCTGGACTTCATCTCCTACCGGATAGTAATATTGGGACCTGGTCTAGCTGCGGGTCTGGCCACGTCCTCGAGCAATCGCGGCGGCGCTGCCAGTGGCGGTGGGAATCAGCAAGATGAGGAAGACGTTGATCTCGTGGTAGACGGCGACGATGCCGCCCAGTTCGGACCAGCCCAGTACTCCGAAGCCGACGTAGTAGCTCCCCGGGTGGATGGTACTCCTCGTGAACAGAAAGAACGCGAAGCCTTACGGGAAGCCGTGATCTCGCCAAATGCGCCACATACGCCACACACGCCTCCTGGTGATCAGCATCATCCGACTGGCGTCGAGGTCAAACCTGAACCAGGTACCACGACTCCATCGACGCAACTGAACGAGAACGAGGAACCTGAGAGAAATTCGCCGGTAGTACCTAGGGATGGTGAGACTCCGGTCGTAGAAGCACTGAGAGGTCGTATCCGTGAGCTGGAAGCTGAAATGCGAGGACAGCCGTTCAAGTGTCTCATTTGCATGGTAAATTTTATACGACCTGATATTCCTTCTGTGACCTTTGACCTCCCCCAGTTCAACTTGAATCATCTTTATATCCTGTATATCCTCAGGAACAATATAAGAAGCCTGTGACGTCGATATGCTGCTGGCATGTGCATTGCGAACAGTGTTGGCTACACACGCTGGTGAGTCCCTTCATTTTTATATACTAAAAAAATCTTTTTATTCAAAAATCACTTTTTTGACTTTTTCTTTCAATTTTATTTATTTTTTATTAAATTCATTCAATACTCATCGCGTTTGGGTCCCACTGTGCTTGCAGGGCGCGAAAAAGCTCTGTCCACAATGTAACATGATTACGTCGCCAGCGGATCTGCGACGGATTTACATGTGAAATCTTCCAAAGAATGACGTCACGCGAGAGCAGATTTCCACGCGTTACCTTGCTCCTAACAAGGAACTTAAGCTCGTTTCACCTGAGATCGATCGATCGAACGATTTGATCGACCTGTCAAAAAATGTATGAAAAAAAAAAGCGAAAGAAGAAAACACGCCACTTGTATATTTGTATATTACGTTAAATTAACGATTTAAATACCGTTACGTATTTAGCGCTTAGTAAATTAACTTTTAGATTGTAACGTGAACGCGCATTATTGTCATCGATCCGTTCTCTCATTATTTTTATTTTTATTATTATTATTATTATTATTATTATTATTATTATTATCATCGTTGTTATCAACGAATTTCACCATTCTCCTTGTCACTATTCTCATCAGCATCACATCACTCTTCATTATTATTGTTATTGTCATTGATCGATACCATTTAGTCAACGGAAATGCACTGTCACCCATGAAATTTTTTTCTTTGTGCACCGATTTATCAATAAAAAGAGAAAAAATGAAAAAAAAAGGAGGATAATAAATTCGAAAATACACGTGTCCAATGCCTAAAGTACTTAAACACGTGTGACGTTTGAAATGACAAGTAGAGACGCTGGACGTTTTTTTTTTTTTTTTTTTTCTGAAAGGCGCGATACGATGAGAATACCTAATGAGTTTCCTTCATTTAAACGATTTTCGCGAATTAAATTATTTTGTAGAATATTTATTTTTGAACCTTTTTTTTGAAGCGAATGAGCGAATGATCGGGTGACGTATGACGATAGGAAAAAAATGTGGAGGAGAGGCTGTGCATCTGAGAAAATGAAAATAACAAAAGGGCTCCTTCAACGAAGCACAAAGCTGTACGAATAAGAACGTTGTTTTTCGTGCTTCAACTCGATCAGTAAAAAAACATGTGTACTTAATACATTTTTTTTTTCGAGGTATTCGTTAAATTTCTTTTTGAAATTTGCTGGTTACGAGTCGCTGATAAACTTGTAATTGTCAAACGGGAAATTGGAACGTAGGACTTTTTGCATTTGCGTGAAAACGATATTTCGTGCCTGACTCGTCTTTATAGTCTGTTGATGTAAAATCGAAGAAAATATTAAAAAAAAAAAAAATAGCATTGAAAAGCAAAACGGTGAAAGAAACGTCTAACGCATATTTCCCCTGCGTGCAAAAGCGCCTAGGCGCTTACTCGATTTTCAAAACGTTACACAAAACGCAATAACTTTTTTTTTTCTTTTTCCTTTTGCATTTTCACAATCATTTTTTCTTTATTGTAACAATTGTTAAGACATCGTATACATAACGAAAGACCGTTTACTTTAAATGCGATGAAATTGTCTTAATTTTACGTTTTGTGATGGGACGAAGAAAAAAATAAGCACGCACGTGGGTCCACGTGGGGACATGTCAAACAGTTATTAAAAATTTCGAAAAGAAAAACTAACCTGTAAATACACGGCGCTACGATGCGTTATAAACACAAAGTTGTTCTGTACTCAATAAAAACGACCATGGAATGTAACAACAGATCTCTCTCATTGTATCTCCACGAATCATCGAAAGCAAAATAATCGCAAAAAATTCACGATCCTCAAAATCATTTACGGTGTCCGTAACAAAATTGATGTCAACAAAAATATATTTATCTCGTGACTCCTGACGCGTCCGTAAGGTAAGAACCTTCAATTAAGGTAAAAGAAAGGAGAGTAATGGTGGTTTGAGAAAAAAAAAAGAACAAGAAAAAAAAAGAAAGGAAGGCAGACAAAATGGCGCTGGTGTACATATACATATATACTTGGCATACAAAACATGTACAGCTATGAGTTCAGTTAACGATCTAAAAGATCACAAGGTGGTACAGCAGTGATGCTGTTGAAAATTCCCTTTGCCAAGTACATACACATGTACTCGTAGTATACAGTATATAAGACAGAAGACCCATTACCACGTACCACCCTACTAGAGCTTGTGGCTGTTGTACCGTATAGTTGGCAGGTAAACGAGACAGAGCAGCAAGTAAAAGAGAGTTTGAGTAAAATCCATCTCTCTTTTCTGGTAGGACGTATATATAAAAGGTGGGATTGTAGCTGGAGGCTGAGAATTGGAAAGCTCCGCCTATCGCTTCCTTGGACGATGCTTCGCTTCCACCGCGTTTCTATATGTATACAGGAGTGACGAGAGCATAAAAGGGACTTCTATTATACCTGCGCTGACGCAGCCTCTTTCATCACTGAATATAAGACACTTTCCTCCGGTTGGTCCAGAGGCTAAGACACGTACGAAATCCGCTTACCAGTACGTCCATAGGAAATAATGAGAATTGGTAGCAACCTCACGAAGCGTCATAACCTATAATTACGAAAAGTTCTTGAGATATGACCGGGCAATTTTTTCTACACTCTTTTAGGTTAGAACGAGAGAAATACATTGTTTCGATGCAGCAAAATCTTGACGCAGGTTACCCGCGCTACTATCTTCCTGCAAGTAGGGATGAAAATTCAAATTTTCTTTTTTTCCGTGGCAACAGCAACTGTGATTGAGTAATTTGCCACCAGAGGGTCCTAGCGGGAATATAAATAGCCAGTTGAGGAGGGGGAAGGAGAGCTATACAGAGGACCGTTGGTTAAAGTATGGTGGGGCGTGTTTCTAACCAGATGGGTTAGCCAACGGCGCAACTCCAGCAGCTACCTTCACGCCTGCGAACTTGCTCGCAAAACCTGGACGTTACCTCAGCAGGCACCGCCTACCGTCCTATCGAAGCAGCGAACAGTGAGCCGACACTCTTGAGGTTCTCCAACCGCCACACAGTAGGTATAGGTTCTACCTACTCCTACAGCGACTTTTGTAATTTCTCTGTATTGTTCCGCGAACCACCCTATAAAAGAGGGATGCACCTACCTACCTCACCCAGTAAGCACATCTACAGGGGAATTTTATGTACCTACGACCCTCCCTTAACCTCATCGAGTCGATACTCCGAACTCCGGGTGAACTGGGCCACGACGCCAACCCCTTTCAAGAATACCAGGGACCAGTAGCTACGGCCATCCCCCTGCGACACCATCTACGATCACCTTTTTTCATCGTTTTTAGCACCCCGTCTACGCGGCAGGTGTTTTTCAGCAGGTGCGATTAATCATCACGTGAAATTATGGGAGCGCGCTTATATCGTAATGTCTGTAACATCCCCTAGCAGCCAGGGGATGCTGCTACGGGATGTTTCTACCGCGTGCTTACTTTACGTATGCTTATTTCAAGCCTCCCTGTCTGGGTTCAAGATATCAGTTATATCTACTGGAAACGGAGAATTGGTACGATAACCATAGGGATGAATTAGACTAGGATATTTCTGTGGGGTGGATTTTATCAGAGAATTGGAATTTTCTAAATCTCCTCTGGCATCTAAAAAATGAGGGTCATTTACCCCTGCGCCAGTTTCATCAAACGAGACCCCTCTCGGTTCGACCTCAGTCTGCCTCCTACGTAATTTATTGAAACGTCATCGGTGTCTCATGAAAAATTCAAAATGGACGCTTTCGCGTGTTTCGCCTACCTTTTTTTCCACGTGCTCACGTCAATACGTTATATCTCTTCATGTTGCAGCTGCAGCCTCGACGCGTGCAGGTGTATTGAAATTATTGAAAATAAAAAATTGTTACACGTACCTCACCGGTTAGGTTACAACAAAATAGCTGTCGGCTTCTCGAGATCCAATTTATCACCCCCCCCCCCCCCCCTCATCATCTCCCCGAGACACGAAGGATCGATAAAAATATCCTCATTATGTAAAAGAGATAATTCTCCTTCATGCTCGCCACAATGTTCATCCCTATAATTAATAAGGGGCCAGGTGTTAATAAATAACGTTACAACCGTCTTAATAAATATATTAGTTTTTATTTCTACATTAATGTATAATAGACAATATGCAATATATGTAATCTATACATAATTACCGATAACATATTTATAATGCTATGTAATGCAATTAGGATTTGATTCGTATGGCATGACATGTGCATAGTTTATAATAAAATAGGATATCGAAAGGCACGTCGATTTTCGCACATGAGTAAATTCACCCACGTGCGCACCCTTTACATCTACTTTGGTGACTTCCGCTCACATAATTAATTTGTATATCGCGTAATTTCAATAATTATCCGACATCACGTCAATTTATTGTCAATTTATCGCTGACACAGCAATATACGTATATACCGAATAGACACGCCATTCACATACGATAAACGGCTTTATCCAATTTTTAACACGGAAGGTGTTAAATTAGGAAATGGACGCAAAACTCTCGGGACGAAAGAGGAGGGGAAAGAAGTGGGGGAGACATGGAAACCAGTCGCAAGTAAAATCTAATGAAACTCAAGGCTGGACAATAAGTCGACTGGATTACTCTCTCACGAATTTGCAATATTGACAATCTCACTGTTATGAAAAAAAAAAGGTCCTCTCAATCAGACTCTTAAACGTCAACCTTGTAAGGTGAACCCGGGATATGCTCATCGCCCCACTTAACGATTACAATGTACTCTCCCCTCTCTCGCACCACGTAATTAACGTTGTAATTATTGCGTCCCGCGTGCTTCACTTGAACCTCCTCGCTCGGGCCCTTGGGCCCGTAGATACCAACGTAGAGAATATTGTTACCTGAATAAGAAATAATAAATTAACATTAATTACACGTAATAATGATAGACGATGATCAGGTTAAAATAAATCTACTGTATACGTACCAGCATCCGCAGCATTGACGCTAAATTGATTCTGCTTGCCAATATAAGCCTTCTTAAGGCCCATTCCCTTACTGGTGACCTTACTGGCGTCGGACTTGAACAGAGGCAAGACTGGACCAGTCTGTTTGGACTTTGAGATTTTCTGTACGGTCTCCACGACTACCGAGCTCGTCTCCTGGGCCCCTCTCTCAGCGAGATCCGCACCTGCAAGTAATAAGGTCCCCGATAAGGCCCCGAATCTTGTATCCAGTTCAGCAGAATTTCTAGATGTAAGTACTCACCGGTGCATGGGACCTTGTAGGGTGAACCAACAATGTGGTAACCGTTGTACTTGACACTGATGTAATAATCTCCAGGTACCAGAGGTGTGTACCTGACCTTGTAACCTTCCTCGACCTCGGTACAGTCCATGGCTACTTTACTGGGACCATCAACGGTAACGGCAAGTGCTCCAGCACCGGCGTTACAGGTATCGATGATGAAGTCCGTCTTCTGTCCCGTCTTGATCTCGGTGAGTCCGTTTCCGTAGGCATGCAGAGCGGCGGGATCAGCGTCGACCTTACCGACCTTTATACGATAAGGACTACCGGATATGTGGACGCCATTGAACTTCAAGTGAATATTATGAATGCCATTTTCACGGGCCATGAAGCGAACTGAGTAAGTGTCCGAGTCGATGGACTGGATGAAGCAATCGTCCTCGATGCCGCTGGGTGAGATTATCTGTTGATGAGAAAAGAAACAATTAATTAAATAATTAAGATTCTGGTATCCGGATTCTTTTTCTGTTCAAATCATCAGGGGGTGACCATGTACCACGTTTCATAGTCATCATCAAGTCATGAGCTCGATTTAGACTCGTTGTCAAGGTCCCAGCCATACGGACCGCAGCTGTTCTCCATCAGGAAGAGATCGTTTTCTTGATGGGCCCTTTTGAGACCCTTTGTCTTTTTTTTTTCTTTTAACTCCCTTCGACTTTTGTGCTTCGTTTTTCAAATCTTCCCTCTCATTCTCTCTATACTTTATAGGGACGGATACCGTAGCTTTCGTGTAAAAATATACAGGGTGTATACTTGAAAAAACAAATAGACCCGAAACTTCATACAAATACAAAGGGCAAGTGGGAGATTTTACGTATATAGGCATTGTCTAGTATGCACTTAACTAATCAGTCTCTCAAAGGGAGATATAAGTATAGAGGCTGTTACATATTTTCTCGTGCCTACGCACCATGATGTAGCATTGAACTGTTTCACAACAGCCAGGCTATTTTCGTTCTGCTTTGCGCAAGAAATCTCAACGTGGATGTATCTTGGGAATTTGAGAAAAATACAGAATTTCCTCAGAGACTAATAAAAAACAGTTTGTCCAAGCCACTTATTGAAAGTTTCGTGGTAATAATTTTTATTTTCCAAACAAAAAGAAAATATTCTCTTCTGTGAGGGGTGATATTTCAGGTGGTCACCGTGTACGATAGTGCAATTTTTTTTTTGGCCAAATATCTTTTTACAATACTGTACCTTAGCATCCAGTTCACCCTTGGCGCCATTCTTGCGAACCAGGAAGGTGGCTGGTTTGTCAGGTTGCACCCCGCTGTCAGGAAACTGAGCAACCTCGAGCTTATGAGCATCCCCCATGGCGTGGGATATGTAGACCTTATGGGGTGAATCAGGGATGTGTTGATCGTTGAACTTGATTCCAACTCTGTATTCGCCTGAAATTTCACAAGAAATAGATCAGCTGTCATTAACGAAATCGTCATTCACGATTCACGTGTCACAGTCCACACATCCAAAAGAAAGAATCTCTGTCATAGAGATTCCTAATATAGATCCAAGAGTTTATGCAAGTTCAAGGTTGACAGTAGCGTGACAATCGTCCAAGCTTACTGTCATTGAGACAGTCGCGTTATCCACACTGAACTGACCCTCGTCGTCCTGGACTTCCGCGGTGCCATTTCCGGCGAGAACAATTTTCTTGCAAGCAGTGAAGGTCGACATCCTGTTCCGGTTAGGTGTATTACCAGAGAGAGAGAGAGAGAGGGGGAAGAAGAGAAAAAATTCAAAGCTCGTTTCACGATAAGAAAACGCAAAGGAGCTTCAAAGAATTTTAATGTGAAAAAGAAAAAACCGCGAAAGATAAAAAAAAAAGAGGAGAAAAATGATATAAAGATTTCTAATGTATCTAATAAATGCAGCTGTTCTAACGAAGCTTGGTCGCGCACCACTACTTTCCTCTATGAGAATCCGGCTGGTGAACCAAAATGGTCCCACCACCTCCAAACTCCTTCAACCTTCTCTATCTGTCTCTATCCCACTCTCATAAATCCAATAAACCCTCTCTCTCTCTCTCTCTTACTCTCGCTCTCCCCCCATCCACTGTGCCTCACCAAAACCAACTCAGAGAGTCTTTTCTCTCCGTCTCTCATCCTCCGTTTCGTCCTACACCAAAACCCAAATATAACCAGCATCACCCTATCGCAAGCACGCTAAGCAGAGTGGACCGGCGGCGGTTCACTCGCGCCAAATTATGAATCCCCTTAACAAATATAGCCGCCGATATTTCTGGCACGACCGAGAGAGGGAGGGAGAGAGAGAGAGAGCGAGAGAGAAAGAGCCCACACACGATAGAAGATGAATAATTCCCTCTCTCTCTCCCTTCATATGTGGAATACGGTACCACCCACTCGAAAACACGTCAACATACGCGAAGAGGATACGTGTCCGATTGATGATAAATTCACTCTGGTCAGGTTGGACTAGGTGGAAGCGGTACCAAGTGATAGGGCCAGTGGTACCGGTGGTACCAGTATAGAAGAAGCAATTTTCAGAGACAGGAAATACCAGAGTGTGTACACACATTGAGATTAATGGTCCGTTGAATATACTGGGAGTATCTTAAGGCGGCTGGACCCTGGCGCGAATGAATGTGGATCGATGCCTTGAGAATGAGTACAGGATGAGCGATGTCTTGGAAATTACTACCAGGGAATAACACGATATTAGTACATGGATTGGTGACTCTAATTAGATTCGAATTCTTGTTGGTTGACTAGCTTTGCTCTATTGCTTTGATAAACGTGTACCCACGTGGATCCTGATGCTTTTAAATATCTATAGTACAGATTTGTCTGAACAGCATCCAAGTCACTTATCAAATACAAAGTATATCTGGATCCATGAAGTACCATTACTCTACCCATTACGAATGTCCTCGATTTCCTCATGTTTATTTGCTTTTAAATTCGCCAGTACCAATATCGTGTTACCGCAGCTGTCGTCTTGAATGGTTTAAGAAAGGATCCACGTGTTCTTAGACAGAGACAAAAAGAGAAATGGAGGGAGCGTGGCTGTTATAATCTCTAGTGAGAAAAAGAAAATATTTTTAAAAGCACTTGAGATTCTAGAACACGTATGATATCTTTAATAATAGTTTTCGGATGCTTACCGGGTTCGGATACGGTGTAGCTGACGTAGCAACTACCGTCCTTACGGTCCTTAAAATCGATCTGAGCCTTACTAGGTCCTTCCACAGAAATTGCCAGTGTTCCAGCACCAGCTTCCCTGGTCCAGATATTGAATTCACAGGGTTGACCTTGTTCTCCTCTCTCCAGTCCTGGTCCGCCAGCGTGAACCCTATGGGCACCACCATCCCTTAATGGACCAACGGTGAACTGGAAGGGTGATCCAGGGATGTGCATCTCCTTGTACCGTACGGATACGGTATGGACGCCGAGTTCCTTGGGTACGAAGGCCACTGCATAGAGGCCATCCTCGACCTCCTTAATCTCAGCGTCCTCCGTGACGCCTCCTGGCGACGTGACAGTCGCGGCCAGGTCGAATGAGGTTATCCCGGGCATCTTGAAGGTGAGCTTGCACTCGCTACCGACCTCAGTTATAGGAACAGCTTCTCGCTGTCTTTGAATCTTCTCCCGCTGCCTGTTGCTACCCTCGCCGGTGACTTTAACGGTGAACGGCGAACCCTCGACGTGATGATCGGCGAATTTGAGATTCATTATGTAATATCCAGGCTCGGTGGGCTTGTAGGAAATATTCAGAGTGCCATCCTCGTTATCCTTGCACTGAATCTCAGCCTTGCTGGGACCTTCCATCGACAAGGAGAGTCCACCGAAACCAGCGTTCCTGGTGTCAATCGAGAATGTGTTCTCCTGCTGAGTCTTGCCCTCCTTAAGGGCATTTCCGGTCACCTTGACCTTCTTCGCATCACCCACTTCACGATCCTTCACGTCGATCTTGAACGGAGAGTTGGGAATGTGCTTGCCCATCCTCTTCACGGCTACCGTATGTTCTCCAGCCTCTCTAGGTGTGAAGGAGACGCACATGTTACCGCTGGGGATCTTCTTCAAGAAGCAAGGCTCCTCAAGACCACTGGGCGCTGTTATGGAAGCGTTCAGGGAGCGGATTTCGGCATCTGATACCTTACCCGGAAGTTGGACCTCGCTGGATGATCCAACAGAGATCTGGTTGCGCTTCCTGCCCTCACCTAAAGTATACAAAAATATTGATCATTAATTTTGAAGGAATCAATGAGTTAAGGAATCGCAAGACCAGCAACTTACCAGTAATTTTAGCAACATATGGACTGCCCTTGATGTGCTTGTCTCCAAACTTCACAGAGATCTTATATTCACCAGGAGCAGTGGGAAGATAAGAAACGGAAACGGTACCATCCTTGTTATCGTGACAGGATATCTCAGCCTTGCTAGGACCTTCAATCGCCAAGGACAAACCTCCAGCACCAGCAGCTTTAGTAGATACAGTGAAGTTTCCAGGTTCTCCGCAGACTCCATAACTCAAGCCCGGACCATATGCGGTGACATATCCACTGGACAGAGAGTCCACATGGAACTTGAATGGAGATCCTGCAAACAACAATTACACATCAATTATCTTTCTAAGATCCCACATATCAATTATCTTAGAACATCCCAAATTTATAACCTTACCCTGCACATGTTCTCCATTGAACTTCACATAGACCTCATGAAGACCTTCTTCACGGGGTTCATACTTTATGGAAACCGTGCCGTCGTGATTATCCTCGATCACTGGTTTATCTACATTCCCACTAGGCATTTTGACTTCGGCTAGAACAAAGACAAAAGAAATTTACAAAAATAAAAAAAAATTGAATAACGGCAAAAAGTATAATAAATATATACAACAAATAAACAAAAATGATTTATTACAAATTAAAAAAACTACGCCACGAAAATTCTACACCTTGATGCGCACAACTGTGAGTACCAAACGCGACTGAGGATATTTTGGATAAAAATAATGTTCTTATAAGCGCGTCAAAAAAAAAAAAAATAAAATAAAATAAAAAGAATAAATATTTCCTTTGGAGAATCCAACATACCGTTAAGCCAAAACTATATTTAAAATTCAAAATTCATGATCCGCTTGACTTTATCCACCCACGATTTTCGCCACGACCTTTCCCCTTCCCTCCCCCCTCCTCACTCGTCCGTCACCACAGCCCCTATTTTTATGACCTCGACGCGACCGTACAAAATTCTCGAAAATCACGTCAATTACATTGATCGTTATTACGGAGATATGCATTTTAACGAGTAAACATAGAAAATGGACGAGGAATTTACAAATTCAAGGAGATAAATTTTCAAAACGGGTTAGGATCTTGAGCAACGAAGTATGAGTGACGTGAAAAAAATAACGTCAACGAGTGCTGTTTTCAATTTAGTGCCAAGACCCTTGCCCAATAATATTAACGCCCTGCGATCTAGTCGGTAGAAAAGAAAATAAAAGAAAACTTTCACCCAATGAGTCATGCATATTGGTATCTAGAAGATAAAAAAAAGCTAAAAGCACGCAACAGGTGTTTCCGTTTAAATAATATAAATAAATTTTGTCTATCGGTCATCAAATGCAAAAGAATCGTAAACAATACTTGTTTTTCTCCAACATCTATTTTCCTATTGTAGAAAATAGACGCGATCGAAATATCGGAGTCCTTTATCAAGAAGCCATATCTAGAAAGCGCGGGAATTTTGAATCGTTCAACCGAAGCGTAAAAAAAGTCTGTACAACCGGTTGCCTGTGTCTGGCGCCAGACTCTGCAGTCGTTTGATTATAAGAGAAATTTTTAAGACTCCCCCCCCCCCCCCCCCCCCCACGAGCTACTCTACCCTCCAGTATCTACTATACTATTTCTATCTCGTAAAAGAAACGCATAAGAAAACCTTTTCGCGTGTGCACGTAGTAAAGACTCTGAAAGACCAACGGCGCAAAGTCCAGTCCAGGTCCGTTTGATTCCTTCGTATCCTGAATAGCGTAACAGATAGGTCCGCGTTCGGCACGATCGAATTCGCTGCACGTAAGATTTTTGAGCCAAGCTCTATAATAGGTTGATATCTCCTGCCACGTGGTGACCACTTCTTCGGAATCTTCCCAAAGCATTTCCAAAAAAAGTTGACACGTGCACCTCAACCCGATATCGATATATGCGTTTAAAGGGAAACTACCAAAAGCGAATGAACGACGAATCACGATAAGGTTATATAAAAAAAAAAAAAAAAAACAATAATACAATAAATATAATTTAGCACAATGTATCAGATTGATAGAAGGAAAAAAAAATGTTTTTTCTTTAATTAAATCGTAACGTTCTTCAATGTATTGGTTCTCCAGCGGTACCACTCTGAGGCGCAACTCAGGCACGACTGAGGATGCCACCAGTTTCGAGGTGGGATAGTATCAAGATGGTAGCCCTGGTTGCCGCACACGTTACCCGCCGAATTCTTTTCCAGAAGCCAGAGGCAGGATGTGATATATCAGTTGGGCGCTTATGTCTATTAAACGACTCGTCATGTGTTGATGTGGGGTAGGGGAGGTACGAAGGGAAGGGAGGAATCTCACGCAGGCGCCGTTACCTCCCAGGGGTTCTAAGAGACCAGGTCGACTTGGGTTATATGAGTTAGAGAGAGAGAGAGAGAGGAAGAAAGATGGAAGAAGCACCAAAGGTAGCGAAGAGGACGAGGAAGGGGTTCCACTAGGTGGTGGAAGCTGTGGCTACCCAGGATTCGCGGAAACGATGATGAGGACTGTTGCTACTCATGCGGTGGTGGGTCTTCACCTGGGATAAGAAAATTTATAGCGCAGGTGCCGAGGTCTATGAATTACGGTAAAGGTTGTACTACCGTGAACCTTCCAACGGGTCCAGGAAGACGATCATCGACGTTTTGGAATGTTTGCTTACGAGCAAGATCAGACTGGGACTATTTGAATTGGAATAAGGTTGTTTAATTAGGGCATTTTTTTGATTACTTTGAATAAATATACAATTGTAATACAAATTCGGCACGTGGTACGACGTGCTGGAGATACTAGTGTGGATTCTGTGTAGATACGATTTATTTTATGTGGAAATGCTGGTAGCATCGATCCAAGTCAAATAAACAGTATTCTTCGTCAACTGCCGTGAAACGGACTAATGCACGATGAAATAACGCGAATTCGACATAATGTACGGGCAGTTTATCCAAGTTTGTTTATCGGGAGGCGGGACATTTTGAAAACGTGAAAATTTCGTCGTTGTAGATTTCTTGTTTACCGGCATTTTTTTTCTTCCTTTCAATTTCCTGTCTCGTGACCGCCATTGATCTTACGATTGAAATAAATAGAAATTGGCACGATTCTTGTGTACCGGTAACAACTTTTTTTTTCTTCAATCTTTCAAGAAGTCTTGCAACCCGACCGTACGTTCTTACAGTCGCAGCCAAAAGTAAACGACAAATTTCGTTCGCCTTGGCTGACAGCAACTGCCATTATATTGGTGACCGGACAAGCTGTCCGCCATTTGTCATTTTATACCGAAGTCTTTCTCGATGACATATCAGCAGAATACCGAAAACTTGTATTTTCCAATGTTACTCTTTACGATGAATGAAGAGAAAAAAGAATGAAACTCTTTGAGATTTTATTAAAAAATTATGCAATCGCCAAAGTATATTGGAGATCATTCATAGTGGTAGAACTTTTCGTCGTTTACTTTTCTAAAATACCGTCCCAGCCAAAAGTTGACCGATGAAAAATAAAACGGGAAATAAAAGTAAATCTCTTTCCGTGCGGAAAACTCGAGGTTTCTGCCGTGATTTTGGCCAACCACGGGTGCGCATCCGGGCTACTTAATCACCCAATATTAATATCACGAACAGCTTGCGCTTCCGACACCATCTACCATCCAGACGCAAGGAGCCCGTGCGCTTCATATTTTTGGCGAGGAAAAGCAGAACCGACAACCCCGAGGAGTGCGAACCTGTCGCGTCCGTCACGAGAAGCGTTTTCGACACGGATGCGAGAATCATTAATGAGAAGTAATTTCCTACGTTTGATTGCTACTAACCAGTGTAGCTAACAAGGCTACATAACCCTAAAACAATAAAAAGCGTTATGCGCATGCGCAGCCACCTTGAAACAGTCCGACAATCAATCGAGTCCACCGAACTTTTATACACGAGTCAACCGATTAAACATTGCTCAATGCTGTACCATAAAGGCGAAGCCGCACGAGTCGTCAGGAAGTAACCGTCGCGACTGGAGAAAACATCGAGACTCCCGAGTCGTTCCAATGAAAATAAAGTCCAGCCAAGTTACTAGATTTCGCAAGCATCCCCCGTTCGTCGCCCCGTAGAATTTCAAATCGTCCCGCTATTTCCTGTGGGTTTATTTATAAAACATGGAAACGGCGCCGTACTCTTATTGACCACCAGGAATTTCTACCTTGGTGAAATTTCGTAAAAAGCACACATCCCCAGCAGTCGTGTATACCGATTGGACACGTGGTGGTCGGAAATTTCCATAGACGATCGTAGTGAGAACAAGATGGCGGCGACGCGACCGATAATCTGAATAACTGACTTTTCTGAGAAATCAAATATCGTAGGTTAGGTTTACTCACCGGTAATACGGCCTCCTGTCGATGGCAATACAATATTGTTCAACTGTACGTCCCTGAACTTCTTTTTCGACGAATCCTGCTGTGTTGTACTGCGCTTTGTTGTGACACTCGAACTCTCCTGGACGCTTGTGCTGTGTTGCTCGACAACGCGTTTTTCCTGATGCTGCTGAGTCCTTTTGCCACGGTGAGTCTTGTGGGTGCTGTGTTCCCTGTATTCCTCGGAAGCCTGAAACAATCGATACAATGATTATCGTTCAATGTTTATTACCAGTAAAGAATATTTTTTTCTAACCCTATAGGGTTGTTCAAAAATGATCCTGCGAAGGGGTCCAGAGACAAACAGGATTAGAAATGAATCTCGATTATAATGAGACCTAGATATCACGAGGCTGGTGACCAGCCAAAGTGCATAAACATGCATACGTGGAATTCATTACGCAACTATCAAAGAATCCTTGGAAAATGGCGCATCGAGGAAAATCATCAACTGTCCTCAAAACTATTATCGTTATTCAACATTTCAGTACCGACCACTATTCGACTTGGGTACTAATTTGAATCATAAAATCATGCTACAACGAATAATTATTATTGAAATTCTATTACCTCAAGCTATTAATTTATATGAAGAAACGATAATCGTAACTGCACTGTCTACAAATCCGAATCACGAAAATTCAACAACTGAACGCACAATGCTGAACTCAATGCTACTATAATAGTTACCCAGCCCCCCACCAGCGACTATTATAAAGAGTAAAGGGTGGATAGCTAAGCCAGGAAACAGGGTCTCCCGGTGAAGGCGGTGGAGGCGGACGGCACGATCAGATAGTCGCACTAGGAGTCGCGCGGCATTTCTAGCTATTTTCGAATATTTCACATCGCTCCCACGAGAGTAGTATAAGCAACGTCTTCCCCGGCAGCTGCCGTACCCGTTCCTCGATAAAGTTCATCTTCGGGATCCTGAAGAGCAATAGCCTCGAGACTCTATAATACCCGGGTTCGTGGTACCAGGCAATAGCGAGCACTCAAATATTTAACACTTCTCATAGGCTATTATTCCAATTTTACTAAATGCCGGGTAGCTGTACAAATAAACTAGTTTAACCGGAAATGCCGATGATATCCAATAAAAACGTTGAGTATGGTTCTGAAAATCGTAACCAGACGTTTTCATTAATTCGGTACTTCGCGGCTTCCACTTACGGCCTCTTACTGTTCTCTTATTCTCTTCTCTATTTCTCTTCGCTTCTCTTGGTAAACCCTTGTGCCACTGATGTCCCCTTCACTTGCTCTTGCTCGCTTAGCTTATAAATTTACGAAACACCAACAGCAACTCGAAATAGTCTTGGGATCTAGTGGGTTCCTGACTTCTACCAATAGCCGCCTTTAACTCTGCTCCAAGGAAGATGGATTGAATTTCAGCTCTCGATACAAGGTCCAATATTGATTTTCTATAAATCAATAAGAAATTGTACAGATAAATTCATCATTCTTAGCCTAATTTTAAACACGTTTGAAAATCCGAAAAATACATTATTCTCCTTGCTCGCCATCAAAATCCATCGTCGGACATTACGGATCCCGTGATTTTACAGATGACACATAATCTTTTACAGTCTCAATCAAAGAGCTTTACGAAGGCCTCAAATATTTTTCAAAAGTCTCGTAAAACCGGAATAACGATCTATCTAGATTTACGTAAATTTTTCTTCTGTACACAATTCATACGTTTCTAACTACTCTCTATTTATTTTTTTTTCCTCATTCTAGGTCACGTTAAACTTATAGAAAAAAGAAAACACAGCGATGTTGTATACCCACTCTAAAAACTATCAAGCACTGTCTTCGACCTCTTCGCAGCCATCTAACGATATTAGATCCGCACTTCTCGCCTCTACTAGCTGTCTGACCAACTCAAGCAATTTCTACTTACGTGTCCTGCAGTCTCGCATCAACTTCTGCGGAGCTTGTAAAAGCGTACAGTATCTTAAGAGGGTGTGCACTGTCTATCCTAGCTGTCTAATTATACCACGCGATTTTCACTATTAGAATCCAACGATAGGAAACAAAAGCCGACTGATACGCCCACTCGCCAATAAAATCCCTTGTACCCCCAGAATAACTGAACTAGCTGAAACTGTGTATATACCAGAAAACAAAACCTTCACAGAAAGCCCATGGCACTCGACGCAAGTACAATACACCAAAAAAGTCCTTAAATGTCAAAGTCCAAAATCAACCAGACCCTAAGGGCCCTAACGCACGTAAGTAACAATTCGCCACATAGAAATCAGATTTTAATTCATAGCTAAGCATGACGTATGAACCTACGTATATACGTGTACATATGTATATATAAGCTTATTATTAGTTGGCAATGTACGTGTACAATATTTATACGTCAAAGCGCAACGTGTCTCATGGGTACCTCGCGATGGCGACGTCGCCGTAGACAAGGTCGAGGATGCTACTATGTATAAACGAATCGGCTGATGCGATCAGGTTGAGCCCTCGGGAAGAACTGTGTCGCTGGAGTCTTCGCGACAATATCCTGTACGTGTTAGCCTCTATAGTTAGATACGCTTTACGCTCCCCCACTCGTTCATAGGGGAGCGAATTACGAAAACCACCAAATGATCACGAGGAACCATCAGAATCGCGCGAATACACGTGCTTCATTTTTCTCTCCTTTTTTTCGCTCATCTTGAATCCGCCATACCCGTTCTGGATTAACGTGGCAATTCCTGGGTGCAGTTAACGTGGCAATTCCTGGGTGCAGTTGTCTCGCAGCAGACTGACAAGAGCGCAAGCACTGCGACAACTCGGTTAATTGGATAAATGCGACGACCACCCGAGACTCATTCAAAAATTATTCCAGGAAAGTGTCGCTGATTTCTGGCTCGGTTTCCACTGCATCCTCGACTGCGACGTTACGTGCTCGCACGAAAATTTTCTCCGAATGAAACTCGTTACGTTGACGTAGTGGCGTAATGGGTCGTTGGTATTTCGTATATTAAGATATTTCTGAAAATACAAAAGGTTTGACAATTCTTCAAAATACATTGCCGATACACGTGACACCTTGGTGGGAAAATATCGATTTTTTAAAACGATAATTCAAAATTGCATACCGCTACACGGCCCGTCTTAAACGAATTCGATGTGTCGGTATGTCTGTCTTTATCTTACTCAGGCAACCATCCATAAGTCTGTCTCTCTCGCACTCGTCGCGGGTATAGAAACTTCATTAATCTTCAAAGATCCAGCACGTTCCCTGATCTGATTGCTTCTATCGAATTGATCATTGTCCAGGGATCCTCGGATATTCCAATCGGGCTGAACATTAAAATTTTATCTAACACTATCTAACCTAAACTGTCAGATGACAGCTGACACACCTACCTAATGTATCTCTGATACATTAATTCCTATCTATAAATTAAGTAACGTGGAGCTAGTTATACGACTGGCAAATGGTCGCAGGACGGTAGCACAGCTAAGTATTATAAATTCTCGAGTGTCCCAGCATCCAAGCATCCCTCTTGATGTAAGAGAAACAAATGGACCAAGATGCTACGTGGTATTCGACCTGGACTAAATTACAGAATTAACAGTATAAGAATGTTACTAAATATCATGCTCGCATTAGATAATCCTACGGTACGATTATTTTCATCGTGTCATACGATCATATATGATAAGCAATAAGCTTGTAATCTAATAATAAACGTTTGTCCGAAAATCCTGTAGAACATGTCGATCGGGAAAGATTCTTGGCTCGTACGATGTCGTAGCACGTGTTCCAATTAGCCCACGCTCGTTGTCCCAGATTCCCTAGTGGTTTCTATATAATTATTGTACAGCGAGTATGACGATATATGCATATATTATGGTATAAAACGAGTATGGTTTTATTCGATAAAAAAAAAAATACCAAATTCACTCACCGTAAAGGTGTAAAAGCCATCGGGAATGGATTGACCTCCGAACTTGATACTGAGTGTATACTCGCCAGCATCCGCGACAGTATAATAAATATTCACGGTACCATCTCCATTGTCGTCAATGTCAATGTCCAGGACTTCGCTGTAAAGAAAAAAAAAAATTGTTAATAAAAAAAAAATAAATAAAACTCTTGCATAATAGTCGAAACTGCTCATTTCACTATGAAAGGGCCACGACGGTTGGTCCAGTGCCACGGGAATACTCTTTTGGAGAAATAAACGAAAACATTGCTACGGCCTAAAAGTTACGTCACGGCCTTGGAAGTTAACATAGCGCACTGGATTATGGAACGTCGAAAATAGAACTGGAATATCGTTTGTTTTACAGAACAATTTTCCAGTGGCAGGCACGTAAGAGGTCTCCTTACGCATTGGCAGATATTAATGGCGTAATCGCATAACGGAAACAATAAAAATTCATTTAATCGAGATAACGGTACACGGGTACTCATCGACCTTTTCTATATCGAGCCGGAATAAACAATTAACTACGGAAACCTTACGTAAGGCTCAAGAGATACTACGCAATAGGTCGTATCTACGTAATGGAAGTATACGATTTGGCAGGTATTTTCTATACGGAGCAAAAAAAATAAAAATTAATTACAAGAACGCTATGGATTAGACTACCACGTGGTTTGTCTAGATGATGCAGGAAGAATTCGAGCTGGCATAGCTGCTTGCATAAACGGAAAAAGATCTTGGGATGATCAACGAGACGACAGGTGCTGAGAATTCGTCGTTGCACAGTAAAGATCTTATGACTTTTTACACGTCATTGAAGAGTCCTAGATAAGACTGTCCAACGGAGCGGGACAATTGCGCTTTGTAAATAATAAAAAATACATAAAGCTATATACTAAAAGCATCGGCTAAATCGACTAATAAAAATTAACCTAAAAAGTCATGCTTAACAGCTATCTTCGACTAAAAGAAATACAGTGCATTCGTAGTGAGTAGTCGGAGGACGAGTGTCGACAGCTGTCTGCGAAATTACATGCCGGACAGTTGCGCGCAATGCAGAACGTAGACGTGTGGCGTCGTCAAAGAGACCCATTAGCGGTTTAATTAGTAACTGGTAATTTGGAGTTGAAATAAAGAAAATAATAAATTACATTGTACCGAATCTTTGAACAGTAATCGTTTGAATATTACTGCGCCGCGTTTCTTTGATCATTGTTGTTATCAATAAAATAATATACCTGAATAGGTTTTCATATTAAATTCATCAGTGAATTATAATTCAAAATTGTCGGCAAATATTTGCGTAAACTGATAAAGTTTCTATGCGCGTTGTGCCTGTGGCATCATTTTATACTTTTTAGATTATTCATATGTGATCGTACGTTATAGTATCTTGGCCGGCGACCGAATCGTAACTTTGACTGGTTATAAAGTTACAAAGCCAAGCTTACAGTGTTAGGCGGCTAAAAATACAATTGTGTATGCGACAGAACGCACGCGGAAATTTTATAATCGTCGTGACGATCGACGTATAATGCTTACGCGTCGAAACGACGTCGACAGACGTTTTACTTGAAACGTGATAAATATAAGAGATTCTTTTAAAAGTAGATTCACGCTTAAATTCGATAGTCATCGAGTACAGTCACTCGGTATAATTATAGGCCGCAGTGAATTTTAATTAAAATTAAGATAATTAAATCTTTCTAACGTCACAGTGCGATCAGTAAGCTGATTTTAATGTGCAGTTTTTAATACTTGGGTTTCCTGGTATCCTTGTTATTAACGACTATTCGTTTGAATTTTCAAAGGAAAATTATCTGCCATAACTATGGTCCACCTGTTCAGTCCCAGCAATGATGACAGTGTGCGACGACGAATAGAGTCATCAACTAGTCACATAGTTTCGTGCCGGTACTAGGAAATCAGAGTGCAACCAGATAAATCCCTGAGAAGTAATGACAGTGATCTCTGCCAAAAGTCTGATAGGAGTCGTAGGCAAAGGACTGGAGTTGACTAGGAGAGTAGAGGAGCAGTGAATTCTGAAAGAAATCATATATAATCAATATCGCTACCGGAAGTATTATTTTCGATTTTACTGGAACGAAAATTTGTTGAGCTAAACCCTTTTCCGTTTTTTTCTTACTGCCTAGTCCACGAGAATATTTCATTCCGAATCTGCGGTTATTCCCGTACTTTTAAAAACAGGATATCTCTCGTTCACCATTCATCACACTGAGTCTGGTAATTTAAGGTGGATGATATGTATATGATCTTTAAAAAAAAATATTATAAAAATTCCAACATGAATGTTACTCGCAAGACCGAACTATGCAACCTTACACACTCGATGGTGAATTGTATAAAAAAAAAATGTCTAAACCAAATAATATTTTCGCCAATGGAAACGCAATCGTTTACGTATCCTTATCGCTCTAGAATGCAATTAAAGAACACGAGTTAGATAAAACAGTCATCATTACAGAAAGGAATTCATAAGATTTACGATGTGCGAAAGCTTGTGCTCAAGTGGTGCCGAGTGGGATGAAAGAGTTTAAGAGATCTTTTAAATTTAAGTTTCCGACTCCACCCACTGGATTGGAATTCTCTTAGTATACATATATATCTACCATATGCTGTCATAAACATATGTATCATACACCGGTACGACTAACGACCAGGCACCAGAGGAAATACAACATTTCGAAAATAACATGATAGTAATTCAAATATCAAGATTCAAAAAAGAAATAAAGAAATACTCGTGGAAGATTTTCCTTAAATCTAACAGATAAAGGATAGGATCGTGATTGCGGATTAAAAATAAGCGCGGTATTAGGGTCACGGAGACGTTCACGGAGACGTTTTAAAAATAGATATTTTTATGTATGTCCGAACATCAGGAAACAAAATCGAAATATCATTAATTGAAAAAAAAAGAAGCCGTCAGTACGGCGCCGTCACGTCGGCATTCCTTTTACACTGTTTCATGAAAAACATCAGATCAGAGACTCACGTAAGTAATGAGATTTGAATATAGCTAGATAATATTTTGATATATTTATTGACCGATGGATTTGAAAATCAGAAATAGACTTACCTTCCAGAACTGGAACGGATGCGACAGGTGACTGCACCCCGGCCAGCATTTTCAGTGTCCACGGTTATACAGTATTCCTCACCCTGGGCCAAGGTACGCTGAATGCCTTCCTTGATCTTGCACTGATCAGCCTTTCCGGTCGAGACACTCTGCACACTTGCTGGACTTCCAGGTACTTCCTTGCCGCCATATTTCACATTGACCTTGTACCTGCCGCAATCGTCAGGCAAATATTTGGCCTTGAACTTTCCATCGCCTATATCTTGGACTTCGACATTGCGTGGGACTTGATCAGGACCCTGGAGCAGAAGGAAATGCATTTAAAGTCAACCGAAAGTTCGTGTACGAGTACTTTTTTTTAGAAATAATAAATCACGTGGTTCTTACCAGAACTTGAACCTCCAAATCAGCATATCCAGCCTTGGAAGTATCCACGATGAACTCGGTAGGGAAGGAAGCGGTACACTTTGGAGCTACTCCTGGACCAGAAAGTACGACCTTGCTAGGCTCAACAGTAGGATTGACCTTGACCTTGAATGGACTTCCAGTGACATCCTGACCGCCGTAAGTAACACCAATTTGAACGTTACTACCAGCTGGTGTTGGCTGATAGATGACCTCGTACAGACCATCGCCGTGTTCCTTGATCTCTGGCTTCTGGATGTGACCTTTGTCTGTCTTAAGTTTAACATCCAATTGTGCAGGAGCAGCTTTCGTAGTGTCCACCATGAATTTCGCAGGGATACCTTCGCGAACCTTCTCAGGCTCCAAACCTGGACCATAGGCAGTGACATCCTTGCTGTCAACTACACGGTCAACCTGGACCTTGAAGGGCGATCCAGGAATATGCTGATCCGCGAACTTTATACTGACATCATAATCACCAGGTTCAGTTGGTATATACTCCACACTGCAGGATCCGTTATAATTATCTTTACAGGTCATACGAGCCTGGCTCGTGCCCTCAATGGCAAGACCCAAGCCTCCATTTCCAGCACCTTTAATTAACAAGAAAATAACGTAATCGTCCATTAAAAATTAATTCCAAGCTCATTCTCTCTCCATCTCAAATTTGTTGATCGACAAAACTTTCTTTTATCTTTTACATCATCCACCGGATATGATCAGACAACAATACGGATAAGACAGTAATACCAACCTGTAGTTTCTACTGTGAACTGATTAGGCTTATTAACGTATCCTTTCTCGAGACCTGGACCATAAGCTCTGCACTTGCTAGGATCACATCCGCGTTTAACGTTAACGGAAAATGGTGATCCAGGGATAGGGACGTTGTCGTAGAGTATATCAATGGTGTGTCTGCCTTCTTCAAAGGGTGTATAACTGATTCTGTATGTACCATCAGCCTGAGGCGTGATGACCTTCTCAGTCTTGCTACCACTTGGATTGGTTATAGTGCAGGAGATCTTTCCATCGTCGCTCTTCGTCTTGGCGATGGCTCTGGTGTCCAAGGTGAAGTCAGTCGGACTGTCCACGTAAACACCTATAACGAACAGACAAAAAAAGATAATTTATTTAAAGACATTAAATTGATATCTAGAAAGATTTCTCTGCTTTCTAGAGAACCTGGAAGAAAATCGATATTCAATAATACCGATTGATCGATTAAATAAAATTATATGATTCAGATTGAAATACTTGGACAAACTTTAGTCTTATCAACGTGCCAAGACAGTGGTCTACATGGATCATGCAATTAATTATTTAATGCTCAGATCAACGACGACCGTCCCAATTACGTCATTGCATAATAAATTAATTTTAATTATCATGATTAATTTTTTATAAAAAAAAAGTATTAGACTAGTCTATGATGTAGTAAGATTCACACGCAGTCCGAATAATGTTAGTCATAAAAAAAAAAAAAAAATAGATGACTCGATCGTCATCGATACTTTTAAGAAAATTCGATCACACTATCCTGGACGATCGAATGATCTAATATAAATCACAGCAAATAATAAACGGCGAGATGCTTAATGGTCCGTTAGTGTTATGGGAACCAATGGAGGTCAGCGAATCGCAGCGAATAATTAAAATAAGAAAATAAAAGACAAACTATAAAAATGAATCCTCTCGGTTGTTATGATAATTCAAAAGCTTTTCAATTTGATAATATCATACTTAATATCAGTTTTGATAAAATTATCAAGAGTTCGTTACTGGCTTAAATCCATCTAAGAAAAGTTTTGCTTAACAATTAATAAGATGAATACAGATTTTGTAAATAATTCCAATACAACAAATATTCCCCTGAGATTCCCTGTGATCGTAATACGTATTACCAATGATACAATAGATTGAAAGAAAAACAATATCAAATATAGCGACTGTAGGAGGTACAATATCACATTGAAAACCGACTCGCAAGGGAAGTCCTGTGTTACTCTGATAAGGATTTAATAGTGGCTTATCTATCCCCAAGTATCTCCCTTGGTTCCCGCGGGACAGCCGGTAGCAAAATTCCGACTCTATCGTCTAGACAAGGAGCGGACATCCCATGCTATAAATGTCTCTGATTAAAAACGATATCCACGCGGCGGCTGACCGTGGGGCTGTATCCCGTTTCCGGACACCTTGATCTTCGAGATGTCAGCCTCTGACTCGATGAGGGCCTGAAACGGCGATCCTGGAATGTGCTGATCGTTGAAGGTGATGTTGATCCCATAATCACCAAGTTCGGTCGGTAGATAAGCGACGGAGCAGGTGCCGTCGCCATTGTCACGACAATTGATAGCAGCCTCGCATGGTCCTTCTACGGTGACTCCAAGACCACCCTGACCAGCACCTCTGGTATCGATTACAAACTCGGCAGGCTTGTTCACTATGCCATGAGATAATCCAGGACCGGATGCTCTGACCTTGCCAGGATCACTTCCGTGGACGCAGGTCAATCGATATGGTTGCGGCGAGATCGGTTCACCACCAAAGCTTATTCCCAGAAGGTATTCCCCTAGTTCAGTTGGCGTGAAGTTCACCAGGAAGCCCTCGTGGGTTGGTACTACGTGGGCCTTCACTCTGTTTCCGGATGGACTCGTGATCGCTACTTGGAAGTCCGCCTTTCCTGCGTCTTGCGTTATCACGCGGAACTGCTGGAGGCTGTTCACGGGGGCGGCTATGGGGTTTTCGCGATTTGCATATATATATATGTATATTTATATAAATACCTTTTCTTTAATTATTTAATCATAGAACCGCCTTCGGGCAAAGTGTTCAATTAAATATTACTCTCTTATACTAAAACTCATACTCTTCGTTTACATGGACACTCATAAACTTTGTATAAGAGTTGTACTGAGGAATCGTGAAATGATGCAAAGCGTGAACCATAATATTTTTAGATGAAATACGAAACTTCGGTAGAACCGCGGAATTCGCAATATGCTAAAAATAACGTCGACTCCGTTCCAGCGGAATTTCATGCCAGTCACATATCCCAGGAGACCTTCTAACCTATATTTCACGAAAACTACGTAACACCGCGGCATACTACCAAAAAGTATTTATCTTAGACTCAGTATTGACCTTGTCTTATAATTGAAATGAACCTTATTAAGAGAACTAAAAAATCGGTATCCTCAAAAACGTTTAGACAAATTTTTGACATATGAGCAGCAACAGATGGAGATTCGTATTGAATTATTTTTAGGTTGGTTTATGGCCCATGATGTAACCCCTCTTGGACCTCCGGATTAAGCACAGTTATGAATGATGATGATCGGAGGAAATTATTATCCGCGTTAAATCACCAAGTGCATCATGTTAGCCATGTTCGTTGGAACCGGGTGATTCATAATCACGTCCGCAGTTATGTCCAAGCTAGAAAACGGTAGGGTACGACTCCCGATGCCAAGAATTGCTTCCGATCCTCCATCCTCCTCGCTCTTCTCTCGGTTCAAAGTCCACTTGGCAACTAGAGCCATTCTACGATGATCATTTGTCAATGATACTGCGATTAAATAGCTTTACTAAAAGCTTACGGACCTTGCCTCCATTTTCAAATCATCGAATAATCCTGTTCCCTATGCTGCATCGCGTTAAATGACCTGACTGGATTGATAGTGTTATCAGAGTAATACAAATAACAATTACTCACTGGGCTCGAGTCCGTCGACTTTGATCTTCGATACGTCAATGTGTGGCTGCACGTTCACTTTTAGAGGACACTTAGGAACCTTGAGGCCACCGTAGGTCATATTCACTGTATAATTTCCAGGTGCTGGTGGAACATAATCCACAGTGTATGTACCATCCTCGTTATCACTCAATGTGATAGGCAGATCTCGGCCATCCGGAGCATCCATGGTCACATCAAGTTCACCAGGCCCAGCCTCTCGGCAGTCTATATTGAAATGAGTTGGAGTATTTGACTTTACGCCCTTGTCCAGTCCTGGTCCAAAGGCAGATACCATGGCAGGATTTAAGGGTGCAGCTACTTTAACTCTGTACGGTGATTTTTTGGTTGCTACGCCACCGTAATTGACCTAAGGGTGGTAATTAACGAATGTATGTTATTCTAGAAAATTCCATGTCTTCTTGGGAAGATACCGAAAATTATATCTAACCTGGATCGTATGCTGGGAACCGGATGTAGGTGTATATTGAGCTTGTACAGTACCATCACGTTTGTCATCAAGTTTAAGTGGTACGGATCTACCAAGAGCATCCAGAATAACGACTTCCAGGGGTGCTTGGCCGGCCTTCCTACAGTCTACAGTAAAATTAGTGGGTTTGTCTCTTGCGACACCTTCCGGTTGGATTCCCGGTCCGTGGACTTCCACCTACGCAAAGATATTCACGTGTAACGATATATAATTCATCAATGAGAGCACGGTAGCTTATGCTGAGATAGAAAGAGATAGAGTTTATACAGAGATAAAAAAAACTAACCTTGTCAGGATCAAAGTCGGTCTTAGGCAAAATATTGGCAATGTATGGCGACTTGGGTATATCCTCATTATCACACAGGATATGAACAGCATATTGACCAGGCATAGTAGGTACGTAGGAAACATCCGCAGTACCGTCACCGTTATCCTGGCAATCTATTTTCGCCTTGGAGGGTCCCTCGATGGAGAATCCAAGGGCGCCAGTTTCACCGTTGGTATCGACTGTGAATTTGGCAGGGTGGCCAACCACACCGCCATAGAGACCAGGTCCGAAAACTCTTATACTGGATTCTTTATAGGGACCGACGTTGACCTCGAATGGAGACTTTGGAATTTCCTTTCCACCATAGGTCACCATCACTACGTGACGACCTTCCTTTACCGGGTTGTAGGTACACTTGTAGGTCGTGGCATCGACTTTCACCATTCTATAACAAAATTTATCTTTGTAAGTTTGCACTTTCCTTGAAGACGATGTCTTTGAAGGTCTTATACTTACTGTATAGGTAGATTCACACCACCAGGTCCAATGACTCGAACCTCTGGTGTACCTTCGCCAGCATCCTTAGTGACGATGGTAAAATCAGCATCATCCTTGACGCGAACTCCGTTGGGCAAAAGACCACGACCGTACGCTTTGCACTTTTTCGCATCGGAGACAGGTGCAACCCGAACCCCGGCTGGACTTCCCGGGATGAGTTTCCCGGCGAAGAAGACGTTCACGGAGTGCATACCCGTCATCGGGGTCACGTACTCGCATCGCCATACATCTGGTGAGGTCTGACGAAGTTTTACTGGCACTGTAGTCTTTGAACCCTGAAAGAAACAGAAGCTAAGAAACGTCCTGAGGCCTGAACCTACAATACCCAAGATGCACATCAGGAACGGAATAATACCTGGGGATCCAAAATGATCACTTCAGGAACACCGCGTCCAGCATCCTTAGTGAAGATGTCAAAGAAGGTAGGCCTATTAACGACGACACCATCAGGCTGAAGACCTGGACCACTAGCTGTAACTTTACTAGGATCTCCAGCATGTCCCTCGACGGTGACGGTGTAAGGACTCTTCGGGATTTCTCGTCCTGCAAACAGGACCTTTACTTTGTGAGGTCCTTCGCCCTTTGGTGTATAGGATACTGAGTAAGTCAGGTTACGGTCCTTGTTGAACCTGATATCGACCTAGAAAAAAGCAAGAAAAACATCTCCCACTTTTACCAATAATCAAAAATCATCGACACGGTGACACTTTCGACTTCCCAAATCTACTCTAGACCCAGTATGCAAGTATCAATATTAAAATGCCAATATTTAAGCATTAAAGCCAGGTTCACACGAGGATTTACGCGCAGCCTCGACATTATCAAGCTGATGTGGAGCCACTTTGATGATTAAACCACTCAGAAGAGAGTCGTATAAATGCAATGAACCTCGTGTTATTTATCTGTTATTTCTTACTCGTCGCTCACCGTCTATAAATAACGCGTGGTACGATAATGAGTCTCAATGCGTGAGACACTCGGACACTGGCGAAACGTGACATGAAAAATGTGCAGCCACATTACGTTTTAAAAAGGCTCAGTGAATCTCTTAATTTTACAATGAATTATTTCTATGTACCGGAAGTTTGTTTCCCTTTGGATCCTCCACCGTGACTTCCACGTTTCCTTTTCCAGCTGAGAATGTTTCAACGGTGAAGTTAGCTGGTGCTCCAACAATTGGTCCAGTTGGTTCGATTCCTGGTCCATAGGCACGTACCCTAACAGTTAATCGTACGATTAGTATAATGAGAAACCTTTGTAAACATCGTTCCGGTGTTATCGCGTAAGTAGCTGCCGTTATCTGCCAATGAAAATTAATAAGCATTCATGACTTTTTTAATTGCTTATCACTATCTGTGCTTTCTCGTAAAAAATTATTCTGTTCAATGACACTGCAGAATGATCTACTCTGTAAAATGTGTACGAAAATATATGTTTTTCATAAGCCATTCCAAATTGCATAATTTTTTAAATTTTATTTCTTATAGATTGGTACACGTTATTTTCTGCGAATAATAAATGTTATGCTGCACACACAGGACCACACCAAATTGTTCACATCACGTACAGCGCGTTGATTAGAGCGCATTAAGATTCGTTTGTTAAACGAAAAATGTCAAAGGCCAAGAACAAAACAAAAATAATTTTAAAAATTGTCAAAAAGAAAATTATACAGAAAAATTAAGAAAAAAAAAAAAAGGTACAAGTAAACTCGCGGTCAAAGATTACTTGATGCCAAACCATTTTCTCAAACATTAAACTTTTCTTTGCGCTTGTCGCAACTTACCGCGGCGGTGGCACGCTGCGACCGAGAAATGAAATAAATCGATTAATTACGATTAAATTCAGATGAAATTTTCCATGGAGTCTCAAGATCATTATCACTCCTTATATAATTTCTTTAATAATCTGCGACATTGATTTCAGACTCTCGTATTTGGTCCCTGTGCGTTGATGCACAAAAATTAATAACGTATTGTTCAATATGTTTCACAAGATAATTCTAAATCTCAAATTTGGGACAATGAATAATCGAAAATCGCAGAAAATTTATATGTACGACCAGGAATACGATTAACAATTTACCTGTTAGGATTGGTGCGAGCGCGCAATGGCGCACCGGACTTCAATTTGGCATTGGGATATTGAGACAAATATGTCATCATTGACATCTCATCAATATTAGGATTGACCATTTCCTCGGGTTTAATTAGCTGAAACAATAAAAGACTAATTAGAATTTCATGATTATTTATTATAAAAAAAGATGTATTAATTAATCTAAAATTCCAGGATGATTATACACATCAGACATTTATATTTAGAAATCCTATCATTCAACGCCTGAGGACATACTCATATGTATAATGCGATCGTTAATACGTATGTAATCATCGATCCAAAGTAGGCTGGAAATTATCCCAACTGCATCTCATGTATAACCAACAAGATCCAGCAGACGCGTACAAAATGCATTTCAGTACGAAACCCCTGATTAAATTCTGAATGAAAAAAAAAGATTTTATTCGTGAGCGACCTTATTTTTATTTCAAAGTAAAAGTACCGATTGTATCTCATCCTATTGGTTTTTTTCTACATCGTGACGTCACTCATACGTTACACTCATTGTATATTAAGCGCCATAAATCATTTGGTCATTTGCAAAGAGTAATTACTATACTTGACTGAGTTCCATTCTACATATGTACCATGTGTTACATACACCATATAGAATCAATTCTTCTCAAGATCTTTGACGCAGTCGGCGTACGACTTATAAAAAAATTAAAGGCGCGTTCATAGTACCGATCAGGATCGTATATGCACAATTAGTTTCGTTACCATTCCCTTTCTATATCGACTTCCGGCCAAACAGACCTTAAGCCTGTTTCACAGTGGTGTCGTTGACGCGATTACAAGGTGCACTCAAGAATAGAATGCGCTGACTAGAATGGGAACGGGATCAAGGTGATCCAAAGTGTGCGGATCTAGCGTTGGATACAAGAAAAAGCTGTGGGATGAAAGAGGATGATGATTCATTTTAAAAGGTAGGAGAAAGATATTTTTATAATAAGAGAAAAGAACAAAAATCACCTGAGGTATGTTAAGCCAGTCATCAGCAAGACCCATAGCTTCGGATGCATTTTGCACGGCATCATTAGGATTCCAATCTTGCCAGTCAGGACAGAGACCTGGTGCAACTGCATCCACAAGCGCACCAACTGCACGACCGTCGTTCCAGTCTGAGGTAAAGTTGGTAATTGGCAGGTCAGGAACTTTAGCCTGGATCCAATGCATCAACCTTTGTTTCGGTGTTGCGCCCTTTTCCGGTCCTTCGCCATCTTCGCCATCCCACATTGGCATGGAGATGGAATAATGGAGGATGAGGGTCCATATCAAACCGAGGATGAGTTTCAATTTGCAGTCGACAATGTCTGAGGAATCTGTAAAAATTTAAAGTCTATTAGAAAGGCCTGGTACACATTACGGAAATACGAATGGATATCTAATTGAAGAAAATTTATTTGACTTATCGAAATGCCAGTTCGAAGTACTAAGTCATTGATTTCTCTTATGCTGATAACGAAACTGAACTAAAATTGATATACTGCTGTGATAAGAGTGAGTAATTACTTAGGACGTTTTTAAGTCATTTTTTGAAAGCTCAAACGTCATAAAAGAATTCGCTATAATATAAGTAGCTGTGTAACAGTTCTTTAAGGAATTTCAGTATGCTTGGAAGAGGTGTGAAGGAGTCGTGCTAATAAATCACAAAGCGTTGCTGATGATTTACAAAGTGTGCGGTTTGACAGACGCAGAAATTTCGCAAACGTAACCACGTGGCCTAACTTCGCAATTCCGTAGGGAATGGCTGTTCCGAAGCGGCCAATAAACTCAAGCGGCTGACAACTACTCCCCTTTTTTGTTGCCGAATATAATGTTGCAAAAAAACGGTCGATGACCCGGAGTCAAGTTTTGCCTGGAAATTCACACTCGCAAATTATCATTAGGTCGCACGGAACAAATTATAGAGGCAAAATCTGAATGTTTGTTATAAAAATTTTATGACATCAATTAACAAGCGTAATCAATATTCCCTCAGGCAATTCGAATCGTCAAGGACGCTTGATGATATCTACAATTTTTTTTTTACCGATAGATGATACGTCATCGATTATTATTACTCTGGCCGAAATCAATTGAACTTTTACGATGATTCTTATCAGTTTTAAGTTTCATAAGAGATTAAAAATTGAGGACCATAATCAAATTTGATTATATGCTTGGACACGTAAACGAGTGTGCATCGTTATAAATTTAGCGTCAACCGGTTGTTACTCTTGTCTTGTTTTCTAAGTTAAATTTCGATCGTTTTGTCGTATTGAGTTGAGTTAAGACTCTCGAGTCAAAAGGAAACTGAAGAACTGAATCCTTTACTAAGTTTAAAGGCCGGTTTCGTGCTCAGGCTTCATGGTCGACGTTCTGTTCAACGATATTTATACGCCTAATGTCTCTACCACTGACTTTGAAGTGCGTCGACAAGAAAAAAAGCGAATAAAGTTCACTTGTTAGTTTAGCAAAGTACACTCGAAGTAACAGAAAATTGAAAAATTCATTTTACTGCCTACTAACGAAAAGAAAATTTTTAGCTGTCAGAAGCTGCTGAAGAAATTCCATAATTTTCTTACGTAGCTAAGTTTCATTGCGATCCTCGTAAAACTTTATCATTACTAACCTCCTTATCGCCGTTTCACGTATCCCGCGAGACAAATAGAAACGCGAATCCCAGTTGGTGCCAAACGTTTAGCAACTCTCAATTTTTTATTGCGTAATATCGTAACACAAATAGAGTCAAAGTTGGAAGAGGATGAATTCATACTGAATAATTAACGCTGCCGCTCGTAACCCGATGGGTACCGACTGCGGGCAAACGTGAATTACAAACGTAGACAAAAAAAAACGCGGGAATTTCAAAAAAATTTATCAACTCAGTATCCAAAACCATAAAGTCAATCGATTGATCAATCACCCAACTGATACTCGTAATATCATATTTTCTACGTCGGACTAATTTAACGGGTGCTGCATCAGAAGCATCGAGCCCCGATGAAGATTGCCTGGGGTGTTAATTACCCGGTTAATTATTCCCGGGGATACCATAAACCGCTATACGTTCGCAAGAATCTGATTTCCAAAAGAAATACATGTCCAGTATAACATCTTTCAAGCGGAAATAGCTTATTAATCATTGACTGACGATGAGCGGAAATGAATATGATAATTAGCTATTGCTCATCGTGTATCACATTGCACAAATGTTTATCGCGAATTAGTCAAGAATGATTCACGTACTTTTCGCACTACCCTGTATGTCAATAAATTACCATAAAATCGTGACGATCTCTAATGCACTTTCATTCGAGAAGTGACGTGTAATTTTCTTTCTCTTTTTCTCCCATCCTTCGACAAGCACCCTTATTTAATAATAACAAACCTTTACTTTAAATATCCACACGTTGACCAAGGTAAAGTTAAAATCTCACAGCGAAACAGTTGCCATGTCCATGAAGAATTAGCCCGACAGGTCGCCTATCAACTGAATTTCATGTTCTCTGGCACAAGTTCAAGATTCTGACTCATCCATACGTAAGAGCAAGTATTACAGTTAAATATGTATCTTTGTCATCTCTTAGCACTAGTCTTAAGGTAAAAATTGAAGTTTGATGAGTGAAGAAGAAGGAGCCTATGTGAATAAATCGATTGATAGATGGATAAGTTGATATAAATTTTCTGCCGCGGATCGTCCGCCATTGCTAGACTTGGAAACTCGACTGCCATTGAGTATAGAATGAATAGAGTATCAACTGAATGAAATTTCAAAGACGGAACTATTGGTGCTTGTTAATAAAGATGGCGTCGGAATAGCATTGGTATTTCTACGTTATTAAAGGAAACTCACATGTATCTCATGGACGAGTGAGATCATCCTGCTTACGTGAATTTGTCCATTTACGGTTTGAAGGAAAACTTGTTTAAGAAAATAATAAATACGCACCATAGGTGTGTATATATAGGAAGAAAAGGAATTATCCAATGGCGTCTTCTCGTATGCCAGTATAGATAATTAATACTGTTGCACCAGAACTAATCGGATTGAATTTATGTGATCGAAATACCAGTAAGAATTATAATAAATAATTGAAGTATTAAGATTGTCAACATTATATCCTTGACAGTTACCTATATGTACAACAGAATAAAATTCTGGACACCATCAGTCGATAAGACTCTGTGATAAGATGTTAATGCACTCCGAGCTCGTTAGCATGTGTACGTTAAAATATTTCCAAGAAACTAATAACGGCGTAAACATCAGGGAAAGAATAGCAGGAAAAAATGCCTCGAACACGTAAACAGAAATCTCATTAATTTTCTTAAATTTGACTTTTTCGAAATTCATAACGGTACACACGGATATTCCTTTAAGTGATAAGACAAAAATTTGTCTGACCCTAAGCAATACGAAATAACGATCACGAATCAATAAAGATAACGAGTTTCAGATTATACCTATTGTTAGCGTCAAACTGTCTCAAGAGATTCCATACGAAAGATTTATCGAGAAAGAAAAAATTAATATGGAATAAAAAAAATAGACACAGACTCTCGCCGATTCCCAAGAAACCGAGAGATGCCCGCTGGCGATTCATCTCAACTATTTTAAGCAATTACTGTACAGTGACGTCACGAGCGCGAAAACACGTAGGTTAGCGTACTCGGCGTCAGCGTCGTTCTACCAAGAGCATCCACCGCTGCGCTCCGTTGTTATTTATTAAGTCACGAAGCATCAACCACCTCATCCAACAGTTACAGATCTGCTGTCGACGTCAATGCTTGCGCAACGTACTAAATTGTCCTAGAGTAATTGCTGCTTTACTGAAAAATAATAATTATTTATTCTATAGAATTTTTCAGAGGTCAGAATACCTACAGGCCTAACAAGTTCAAACAGGCTTTGTTTAAAGCTGAACAAATTTCCCCTAGACCTTTCGATTTGCCGGTATGTCTGTCCTTCTCTTGCTCCCGTAAACACCTATAACTCCGTCTCTCTCGCACTCACGGCGTGGTATAGGAAACTACCATTTTTTTCGATCCCCTTCAACTTATCGCTCGATCAACAATTGGCGATCGGCTAATGAACATCGGAAACTTTGCTTACTTTTAACGGTACAGTGATGCCAAATTCTACGGAACAATAACAATCGGGTGACAGCTGTCAAATTCGACTTGTACGTTTTAATAAGTAATTTCGTACCTGTGCCTAGTGTATAGTAATTTTTTCTCTGATATCTTAAGTACCATGTGTGTATGCATACAGGTTATGACGACCTGAACTCTGCTACTTGTTATAATATTATAGTACTAATAGTACTGGTGGACTGACAGGTGCGTTATAACAGTCTCCTCTCAGGCCAGTCTCGCCTACGTTCACTTCTATTTACTTCGGCAATGAATTATTTTTAACCACCTGACAATTCGCCCTGCCACATTGAGTCATTAAGATCAGTTTGAATTCGAATGAGCCGCCACATGGAAAACTAGTCACGTGACGAGGCCCAGCGGTAAAATAAAAATAATCGAGAACATTCGAAGCTCCCGCTGGCTTCCAAAACCTGGTAAAAGAATGCCCAAGAAACACGATATGCATAAAGCGATACTTGCTAAAGTAAAACGAGAAAAATTAAGACACTGCAAATTTTTTTATGCGTACAGTCCAACCGGTTGAACTTTAAGGCGCTCATTTCAGTGCTCGTTTGACAGTATTATGGTTTCAATAGAAGGTATGTATATATATATATATATATATATATATATCAGTCAGATATCAAATACCAGCAGTAATATCCAGGATGAGCCTTTTGCTGTCGTAAACAAAAGAGTAGGTATCTCTCATTACAATCTTTCCACGTGCGAGTCTTTGTACACAATGAATTGTAGGTTAGGTACGTGCCAAGCGAGACTGTAGTCTGTCATAGAAAATTTTCAACTTGCAAACTTTCATTGGTAGAAGTATTACGTTAAAAATACGAAGAAATATTCCAACGAATACAGAACGACTCAATTCGAAATTTCTATAACGCATACTTTCCTTGACCCACGGCGAAGGAGATTTATGTGTAAAATAAAGGCGCGCGACAACGAGTCTACGTAACCGCAATACGAACAACGATAAAGCGGTAGTCGCCGATTCTCATTATCGTATCGGCACAAGAAAACTTACAGTGGCAAACATCATGGCTTCACGTTATAGCCGTGAAGTTAAATTTTAAACGAGAGAATTTTTTAATTCGTCAATTCCCGCATCTGAGGCATCTTGTACCAGTAAATGTAGATTAAAGTGAACCGAGGGTCTGACGTTAAACACTGTTTTAATTAATTCCGAGTTGAGTGACTACAATCCGAGTGACAAATAATGTAAAACCTCGGTATGGAATTCTGATTGAATTTTCACGTTCAAACGACGAATCCTTTGGCATTCGTAATGCCAGATGTATTCGAGGTGAAATTTTGTTCAAACGATTCTTGAACAGTACGTCTGTTAAGATATACAGAACAAATATTTCCAACTTATAATTCGCATAGAGACCGGATGCCAGTTCCCGGAAGAGGGGGATATGACGTCACTTTCAGAATCTCAGATTCCCTGTTCCTGCAGATAGCACAGAGAAGGAAATAAAAGATCGTCTGGGAACGTCTCCTACGGTCTATGCAACTTTAGAAATCGAAGGTCGCCCACCAGTTTATCCCTTTTACCGTCTGGCGCTGAATGACGGCATTGTGCTTACGAGAGACGCCGCGCGCGTGTGTACGTACATACATGCGTCGCGACGGTGTGACGTTGTAGCAGTCGACGCGCTTTTAGACGATGACGTCACTGATTGTTAAGCAATTACCTCACCAACATTCGTGCACGGGTACTCAGAGTCTTCTAAGAGTGAGACCACTCAGAAATCAATCTACACAGCATCAATTTGTACTGAGATAAAATAAGAGCTCGATAAAAAATACAATGATTTCTAATCGATCGATGTAAATAATTTATAAAAATTTCTCAAATCTGTCACGGTCGTTATGTTCGTCCGGACTGATTGGTACGCTTAAAAAGGGAAGACAGAATGACAAAATGAAGTAATAGAATCGTACGAGGAATCTGTAACGAGTTAGTCGGTTATCGAGTATCAACGGAAGCTTCTAGTACGTCATTACGAAGACCGGGGCGCCGCAAAACACGTTCGGAACTGCGTTCCGGTCCTCGAGAGAAAGTGGGCGGATCCCAGGGACCAGGTGAAGGTCAGGCTTGCCCCAGTGTACCTCTTAACGTTGGAACGTCATCCTGCTTCTTCTCATGACGCCCTCATACTAACCTTCTTTGCTTTGGAAGGAACAGACGAATCTTTCGTTACCACCAGAGTCTCAATATTGTTGAGTCCGATTCTCACGTTTGTCAATTTTATATATTTTAGTCTAGCTGAAAAGAAAAACCTTGAAGAAGACCAAGGCTGGAGGTAAATTGCTTTTGAAAACTTGAAGCCTTGAGATCGTCAAACTCTGTACGGTGGGTTCGAAATAAATTGTGAATTCCGGTCTAGACAATGCTGAATTATTATGTTCCTCCGGCGCTGGAGGTTGAACGGTTTCACGGCTCGATCATTAATGCAAGAGACACACGTATGTACAGTGTGATACATCAAATTTGAGTGTATCTCATTTATTTTTAGACTATTGTTAAGAGACTACCGTTTCAACACGAAATTGCTAATATTTTTAATATTTCAAAATATTTCAGTGTGTTCTCATACTTTGGTTAGTAGTAGAACCGAGCAGTAGGGACATTCTGCTCCCTTGTACTTATAATAATAATAATCCGCAGGCTAATGGGGTAAGGAATGAGTAGTTGGATTCATAATTTGTCAAAAATAATGTGTGTACTGTATTTTTGGAATTGCTAGGATAAGAGCGTCAGGGGCTGGATGAGTCAGAGCTAGTTAAGGGCTGTAAATTTTCGATTAGCCTGGGTATTGCGTAATGCTTGCTGTCGGTTTGGAAAAATGCGTTTGACAATGTGGCATACGCCATAACAGCGTTACAGCTAATTAAATCATTTAAAATATATATTTTTTATGAAAACCCTATCGCAGTGGCATTCCTTTTGAGAAGGTTAGAATAACGCCTATGTATAAGCATGACACAAGCGTTGCGCATCATTCATGTGTGAAATAACAGCCACGCAATGCAGTACGTGTCACGTAGCAATGCGAGAGAATCTCGAATTTCTCCAGTAGTTTAGAATACATTACGAGTAGTGGAATGTAACGGGGAATCGGAAATTTTTTTTTTAAATATAAAAAAAAACTAATATAAAAATCAGCGCATTGTCATTGGTAACACGTGACGCTTGCGCATGCGCAGAACAACAATAATGATCATAACAGCAGTCCCTTTGTAAATCAACCCTAAAAGCTTTCGACGATATCAGTCTTAGAAATAGTTATATCGGAAGGGAACGTAGAGTCGTGCATTCTTTATGATAACAAGGAAAAAAAAGTGTTATCGCTTAAAAAAAAGACTTGAGTATTTGGTTTGCGACGAATGGATACAAAACACACGTACATACCTTGCGAGCACTTGTATCAACAAAGATTTAGATTTAAAATAAAAATGTCAAAATTCACGGTACACTTGACGTGCGGATATTTTAAACTAGGAACTGTTCTTGATTTGTAAATGTCAACGTTGACAGTCAAACTTCGGCATAGAGGAAGTATCTGGCGATCACTTCTAAATGAACAAGGGACATTATCGAAAATTTTATCAGTGAGACTTCCAGGTGCCAAATAAAGAACGTTATATTACTAGAGTAGCATAAGGCAACAAGAGGTAGCCAAGACCCAAGGTATACCAAGAAGCCAGGATCAGGATAACTTTCACGTGTAGAACGTAGAGGCTTTCAAAACTTTCGAAGAAACTCTTTTTTGTTCCCGGTGGAATCTTCGTTTTATCACTATCACACAGATAGACAATAATGTCAAATGCTCTCGATTAACCCTCATTGACATACCACGCTAGAAATGAAATCTGACAGTGCACCGTCTGACAGCACTCAAATAACAATTAACAACAATGAATGCAGTAACACATCTTAGAAAATTAATCCCCCCCCCCCCCCTCTTCACTGTTTGTCATAATTACATTACGCATATTTGAACCGATATAAACAATTCTAGTATCCGAGCTCTTAATATTAAATAAAAAAAAAAACTAAAGAAAGATAGTAAAGCGTAAACCTCTCACTCACCAATATTAACAATACGTATTCCCTGATCGTCGAGGAACTTGAGTGCGACGGATACGTTCTCCAATTTTTGTGAGCGGAAGGTGGGTCGTTTATTGTGTTTGGGTAGACGCTTTTGCGAAAGCACTTCTAAGAGACTGACGAGTCTAAGACCATCGGAGAGGTCGCTCTCCAGGTCGCCGATGTGCTTGTTACAGGACTTGAGATGTTCGTTGGCCCATCTCGTGAAGGTATTCTGCTGGATTCTCTTCCACTGGGCATCTTCGGCCAGCTCGCGTTCCATCATCTCGTCGTCGTCTTCAGCGGGGTTCCCGCTCTCGACTGACTTATCATTGTCATTCATTTTATCGGCCGGCTCGCTAAGGCGCTTTAGTGGCTATGGAGGTGGCTGTTAAGCCTAGTGGTGGTGGAAGTCTGGTTTGTTGGGACCGGTAGTGCGACCGGTGATTGTGCCGGTAGAAGTCCACACGAGTTCAGTATGTGAACTCTGGTTAATACAAGGTGATACGTGTCGGAGATACTCGGTCGTTAGTGCAGTTTGATCAGCTGAGTTATAAAGTCCTGGATGAAGGCCTCTACTCGCGCGATCTATTGTCAAACTGGTGAGACTTCCTTCAGGGCGCGTACGGCTATGCGGCTGTCAGTAGTACCGCTTCCTGGGCCCTTATCAATCCTCGGCCACTTTTCCTTTTTAGAAATGCAGAGATGACGGCTGTAAATAAAAAATTATATATTACTACTTACTCTGCACGTTCATGATTATTACTCTGATGCACAAATGTAATCGGCAAGTATATCAAAGTAAATACAATTCATGTCCCAGGCGGATTGTTTTTAAATAGAATTCATAAACGTATAGGCACTGTCCCGCCCTAACGTTTACTGTGTTTTGGACGTGTATTAATAGCTGATTATTAATAGATAGTTTTGTAGAAATATTTATTCAAAGTGTCTATTGGAATTGATGCTCGAGCGTTTCTGATTATCAATCAAATCTGATGGGTACTTCTGACCATTTCTTTTTTTTTTCTTATAATCAACATTTGCTTGGAGCGTTAAGCAGCAATCGCATTGCCTAAAATAGAGTGATTCTTTCTCAGACTCTTGTGAAATCTGATCTTTATCGTTATTCATCTTGAGCAAACACTGTTGAAGATACATATAAGCTCTTGGAATTTGTTTATGTATTATTTTACTCCAACTGCTACATCTCTTAACACAAAAGATCCAAACGTTCGATTCGCGTTCACAGTGATAAAGATTTTGAAAAATTCTTTTAAAATCCAAGATGGCCGCCACGTATATAATACAGAAGAATAGACTCTACTAGTGCAACGTAATATTGAAATCAGAAAACAGTTGAGTATCTACATATGGCTTGACTTGAGACCTTGAAACATATTTAAGACCCAATTTTTTAAATATACACAACAATACAGTGATCTTGAATATAAAAATACAATCTGACTGCATACGACAATAACAGTAAAATTTTATTTCCAGGTGGATCTATGTATCTGGATGTACCTGGATCAATAATGTTAAATCTCTTTCATAAATGAACTTATGGGAAATTGGGTCGCCTCATCTTTCAAAAATGCTCAATGCTTTGCTCGTTTAATTCAAAGACAAACGTGACTTCGACGTGGATGAGTAAAATTAGCCCTCTATCTGTCATCGAGACTTACGAGAGAGCAGAACGAGAGCAAATAATGTAAAATTAATTGGAACCTACGAAAAGCCTTCTCTCGATGGATACAGCCCACTGCCAAGATATTTTTGGAATTAACATACATACCTATTGTTTTTTCAAGGTTTCCTCACTGTGCATCCTCCATCAATATTTATTAAAATTATTTATAGTTTATACTACACTGTTGTAATATCGAGTTGATATAAAAGACATTTAAAAATAGAAAAACAAAAAGTATTATGCTATCTTTACTATGATTAATTGGAAGTCGGCGGCTCACTGCCAAAGTATTTTTGAAATAACCAACTTTTTATCTCGGTCGCGGACCAGGGTTCCAGGAATTCTCAAAGTCTAGTTTGAAACGTCGTCGAAGAATTTTTGTTCCTCGTATTTACTTCATCAAGTAGATACGATAACTACGATGTAGGAAGTTGCATTTAACGTTATCCTGATGAAAGCGTCATGACGGAAACGTCACCGTAAAATTGAGATATTTATGTGGTTTTTATTTGGTCAAGAGTGATTTTGTTTGCGTTTACACATATCGTTTTAATACAGTTTTTATCGCGGTATGGTACTATAAAAAAATCGTATTTTAAATTTATACGAACTTAATGTTCAACGTTTGCTGAAGATTCAACGTAGCGGATAGAAACTGGGCGGGAGACAGTAATAACGACTCGCGTTTCAAGTACACAAACGCTAATACACAGTACGGTGTTAATGTATTTGAATGTCAAGGTGCCGCTGCGATTACTCTCTCCACGTGCAAAAATTGTTGTTTTACTTGCAGAACGTACCGGAAGTCTTAAATCACTCAAATGTATTGTTGAAAGGACATAGGAAAAACATTTAAGTGTGTTAAATGTATAAAATGAAGGAAACCGATTATGAATTTTTAGAAGGAAAAAGAACGCGATGATAATATTAGAAAATGAATTTGAAGCTAGTGCAAAGTTGAAGGAAAAAAAGGAAAAAGAGTAAACAAGAATCAGGAAACATCATTTATAAATCTATAGAATCTTATCAAATTAATTTCCCTCTCTATGGTCCTATCCCTAAAAAATTGTAAATTTACATCTGTCAGCTTGTTATGATTCTCGAGAATTAATATCATTTATTTACCTGATGATCACTAAGTAGGAGGCCGGATCCCATAAAAACCGGGAAACACCTCTTGATAGCGCTGGTCCACTATAGAGGACAAGGGATTGTTTGTTCTCACAAGGCACTATAATTATTTTTGTTGATTCTTCTTGTTACTTCTTGTATGTAATTTGCCGGTCGTGGCCAAATATTGGACGGATGGGTAGCCGTTTAGTGGCGTCGATGCGAACGCGAAAGCAGATCTGAGTGAAGTTGTCCAAGAATAGTCCGGGGTCCCTCACGCACAGCCCCTTTACTCTCCTCCGTCACCTCTCAAAAGGGAAGGGAGTCGGGATCTATATATACACACAGTCATCTCTCACACAACCAAAACACCACGGGGGATTCGTATAATAAAACTAAAGTATAAACCGAGGAAACTAAGCTGGCACGATACGACTAAAGGCTACCAGTTCATGCTCCTTCAGTGTTAGCCAGGAAAATTGATTCTGTAAATTTGTTTTAAAATTTTCTGAAGAAGCACACAGACTTCTCAGGTGTCTCGCAACAGCGACGATAATCAAGAGAGTTGATTAAAATTTAAATACACGAATCTGATTAATTTGTATAAAATACAAAAACTAACCAGACTGTTTTGTAGAAGTCAACGGTTCTTTAAATTATCTAGAGCTCTGAGCCTATCTTAAAGGACTATATATCTTGCTAATGTAAAAGAGAATAGAAAAAAGAATGAACATAACATACCACATTGTCCCTTTAAATGAGAAGTAAATCATGAACCTTATTTACCTAGATGCATTTACGGTGACGTCGCCTATGGCATTTCCGGCAAGACAGGAAGTACTAGATTCACCATTAAAAATGCTCTGAGTCACAGCATCCGCCCCCTCAAAATATATCAATAATATATTTATAGAACAATACTAATGTAAATCCTCGGAGATACTCCAATAATAGAAGAACAAAGTAACCCATCCCTGTCATAGAACACAAGAGCGTCACGACGCCAGCATACCACATTCTTACCACCCACGCTTTAAAATCGTCATTACACAAAATGACTCAACCCCTGATCCGGTAAATGACGCTGTCTCAGGTCCTGATCAGTCACTTGTATATAATTACTCGAATAATTCAAATTTCAATCAAAATAATTAAATCATTATCCGTCCTATATATGTTCTGCAATATTAATCTTTTACCAATCCAAAAAAAATATTTTACTCAATTCCATTACTTCCACTCTCTATATAATTTCGCATAACTTTGACTCCCTGACCCAATAAATGCCACTCACAGCTGTACCCTCGTCTCACTCTCGTACATATATTACCTTCGAAAGTAAGTTAAAAACGGCAAACCGTATATGGTCATCAGTGAAACGACCAAGGAGCTCTTGTATCGGCCACACATACCTACACCAGGAGTGCTGAATTACCAGTTGGTTTGCTCCGGTACAAATACGTTTGGATACGTTGTCTCGGATCTCCAAGACCATACTGGGATCAAGGGGACCGCAACACACGTTTCTGTTTCGAAAACCTTTTATACCTGTGAGGCCAGTGATTATTACTCTTTAAAATTCGTTAGTGATAGACGAGATGAGGAATAATAGATAGTTTAATAGAAAATTTCACTTTTACCTCATTACAGAGAATCGTTAAGTATGGATAATCTTGTGTTTGTCAATATCTTCGGTTTAAATGATCGACGGCCTTAGTGGTTGTGTAGGTCATGGAGATTATTGCATAACCAGCAAAGACACTTGGGATCGTCGGTGAAGCGTGTCGATACAAAAGGTTTAATTCCTTATTGACTTAGAAATTGATTCACTCATTTGAAGTGACTGGATGTATATATGTCTTGTGACTAGATGGATTTTTCAACAGATCCTTGCGGGAAAGCTCACAAATGTTGTAGTGGCTGAGAAGAGCACAATTTCCTGATAAGGTCATTGAAAGTTGAAATTCAATGAACGGACTGCTTTGAATGGCAGTGGCTACTGTTTAACACTCTGGTTTCTGAGAAATAAGTAAACTTGTAAATTTTCTTGATTTACAGGGTAGAAAGAGAAACGAAAAAAATGACTAAGACGCACGGTCCTATGCGAATAGACTATGATGCTGTGTATAACTGAACAAAATAAATGCGCAACGCTGTCCGCTTTGTGTGTAAAAATTTATTTAAAGAAAATGCCAAAGTATCTTATAACACTTAGCACTACAGTTACACAAATAATAACGAGATGTTTTTGTGACATGGGAAACGAGTGTAATCGTATTAGAGGTAACTGCACTCGCAATCTCGATGATCACCAGTCAATAAAATTGAGTTTGATAACAATAATGCGTTTCTTCTGTCATTGATAGCTGATGAGAAATCGATAAAATATATAATTAACTTAAGAGCGTCTAATTATCGTCTAAGATAAAGTATTGTTCTCAGTCAGTTAGAGTTCACGTTCTTTGGATATTTTATATTCACGTATGCTTTACCCCAGTTTTAAGATACGTGAAATATAGTTTTCTTATTTAATAACGTCGTTTTTTATAGAATGTCACTGTTTGTATGTTTACTGTTTTCGTATGCGTACCTATTACTGAAACGAAGATATCTTCAGTCTCACTTATTGAAGACAGCAGCATGGCTTTGATTGAATTATTGCTTGAGAGAACTGACTGCTTTCTTAGCTGCCTCATCCAAATCATTTGCTGTGAGAATCGGAAGTCCTGACTCCGCAAGAATTTTCTTTGCTTCGTCCACATTTGTACCTGATCAATATTTTAATTGTATGGAATTGTAGTTATGTTAAGCAATTTAAAATTCTCGATGACTTACCTGCTAATCTTACAACTAGAGGTATTTTCAGGCCTAGATTACGAGAGGCTGAGACTATTCCTTTAGCTATCGTAGCACAATTTACAATGCCTCCAAAAACGTTGACAAGTACCACTTTGACTTTAGGATCTAACGAAAATCATGTTATATAAATGATGAATCGATTTAGATGTTGCTCGATTTTTAACATTTTATTTTAGAACCACTTACCCTCGGTGAGAATTCTGAAAGCCTGGTAGACTTGTTCCTCTTTAACGCTACCTCCAACATCTAAGAAATTTGCTGGTGTACCTCCATTTAATTTGATAATATCCATAGTTGCCATAGCTAAGCCAGCACCATTCACTAAACAGATTATTATATTAAGATACTCTATGTAGAACAAAATATATGGCACAATCAAGAATCATATACTAACCTAAGCATCCAATATTTCCATCCATGCCAATGTAATTTAAATTAAAATTAGATGCATCAACTTCTCGTGGATCTTTTTCACTCACATCTTCCAAGGCAAATATATCCTGCTGCCTAAATTCAGCGTTATCATCAAACGATATTTTCGCATCAACAGCAACGACTTGTTTGTCTGTGGTTTCTGCCAGTGGATTAATTTCAACTTGAAGTGCATCTATGTCTACAAACAATCTCCAAAGATTTTTGATTTCATAAATAGCTTTCTCCTGAATATCTTTCTCTTTGAAGCCCAAGAAATTTGCTACCTCCTTAGCAATCTGATCATCAACGCCATAATAAATATCCAATGGTATAGCTTTTATCAATTCCGGTGTTTTTTCAGCAACTGCTTCAATATCCATGCCACCAGCTGGCGATGCGACAAGCACAGGACCATTATGCTGCCTATCCATAAGCAGACACAGATACGTCTCACGGGCGATATCCACTGACTCAGCTACCATAATTTTCTGAACTAATATACCATCATTTGAAGTTTGCTTAGTGATTAGACGGTGTCCAAACATTTTTTTCACTATGTCAAGCACCTGCTTTGGACTGAGAACGATGACTCATTATTACACCATTATACAAGTTGCACATACAATATATTTCTCAATGATCAAAACTTACTCTTTTGTAATATGTACACCACCCTTAAATCCATTGTCAAACCAACCCTTACCACGACCACCAGCCAACACCTGTGCCTTAACAACATATTCATCAGCTTCTGTAAAATCAGAGAAAAGTCAAATCGTAAATCTAATTTGAAGCACAATGAACAGAGCACGTGGATAAAATACTAACTGAATTTATCCAAAACAGAACTAGCCTTGTTGGGGTCGTCAATAATTGCAAAATTTTGCACAGACACACCACTGTCCTTTAGAAGCATTTTGCTTTGATATTCCAGGAGATTTAAATGCCTAAGAGGCACAACGCCGATCTGAGAGACTTTTTTAAAGACATTCCCGCATTCCAGAACTTTTCTTGCAAGAAATCTCGACATCGTCAACCTGTTTCGCGTAATTTGTAATATAGAATGACTAGGTCCGGTTTCCTTCTGATGTTTTTATACAGTTTGATTTCACAGAACGCGTTCGCGACCCGTATGAGCTTATCTTTGTTAAAACATTCAAGAGATACTTTACTTATCATATGTATATTGAACTTAGATCGGGCATTGCCGGCCGCTTTAAAAAAAAGAAATACGCAGTCGCAACACTCGATTCCCGATTTAGCTCAACTTAGATTGTAAAATCTATTTACTACTGAATAAATGTACAAAAATAATAATGCATGTCGTAACAAAGTAAATTAAAATCTGTTTTTGTGATATAATCCTTTATCCAATAATGTGTTTATACGATTTCAAAATGCATACATAAATAAATTCTTAACTAGAGACATCTATCATGCGATGAATTTACTGTTTAAAAGTTCCATCCATGTTTACCCTACTGCGGGCAATATATCATATACATACATACGAGCTACAACTTTCACCTAAATTCTACTCGCATGGTACATCAGAGCTTCTCAATTTTGCTCAAGGTATGTACCACTCATTTTGAATTTATCGTCAAATAATTGTCGTGATATTTTCATTGTCAGGTTTTCAATATCCTTAATTATATATGAGTTATTAGTACATTAAATTCAACTACCGACTACTCAATTGAGATATGCAACAATATAACACAGAGTACTATATTTACGATACATCAGTGTTTCAGGAGAATAACCATTCAGGGAATTTCATTTCAATTCTGTGGTTTATTTGGATCTCTGACCATTATGTGAAATCACTGGTCAGATCACACAACCCGAGTAGGATTTACACCTTTATGTATGTATGTATAGTACATTGTTACAGATATAAAATATAAATATATTCTAATGTCGCTAATCAGAAAATTATATTGCATTGTCGAAAATGTTTAACGACATATAAATTTAATTTATAAGTATTTTTTTTTAGATATACAAAAATATACAAATTTTTAAAGAAAATATAATTATCAGTAAAATCATCTCGTTCGCCATCTCAATACGCCCTGATTTCGTACAGTAATCGTATTGAACTTGGTGACAATCGATTCAGGACCCTCAATTCCTATAGCTAATGTATCAATAACTTTTTCTCATATATCCTAGCGGTTCATAAGATACTTATTTGATTCCAAACAGCCGTATGCTTGTACTTGGCGCGAGACTCGACCGAGTCTCTTAATGATTGGTCAAATTTTCCAACTGCAGTATACATCAGCCAGTAAACTGCATTCTCTACGTATCGGTTAACCTGCTAAACTCGTCTATTGAATTCGCAAATTTTAATTTCTACATGTATTACAAATATTTTTGTTATGTGTAGTTATTATGCATACGCATATCGAATGCATATTTTTCTTCAATGGCAAATGATTTCATCAAGCTTTTAAAATTATGCGCCACGAGCAACGCTACTTGCATTCCATTCTGCAGAGGGCAGCGCAACAATTGTATGTAAATATCAGTAAATATGTAGTTCACGTAGATACTTAAAAAGTAGAATGCCGAAAATGTTTTTATTTAGCTCTCTGTGAGATCTCGAGAAATCATATAAAAGAGATAGTCGATAGTATCAATCTTTGAAAACCTGTGAATTATGTGAAAGCAACATGGGGCACGATAATTGTAAAGAAAAAAAACCCTAACGAGATCGTTGAAGACGCTGTCAACCTTCAATAAAGCCGCACAGGATGGCTGTCAATCGAATTCTCTATTTCATCTTGGCATACTCGATATTAATATATGGCGAGGCCAATGATGAGCAGGATTCAGCAATCAAGTGCCAGTTTGGCAAGCCACTACGTAATCAAATTGAGGCAGAACCCCTTGATGGAATGTGTCTACGAGAAATTGTAGTTGAGTTCTCGAGAGCTCTTAGCTCTATCAGTGATGAGGAACTTGGAGTGACTGCTTTTCAAGGAATGTTAGACAAGTTGCAATATGTCAATGTTTCAACTGGCTTAGAAGACAAGCTTAATACACTAGTAGATAAGCTAGATGCTAAGTTAAAGTCCTATGTTGATCTAATCAGACATAGTAATGATGTTATTCAACCAATTTTGTTAAGAAAACAAAATGATGTCATTTATCCCAGTCAAAATATTAGACTCGAACTTACACAGAATAGAGTGACTGATATTTGTTCTCAAATTGTAGCTGGTAAGTGATTTTTCTTCAGTATAAGGATATTGTAAGAGAACACCAAGAAATGGTATTTCAGTGAAGAATCTGTTTTTATATTTCAGCATTAGCTACAAATTTGAGAGGACAAGAATGGAAGTATTTGCATGTTTTACCAGTAAACCAGCCAGGAACAATGTGTGGTCCACCCAGTCTGGCTCATAACATTGGTCCATTGTTACTTTCCCAATGTAGTTCTAAGAATGTTATTTTATTACTGGAACATGGCATATTTATGTCAGAGGGAGATCTCGCCTTAGCTCAAATAACTGCCAAAACAGTGGTGGATATGTTATCAGAAACAGATCATGTCAGTGTTGTTGGTCTTGTGGGCCGTGGATCCATACACTGTAAAGAGGGTCTCTTAAGAGCAACAGATATCAATAAGCTACAATTAGCAAGACATATTGAAAGTATAACGCGAACTGGTAAGTGTTTATTAATACAAAGTAAATAAGCACACAAAATCTAACATTTTTTTAGTTTCAGAATCAAATGAAACACTGAGCATAGATTTTAAAAGATTAATAAAAAATATCACAGGAGAAATAGTTGTAATACATGTGACAAACACATTGAACAGTACTTCAAATGTTAAAAACATTATAAATACAATGTTTTCGGATAAACTAATTGCACACTTACGCACAATTCTTATCCTCTCTGGTAACTAGCCTCTTTATTAAACGTTACTATATCTTATAGAAATATTAAACCCATTCATGTAATTGACTTCTCAGATATGAAACCTCATTCACGTATCAAGGAAATTTACAAAAATGACAATATCATTACTTTGCCTACACAAAATGTATTGGGATATGAAATAGCAAGACTGTTTTCTGGCCTACAGTGCATAAATGAACAGCGAAAGGATTATTACCTATCAGATCCATATTTTGAACCTTATAGTAAAACAATGACTCTATCTGTGGGACAAATAACAAATGTCGCCCTTTTGTCTTTGGATGTTAAGTTAAGAGACTTTCTGGAAGACATAACTTACTTTCACGCTGGTTCAAACGCTTATGGAATTCTCTTTGATAAGAAGGAGATAGTCTGGATGCATAAAAATTTTCCTAGAATGGAAACAATGATGGAGCAACCTTTAAAGGTTTATTTGCGCAATATTGAAAATATCGAACCGGCAATGATACAGAAAATGATGAACGAGTTCAAAGGCTCCATTGACGTTAAAACAAATTTAGGAATTGTGGTAAATATTTTATTGTCTTTCTGCAAGTTAGATTATTCTTATTTATTAATATCACTGTACTTTATATGCAGAAGCGATTCACATGGAAGCATTTATCCTATGGCGACATCATAGTTTGCATAGTGTCTGAAAATTATAAAGATTTACTGGTCACAAGATCCATACCGCCCTTACCACCAAACATTTTGCATCACAGACTTGACCTAATGTCACAGTCTATTGTTAACAAGGATATTCTATGCACATATCAGAACAGAATAGCTACCCTGTGTAAGTAAGAATACAAAAGACACCGTTAACTCCTTTAAAGTACTTAATTTAAGGAATTTACAGCGACAGGCGTTGTGTATCTTGCACCATGGTGTTTTCAATCTCCAATGGAGCAATTAAAATTATTGGAAACTGGTTCAGCAGTAACCGTACAAAGTTATATGGCATACATAAAAGATTCCACAAGGCTTCTAGCTAATCCTGGTTTACATCCTTCCGTCAGACCAGATGTAGCTACGTTGTCTCTGATTTTAAATCATTTTAAGCAACGCCACATGGATAGCGCCTTAAATAAGTTTATAGTTAGAAGGTAAATCTAAAATCTACTAATCTTTTATTATCAATATTATATTTTGGTAAAATATACATTGACCATTGCAGGTACGTAGTTGCTACAGGAAGTGGAGTACTGGAAGTGTATCCAGGTATGGTTTTGGATTCTGGCCTGGACCCAAAAAGAAGAGCTTGGTATGGAAAAGCAATGGAGCATCCTGGAAAATTAGTCTTGAGCACACCATACTTAGACGCTGGTGGAGCAGGATACATAGTGACATTAAGTCACACAGTCTACAAAAGTCAAAATACAAATGTGCCACATACTAGCAGTGAGCCTATCTTAGCCGTTTTATCACTGGACGTAACAATGGGTTATATTTCACGGCTCTTATCAGAGATGTATCCCTTCTGCGACAATTCGAATGTCAAATGTTTTCTAATGGACGACAAAGGTTACTTGATATCTCATCCATCCCTTCTGGAACCAACAAGCAAAGTGGAACAGCAACACTTAACTCACAAGGAACTTCTGGTGGCCACTGATATTTTAGATCACAAATACTTTGTCAAGAAAAAACTGTGCGCTAGCTATTTAGATGGCACTACACAGAGATACTATCAGTTCAACACATCCTTGGAAGAGGTTCTTACAAATATTATTCACGGTGAACATTGCGTAAAGTATCAAATTGCTGCTGTTCCTGGCACCAATATGTTCCTTGGAGTTGTCAACGTGACTTGTAATATCCTCAGGGCTTTCTGCCCGTGCAGTACAATGGATAGATCTTGTCTAAATTGTCAGAGGATGGAACAGACAGAGTGTGAATGTCCTTGCGAATGTGCTCTGTACTCCGCAGGCTGTACCCAGTACAATATCAGTGGACTGGAGCCTTGTCCAGCTCCGTATGAACAAGGAGTAAGTTTACAGACACCCTGGGCACAGTCAGTTTCACTGAAATCATGTCCGTCCTTCAATTGCAAGGCCTATGAGACTATGCAAGAGTGCTTAGGGGTTGTGGGTTGTCAATGGTGTTTTATTGACAGCGATGGTGAAAGTTTACTGCAGACGCCATTTTGCTCAGACATGTCTCTTTGCTTCAAAGGGATCTTCGGATCTCTGATACCTTACGGAGATGGGACTTACAGTACGCTACTACCATCTTATATTTTATTCTCTCATTTTAAAATAGAATTTAAAGTATTCATCATTTTCTGTCTTTTTCTCCTCTTTAGATTCTCATTCCACAGATGAAATAATGTCTCGTGAGTGGCCTTCAGTGGGTCCAGTCGCCGGTGGAATACTAGCTTTTGTACTTGTTCTTGGCATCACGCTATTTTGCTATAGACTGCGTACCGTCCAATCGGGATTAGAACATCAATGCCTGCATGTGCACACCGCGCCAGACACATTGCGCATGTCACATTTAGATGGCGATGGTGAACCCATGGAATTCGACCAGACAAAGGGCAATCTGGATTCTCTTCTTAGGGATGCTGTGGCACCCATCTCGCCTTACAGGGTATCTACCAATTATAGAAGACCTCCTGGTGGCGATAGTGATCATGGCTATAGCACAATGACACCACACGATGACTCCGAGCAACAACCATTTGCTGAGCCGTTGCTCATCGTTGGAGGAAGTACCGAGCCTGATCTCGTGAGACAAATTGTCACTCCGCCATCCCCAACAACACATCTTGGTTCTCCACATCATGTTCTGGCACCTGTCACTGTACATCGTAACATGGAAACAAATTATTGTTAGAGATTAGCCATCGACTTGGCTAAACCCCAGGTAAGCTGTGCACTTTGAGACATTTCCACGTTATTTTCTTTCAAAAGGATGAGTTGCATTATAATGACTGCCTGATACCCAAACAGTGTACAGCGAGAATCAATCTTAGCACAATCCAATGGAAAAGGAATTTAAACTGTCAGAGCTCTGACAACTTGATTCCTTGCAGCTATAATTTGTTTACTTAATTAAAAAAGTTTGAATTAAAGTTTTTCACATTTGAACCATCGGATATTGTATAGATAGCATACTATTTTATAATTCAATATTTTTCTCACAAACCCAGTCGACTTAATTCTTACTATTGCAATGGTCATTTACCAATTATTATTGATAACTTCTAATTTCCTTATTAATTAGATCATATATGTGTAGCATAATATTATTCCATTTACAAGTGACAGAAATAGGTGCTACAAAGCCATTACTACAAAGTCAAGTGCGATGTTAACTCTTCTAGTTGTATTTATCCAACAATCGGTGTATGTTTTAACTCCGTGACACGGAAAACGTTTTATTCTTCTTTAAGCTAATGATGTATCATCAGAGTTTAGTTTATTTTTTACGAAGATATATAATATTTGTAAATTATTTCCGTATCATCACACTCCTTATATTATTCTCTTTTTCTCTCAATGACCTTTTATTTTCGTTATTGTTTTTTTTCCCCAAGCAGCTTTGATACTCCTTCACTTTCATATGTTCTATCTATGTACATAATTTACTCACAAAATCATGTATTATCATAACATTCTGTTTTACACTATCACACGGCAAATCTGACTTTCAACCCAAACTCGGTGATACCCATAAAAGTTGATCATTAGAAGCAACGATATTTTCATAGATGACGGGAAACGCGGGCCCAACTTTACAAATCGGAATTAATCCAACAGACTGAATTAATAAAAGCGGTGACGTAAATTAGTATGTAAGAAATAAAAGGAATTTATATACCGTATTTTACAGAACTTAAACATTAAGTAAATTGGTAACATTTTATCATTGTGCAGCAGCCGCACAAGAATAAATTGACCTATTTTATGTACAGATACGTAAGATAATTGTTAAATAATCTAATACGTGAAACGTACAAATGATTATTCGATTAATATAGTACTCAATCAGGATTCTTATGCATGTGATAAGTGATCGTGTCACGCTATTCACGAAATTACTATTTGAAATGGAATTGTACGAAGACAAATATATCTTCTTACTATTTTTTTAACTCACAGCATTGCGCAATTGTGCGTCAACATAGTATGATCAAAATTATCTTTACAGTTTACAAGTGCACTGCACATTTCTTTTTTCATACAGTTAACAAAAAACCCAGTGACTCTTTATATCGCGTGAAACTTTGAGGAACTCTTATGCCATTCTTAAGTATTTCTATAAGGTACAGTTATAAAATAAGTACAATATAGTCCAGTGCTTAATCGTATCTTCCAATAGTAATTCTTTAATAGCGTATGGTATTAATATTTCGTATATAGTAATCCCTATATCCAATTACCATGGCAGCTTATGTCTTGCCAGTATTTTACTGCCATTTTATAACTATGCTATGCAGTTAACGCGAACAAAGTTATTACAAGTAACATAAAGTATCTTTGCTAGAAATCTTACGTACAGAAAGTACGCAATTTTTATATGTTGTTTCTGTATTTTTATTATTAAATAATTTTACATGAAATAATTTATTGTCTTTTACCCAAAACTTCTATACTGTATCCTGTGACTGTGCATCTAGGAGAATTAAGAGAGCACCGAGGAGACATACATAAATATTTATTTTTGCTCATATAATTATTCAGTGTATAAGTAGTTTTGTTGTACAAGTGTATTACGACATATTTTAAGCTTGACATTTTATTATAGCATTTGTCCCGGATTAAAATGACAGAGCATGTCGTTATTTTAAGGAACATATTCAGGAGTACAATTTTTTTTTATAGCTTATAAGATACATCGTGTAGAATTGCTTTCTTTAACAATAATTCTTTTTAGTTCTCATTCGTATTAAAGAAGTTATATAAAAAATAAAAGAGTTCATTCTCTTTTTTTAGAATAGTGAGTTCAGTATATAAATAGGATATATACTGGTAAAACATTAAATATTTCTGATTCACTCGACTTTTCAAATTGGTAGCAATGATACTATCAATCGATAATATATATGTTAATAGGTTTTCAAAGATGAATAGTAAAATTCTCAATTGAACTGGATCTCATGGTCATTCATATAAGTATAAATGCTTTAATCGGTGCTCCGTCTTAACGCAATATAAAGTTCAACTTTCAAATATTTTTTCATCCATGGATGTTGACTAGGTCAAATAATACTAGTTAATATCATTTAATTTAGTAAGATTTACCATAAAAAGAGCACTTTATGGTTGCACACGATAATCTGTATATACTGTATACACTGACAATACAAATTATATTGCACGGCGAGAATTTAAGAATTAGCATAAAAATGCGAATCTTTCATAACTCAATAATGAGGTCGAATTAATGAAGCAGTGTGAGATAAGCCTTTTGTGTCTTATTTATAAAAGCTATTGTGTTCTGAATTTACTGTAGAGTGCAGCCACTCACATTTGTTGGCTCTTTGCTACTCTGGTGAATTTCCTCTTCGCTTACTGGCGGTAAATCGTATTCTCTACCAGTTTTGGCTGCTGACATACCCAGAAGCGCATGATAGGTACCAAAATTCCACAGGGAATTACGTGCAGGCATTTGGAAATCTATGGGACTCACTAGGCCATACGTAGCTTTTGTATCAAGAGTTGGTACTTCTCCAGGAACAGTGTCATGGTATCTAAATATATTGTAAAAGAATATATATTTTTGTATACAGATATCATGAAAACATTAATACGTTGATCCATCTAGTGGATGATTCTTACATTAAACCGTTTTCTCGATTGCATTTGTCCAGCATAATCTTTACGGTTGGTGCTAATCGTTTGAAAACGACATGCTGATCTGGTTTTACTCTAGGAGCTGGACCATGTGTCTTGCCATATTCTTGACACAGTATCTTCGCTTTTTTCAAACAAGCTTCACTTTCCTGAAGAGCTTTAATCGCCTCGCCACATTTATCCATAGACAATAAGTTTTCACCACAATAATTGTATGCCTAAAATAATGAATGAACTGAGGATACTGGAGAATTCATTAAGAGTGAAGATAATTTCTTCTTACATATGACTGATAAAATGCAGCTTTCAGTTCCAAATATTTAATCCATTGCGCTGATATTTCTGGTTTAAAAGGACGTAGTGTATTTGCAGCATCCAAGAATAGTTTGCTAGTTTCGTTTGCCAGGGCGGATATTAAATTTGAGTTATGTTTCAGTTCAATAGCTCTGGCGACAGTAACTATAAAAAAAAATGTTAAGAACAAGGTGCTCCCATTGATGGAACTGAGATAGAATGTAAACTTTCCTTGGTCTTACCTTCTTGTGCCTCTGCAGTACACTGATTCAAGTATGCGTTTATAACACGTGGATCCAGATCACTTCCCAACATAGGAGGATTAGCTAATTGCGGTAAGAACTCTGTCTGCACAAATGTAAATATTCCTGCAGCTCGGCGTAACATACTGTGCATCTCTTTGGCCTCATTCATATTAATACTGTGTAGCAATATATAGCAAAATTATTATGTGTATCATTCATAAAATAATAACTCTGGAAAATGCGCTCACTCATCCTTGCCAGCAATCATTGCAGCATGTTTCATGAACCACAATCCTATATTAATGCTCATGTTGGCTGCTTCATAAACTGCATCGGCACTGGAACTATTAGTAGGAAGTAAATTAATTAAAGGATTAAAGCTATTATCAACATATGGATCAAATAATTTGCAATAGATTATAATTGCCTGATCTCTGAAATAGTATAGTGAACAGAAAATTACTGTGTGGTAGGACCAAGCAACGTATGAGTCCATTTAAATGCAAGTACATTGCGCAGCTTGCTAGGATTTGGCCTCCCGACATGTTGTCCTTGTTCTTCAGAAGGCTCAACCTCCCATATAAATCCATACAGTAAACTGAGATATGACATAAATGCAGGTTCTATCGTATCACTACTATTATTCGCATTTCTTATCAAGTCCAAAAGTCGACTCCTTGATAGCTTCAAATCACTGAAAGGTGTGTTAGATTACTTATCTCAGATGCAATAACAAGTAAAATAATAAAAGTAACATTCAACATAAAAATAAATTTCATGAATTTGCAAATTTATATTGTTAACCATACATTTTTCAACATAGAAACCAACGCAGTGCATAATGAGTTTAAAGATTTGTTAACAGATGAAAGTTGTAACCTGCATAATTTCTTTGTAGCGTCAGTAGGTTGCGAAACTTTGATTTCGAACTTTTGAACTGTAGTTGCCTTTAAAGGATTACGGTGAAACCAGTGAGCCATATTCTTAATATTAATGGACACAACTCAATAATGAATTAAAATAATAATACTATATGTTAGGCTTTTTGCGTATCAACTTATGTCACTCTTGACAGATGAAGCAGCAGACGCTTATACCGTAATAACATTAGATATTCCACTGTGTGATTTTGCACGGTGTTAAACCGTGTATTCTGTGCTGTTCTTAATTAGTGCGTAACTTCCGGTCGGCGTGCGCATTCACACGAATGCCTCGCGGTCCTTTTTTTGTTGCAAATTTTGAAGGCGCCAGATACATTTCGAAATTCGTACTGCGAGAATAGTCATTTGTTTCAGATGTGTATATCAAGTAAAGATACGACGTTACTCGCAGTATTTAACAGTATATTTTGAATCCTGGACTCAATACACATCTGTTGTGTTATGATCGAAATAAAATTAACACTTGTCTAGTGATATTTCAATTGAAAAGCATCCTCACGTATGTTGTATTTAAGCTCTAGGAACTTTCCCACTTTGTTTATGCAACCCTGAAGAGTGTTTTGCAAGACCTCGCCCTGCCTCAACGATTTTATATATTATTTTCTTGTCAAGGTAAATTATTTTTATCAATATTTTATAATGTTTTTCATGTCTGTCCATCATTAGGGAATACAAGAGGTATTAAAAACATATTTATTGTGTAGTACAAATTCTTAGGTTATCTGAACATAATTTTCAAGTAAATGCCAGATGTTATTGAAATCGTTAAATAAGCAGGAGATTTGAAATATCGTATTTAAAACATATGTTCGATAATTTTTTTTAGATGGGAGAGCCTTCAGGATTAACAAACAGCGAAGCTCGAGAGCTTTGTAGTGCTCCAGATCCTGTCACCAGTGAATACATCATGCAGCAAACAATGTACCGTATAAAAGATCCAAGAAAGTCATTGCCATTTTATACTGAAGTACTTGGCATGACTTTATTGCAAAAGCTGGACTTTCCTGAAATGAAATTCTCTTTGTATTTCCTTGGTTATGAAAATGCAAAGGATATACCAACAGATAGAAGAGAAAGTATTGAATGGACATTTTTAAGAAAGGCCACTATTGAGCTTACTCAGTGAGTCATTGCTCTATATATATAAAGTTGATGAGTAATTCTATAAACTTATTAGTTAGTCATCTTTGTATATAAGACTGTAAGAAACTTAAAAATTCATTATTTATTCTCTTTATAGCAATTGGGGAAGTGAAAGTAATCCTGATGCTAAATATCATAATGGCAATTCTGACCCCAGAGGCTTTGGTAAACATTTAAAATTATCAAAAGAAAATATGTCATCCTATTGCTAATTTCTACAATATATTATTTTCTATTACAGGTCATATTGGAATTGTAGTACCTGATGTCAATAAAGCATGTGAAAGATTTGAACAATTGGGAGTTGAATTTGTAAAGAAACCTAATGATGGTAAAATGAAGGGAATTGCATTTATCAAGGATCCTGATGGCTATTGGATTGAAATATTTAATGGTTCCAATGTTGCAAATATAGCCCTATCTCATTAGCAGCTACGACACAGAATGTGTTAATATCATAGCTGCACAAGATACGAGATTACTTTGAATGTACCTTTAATAATGTAACAGCAGGAATCATGTCGCGAAAAATAACGCTGTCAGAGACTCGTGACTAAAAATGAGCGTATATTTAATTGAGCTAAGGCTAAAGTGATTTAGAGTAATATACATCTTGAAGTAAATGAAAATAATTAAATGATTTATATTCATATACAGTTTTTTTGTAACAAAACCAGTGTACCTAATTTTCAACTATCATATGAAGGAATAAAATCAAAATATTTATTTTCGATTTATGTTTATTGTGTACTATCAGTAAAAACCTTAACTTTTATATTATTGATATAAAAACTGTAAATTAAAGGAAGATGTTCTCACATACATATACAATAAATTTCAACTTCCGTTAGATAACATGTACAGACTATAGCCGGTAGGAGTGTAAGGAAGCAGTAGGAAGGTCTTAAAGCTCGAAGCTCACAGTATATAAAATAGAGAAATTTGAAATTGGTATTTATGACTTATAATATTGATATAAATATATCAACACAAACGTCTACATTTCGTGTGAGTGATATTTTTTATGAGAACCCCCTATGAAAATACTTATCTCGTATGTTACGTTTCCCTCGGCTTTACATTATGACATTCAATTCCCAGCTGTCATCCTGAGGTTAGGCTGTCAAAATTACCGAAAAACATGATCTGACAGATATTTAAATTGCCATACGATTAAACGTATCGTCCTTTATTTTCTTCTCATTAGATGTTTTTAATAATTGCTTAGTACACAGGTATTACGTTCATTCATTTATGTGATATGCTGCTTACTTTTCATTTATAGTTAACTCTGAATATTTTGTCAGAATGGTAGAAGACAAGAACTATAAAATTGGTAGCCGAATAGAATGCGATGGATATCGTGGCACATTAAAATATTTTGGTCCTGTTGGTGATACCAAAGGTGAATGGCTAGGTGTAGATTGGGATGATCCAACCCGTGGGAAGCACAATGGCACATATAACGGAGTTGAATATTATAAGACCTGGTAAGTATTGGCTATCGTAAGTTTAATGTCACCTAGACAATATTGTATTATTTTATTTTGATTTTTATAACAGGCATCCTACGTCAGGTTCCTTTATACGACCTGGTAAAGCAAAGTTGGGAATATCTTGTCCACAAGCTATTAGAACTCGTTATGGTCTGATCAATGATGAACTCGTAGGCATTGACAAAGATAATTTGAATAGTTTACAAAAAGAGATTAATGCTCCATTCCTAGAAATGGTTGGCTTTTCCAAGGTCAATAAAAAGCAAAGTAAATTTGATCAATTGAAGATAATATGGTTAAGAGAGCAATGTGTCAGTGATGCTGGGAGACCTGGGGAATTGGAGGAATTGTGTCCTAATTTGGATGAATTGGATATTTCAAGAAATCTTATTAATTCCTGGAAAATTGTGTCTGAAATATGTTGCCAGCTTCGTATGCTGACACGACTCAATGTTAGGTATATTATCCATTTGGAATAGTTGTGCAAAATAAATATTTTCTATTATTATATAAACTATGTATATTTTAGTGAAAATCATCTACCAGTTGAACAGAACCTAGAAAAACTGAAAGACGCTTTTCTAAATGTCAGACATTTGACAATGGCAAAAATGAATTACAATTGGATTGATATACAGCGATGTATAGTAATGTTTCCATCAATTCAAGAACTCTCAGTTTCTTTTAATATTGTCGATACCCTGGAAGTACCATCAAAGAACAGTAATATAATGAAAATTTCTGAATTAACGTTAGAAGCAAATCTTATTTCAAGCTGGGACGAAGTACTAAAGTTGGGCCATCTTCCATCGTAAGTATAAATGTTTTCTTCGGAATTGATATTAACAATATTGTCATTAATTTATAAAAATTGATATCTTTCCAGCTTAGAATATCTTAATGTAAATCTAAACAAAATAAACGCCATATATTTTCCAACTACAAATCCTATGGAAAAGACAAATCTTTTTCCTGCACTGCGCCAGTTGCATATATCCAAAAACAACATATCCGAAGTGAGTTATATCATTAAATATGAAATAACTGAGAAGCTACAATATACTTTATTCACAGTGGCGTTCAATAAGTGAACTGGAAAAGCTTGTGAACTTAGAGGAATTGAAATTAAGAGACAATCCTGTGTTGCAAGGCGAGACAATAGAAACAACGCGACAATTAATAATAGCTAGAATATCTAAACTGAAGATTCTAAACGGCACTGAAATTTGGTATGGAGAAAGAAGAGGTGCAGAATACGATTATCTTAAGTTATTTGGACCCCAATGGATAGAGAGTGAAAATAATTTAGAGAAGAGGAATGAATTCATAGCAAATCACCCACGTTACCCTTCATTAGTGCAGAGTGCGTATGCAAATAACAATATTGGATAAACAACAATGCAAAATTAATAATTTTTGCCTGACACCTTTAGAATATGGATCACCGGATATTCCAGTATCAAAGAAGAATGGTGGAATGATGTCAAACGTTATATCTGTGGAATTTATATGTCCGAAGGATCAGGGTCAGAATAAAGGAATCAAAAGAAAACTTTTAAAAGACATGGAAGTCCAAAAAGTGACTGGTCTCGCGCAAAGGCTTTTTAAGACTGGAGGAAAGATACCGATCCTCTCATTTTTGCAGCAAAATGTGAGTATAATAAAATACATCTTAATAATAAGTAAATACTATAAAAATATAGGATAATCAAAAAAATAATTATTTTAGCTTTCAAGAGACGAGATACCTCTTGACAAACCTTTACAAAAGTTAAGCTATTATTCGATTCAAGATGGCGATCAAGTGCTTGTGCGGTGGTGATACTGAATAAATATGATTTATAGAAAAACAAATGTATTTTCCACACTGTTAAATATTCATCATCATAATTTGTTATTAAACTTTTTTAATCGCACTTAGATTTTCTTAAAAAATCTTTGCACGTTGCCCACTTACGACATTCAAACATATGAGTTGAGAAATTAAACAAAAACATTGATATAAATGCAGAGTATAAAAGTCTGATAAACATTCTTCCGTCTGCAGTAATGATACTTCAAGTACTGAATATATTATTTCTGTTGTTAAATGGGCAAACTGTCGAGCAGCACCTACAGGTACCATGAGAATAATCATAAAACTTCACATTTTAATTTTGCTGTGCTTGTTCTTCTATTTTGCTAGCTTCCTCCTTCTCTAACTGCTCTCTAGTAAGGAGTGACAGGCCCAATTGATCCTCGCGAGTGAACGGCTGAGCCATTTGTCGTAGCCACCTTTTACTGATCTGTAAAACCATAAATCACATTCCTCGATACTCATTCACAATTTCATCTCGAATTCGAAAACAAATACCTGTATCGCCTCTTCAGTAGATAAATTGCACAAGTTATCAGTCAGATGTTCCTGGATCCATTTGGGTAATTTGCTGCGTTTGTCAGCTCTTGAAAATCGCTATAAAAACACATTCCATTGTTAGACTTGTAATCATTACAAAAAAAAAAAAAAAGGTTATACACTACCTTGTCTGCAAAAACCATGATACCGTAGTCAGTTTTTCCTCTAATGGCACGTCCTACACACTGTGCCGCATGTCTCATGGCGTCAAATGTCAAGAAGTCATTTTCTCTTATCTGAAATAAAGACACAAAAGCATAAGTATCTAGTTACTGGAAAGATGTTAGAATAACCTTGACAACTAACTTGAAACTGATCACGAAGGTACTCCAATCTAGCTTTCAAAATTCGTGATTGTGTGTATACATAAGGTATACCAAACATAAGTACAGCTCTGCCTAGATGATGATCAAAATCAACACCTTCTGACACTTTTCCACGTGCCACAGAAAGGAAAACAGCTCCTCTTCCATTTTCGCACGCTTTTACGAAATACGTCAGTGCTAAACTTGTTTCCGCTGAATCCTGAGTTTCGATAAATAACAGTTTATACCTTTGAAGTTGATCCACAATACCTTGATCATACCTACAAGTAAATTAGAGAAAATAACCGAAGATCTAATTGTATAATAATTTGTTTTATCACAAAGTAATTATTTTACCAAGCAGCCACGACAGATTCCATGTACAAGTATGAAGTGAAAAAGCAGACTATGCCATCAGGAACATTAGCAGCAAATTCTACCAGTAACTGACCATAATTCCTTATAACAGCGACATCCTCTCTTGTTTCATATTTTGATGAAATTGCTACTTGATCGCTTCCTTTTGTTACAATCTAATAAAATAAGAAATATGGTTTTAATATTTCTCATTACAATTTATTAATATAAATAACATACCATTGGCAATAAACACGGTCTGGCCAGAGTCATGGTAAACGATGACATTATAACAGGATGAAAATTTAGAATTTTTGGATACATATCCAATGGTGATAACGTTCCTGAGGTGATGATTACTGATTGAAACCTATCAAATATTGGTTTCATCGCTATGGATGAATCTAAGCAACTAAAGTGTAATACAGGATTCAATACTGTTGGCGTTTTATCATCAAAGGGTTCGACTATTATTGTGAATCCCCTTGTATACGTCGACACCAGTGTCGCAAGATGTGTAACCAGAGTGAGTGGAGAGAAATCAGTGAGATCAGTGATTTCCATGGTGCGCAATAGTGATGCTAATCTCTCAGCACAGAATCTTAATGGTTTACGGTCTATGCAGACTTTCGTTTGTATATCCCGTAGAAATATAGCGGGTGATTCTTGCACCACGTGCTGTACTCGTAAACGGGTTTTTAAATACTCCACAAAACGCTTGAGAAAACTTACAAAGTGTTCAGCCTTTCTGATATTACCAGGCACTACCTCTGTAAAACATAATTATTTAATAGCGTTTAGATTCTGTGAGACACCAGGGCTGTGCCTTTAAAGATGCATACCTTCCAGCACCTCGTCTGGTAATATTGGATTAGATAAAATAATATCTGTTTCTCGAGCAACCTGCGCATCTTTTAATCCATCAACCAATCTGTTATATTCATCTTTTAATTTATTAACGTCATCTTCCCTCATTCTGAAACATCAATATTCTTTTATAGACTGATTCCTAAAGTATCGATTGTAGAATAATTTAGTGAAGAAGGTTACGTACTCTGCTACTGTTTTTTCTAGAAGTTGAATGTTCGCTGAACTTTTCTCCATGAGTCTTCTGTTTATTTTTACACTCATTGCATCTATGCATACGTTATCTATGGAGAAAATTAATCAATGTGAAAAATGTTTCGGTGAAATACGATTTTTCATTCGTACCAATGTTATGAGCTTCATCAAATACGACTACAGAACTTTTGCTTAATTCTTTAGATACTGTCTCCGCAATTTTTGGATCCAATAAATAGTGATAACTGTATACAACGATTTGTGCATGTAAAATCTGAAAATGTGCAATGTAGTCACTAAGATATGTTGAAATCATAATAAAGCTTATTGTCGGCTAATGTATACTACTTACAGTAAATCTGGCCAAGAAATAAGGACACCAATTTCTGTCTCGTCCATATTCCTTAAGATCATCTATAGAATAAATACCAGAAGGCATCATCTCCTGACGCCCATCCATATCAAAACCCTCATAGTAAGCACAAATGGGTGTTGTCTCATCATAGTTGTGCCTTTCTCTAACATATGAAGCTGTGAGGGCATGACACCGGCCATCTACTACTTTACCTTCGCGTTCTCTGCTCACCTATAGTTTAAAAAATTACTTTTAAGTATCATCATTTTAAATGCTAGTAATTCTATGAAAAATTATTACCTCAGGGTGAATGCACATATTTTTCCTAGAGCTCAATACCAAGCCAACGATTTTTGGCTTAGATTTAGTTTCTTTTTCATAATACTCTATGAGCTTTTTTAATTCCTCTAGAACTTTTTCAATCTCAGGAACTGTTCTAGAGCAGTAAATTAACTTTGTGACATCCAGAGGATTCTCTAGCATGTATGCAACAATTAAAGAAAGCAAAGTTATTGTTTTCCCTGTGCCTGAAGGCATCTCTAAAAGACAATGGCCCTGGAATAAAAGTTAAATCTTAGCATGGAGTATAACTCTTACAGAAAAATTTATGCTATATGTAACATAACAAATAAAAAATACTTTTGCATCCAAGCCTCGTTTAAGTTCCAGCATATATGCATATTGTTCCGGATAAATATAATCATATGGAAAATATACAATAAGTCCATCAACACTGATCCTATAAAAACAAAATTAATTTCATATGTGATATATGAATGTCTTAGGAAAAGTATGAATTTTCAATGATCATTCATATAATTACTTCATCTTATCTTGTTCTTTTTGTCATAAGAAAGCAATTAAAATTAATTTCACCGCTTGGCAAGTTCTTTTGGAGCAACAATTCAAACGTTTTTCAAATACTCAGGTTATGTATTATTGTGCGCTCCTGTTTTATGAAATTGATTGATATTTCCTTGAAGTCAAACCTTCCCCGAATAGAATATAGAACAATAAATTGGAGTCTTCATATGTAAACTTTAATGTTACTTTTTATATTTTTAATATCCTTAATACAAATAAAATTAAAGAGATATGAAATGTTCCTGCCGGCGCAACTAGTAGATTTGCGTTTGACTTCTGCGTGGTGGATGTCATGGATATTCAGTAATGGCGAATGGAGTGCGCTGTTCTAATAATTGAGAGAAGTGTAATTTTATTAATGCATTTATTTAATTGTTGGCATATGAAATTCTTTTAGCACTATGGCTGATTTATTCGATATCGCAAACTTAATAACCACAGTGGGTGTGGACGCTGTAAAAATTAAACCAGAGCCTGGCTTGCCGCAAAAATCATCCAACGAGATTTTGACAGAACTTTTCAGCACATTCGACGCTGACGAGGGAATAGTATCTCCAGAACATAGCGATACTCAGATTCCAGATAAAAAAATCAAAGTGGAAAAGCAAGATAAAATTAAGAAGAAGAAGAGTAAAAAGAAACATAAGCATAAGGATAAAAAACATAAGAAAAAATCAAAAAAAAATTCATCAGACAGTAATAGTGATGCAGAGAATGGAAGTAAGAGTTTTGATTTTCTACATTTGCTAAACATATATGGTTTGAAGAAAAATATGAGAATTTTATGTTGAATAGGTATGAAAAAGAAAAAGAAACATAAGAAGAAATCTAAACGCAGACATGATTCTGCATCCAGTAAATCATCTGATTCTGAGGAGCCCAAAGCTAAAATGAAGAAGGTTGAAGATATTCCTGATTCGAAGAATAATGCAGAACAGAAAACAGGAGAGTTAAATAGTATAGAAAATGTCTTGGTCCAAGACACAAAGTTACAGGATCATTCAGTAGTTAAAAAAGAGCCACAGGATAATGAATCTTCTATGAAAAGCAATAGTCCTCAACTACCTCCTATTTCTAAGAAGATAGATGATGAATCTGATGAAACTATAATATCAAAAATTTTGGGTGTGTCTTTGATTTATTATATTATTTGTCTACCGTATATTATTCTTAACTAACTTTAATTTTTCTATTTAGAAAAACCTAAACAAGGAGCTCAAGGAAAAATTTTGATAAAAGACCTTAAAAATAGTATAGTCTATAATGAAACAGTAAAAGAAGTAGAAAATAAAGAGCGTGCGAAAGCTGCACGAATGGAAGATGGTGAATTAAGTGATAGTAGCGAAGACAATGGAACCCCAACATTAAGTCCAACACCACCACGAAATGATTCACCAAGAACTGGATCGATAAGTCCAATTTTAGATAAATCTAATAAGACGAATCTCAGTCCAATAGCAGTACATGATTTGAGGCTCGTCTTAAAGGAGAAGGAAAAGAAGAGGTTGAAGGATGTGAATGGATCAAGATCGCGAAGTAATCGAAAAGAAAACAAAAGTTATAAAGAATCAAAGGATAAAGATAGTAGGCACAGTCGTAGCAGCAGATCTCGTGACAGAAAACGTTCAGAATCTGAAACATATTCGAATTCTCGTCACAGCAGGAGCCGAACAAGTGTCGAGAAACGAACTGGACGAAGTAAGGAAAGACGAAATAGAGATAAAAGTACTGATAGATGTGATCATGAAAGAAGTAGGGATAAGAAAAAGTATGTGAGAGATGAAAAGGAAAGGCATAGAAGTCGCAGTGAAGATAAGAATAGAAATAAATCTTTGAGAGGACGTAGCAGAAGTAGAGAAAGAAAGTTAGTATCTTTATATTGTAAACAATTAATCATTCATACATGTATATCCAATTATTTGAGAGTACTATTTTTCATTTTTTATCAGAGAACGCATTGAAATTGATAAGAAGAAACTTTTGGAAATTGCAAGGCGAAATGCAATTAACATGATAAAACAAGGGACTCTGCCACTTGCACAACAGGATAAAGCCATAGCTGCTATTCAGGATGGTGGAAAGTCTGTCGATGAACTGACAGGTAATATTATTTTATTCTTGTAATTGATTATATATGAAATGACTTTTTTTTTTAAATAGATTTCTGCAAATCTCTGTCAAAGTCTGAAGCATTAGGCGAATTGTCGAGCATTTCTTCAGATGATGATGGAAGTAGTTCAGAAAAAGGTTTTCATCACCCATTTCTTGTAAAAGATAGACCCAGTTCGATTATAATGAATATTAAAGTAAGTTCTCTGAATTTACGATCATTATAATTTTTGTTCGAATATTTTAGACGTTTTCGTATGTTGAATCATAGGATGCCAAGCAATTGCCTACTAAAACGTTCCAAGAGAAAACAGCTGAATCCTCAAATCAGTTACGATTACAATTTCCTGTTTCAAGTGGACAACATCATCGTAAGACTGGTAATATTAATCTTTGGTAACAATGTGCAATCCTATTTCGTGAATATAATTCTTCTTTTAGAGAGTGAATGGGTACCAGTTATCCCAAAGAAGCCAGAACCAAAGAAAGCATTCATACCAGCTAGTGCACCACTAATATCAGTTCCACCAGCACCTCTTCCTATATTACCACCACCAGTTCCTGCACCTGTGATTCAACCTGCAGTTTTTCCACAAGCTCCACCAATAGAGGTAACAAACAATTATTCCATACTATTCGTTCACAAAAATATCTACTGTATTATTATGCATATTGCAGAATGTTGACATAGGTTCAATAGTATCTCAACGATTAGCAGCTATGAGAAAATTAAGAGAAAATCCAAATGACGTACAGGCTCTTGGTGAAATGTATAGAGCTCAAACAGAGGTAATAAAAAATATTAAACTGTTATAGTAACAATAAAGACTAATTTGTATTTTATCACATAGATGAAATCGTGGGCAGAGAGTAAGCAGATGCCAGGTCAGTTTACTGGTAGTACGGGAGCTAAAGTGCTCTCGGCAGCTGAACTTTCTGCAGGTTATCAAGCCTGGGCTCGTAAGGTAACAACACTGATTTGCAATACTTGCTTAATATGCCCTTCCTTTTTTTGCCTGTCCATCTCACAATACCTGTTTTAACAGTCATTTATCGAATAGAGCAAATCACTTGTCAAACTGTATTTACATTGTATATCATATATTTTATAGAATTTTCAACAATTCTATCTCAAAATTGCCATGAACAGCACTGTAAATACATATGATAAATTAATTTGCGTGAAAGATATTGATTAAGAAAAAACGGATATTGTTGACATCACTTAAAACTGACATTGTCTGTAACAAGTTTTCAGGTACAGTCTCAGTGAAGACCATTTAGATTCTGTATCTTTGGTCTAATGGAGACTGTGTTGTAGGCACAGACCATTTCTCGCGTAGAGGTGGACTCTGTGCCTGCACGGACACAAGAGTACCATTGTCGCAGTCATATTTATCATTTGTGCAATAAAATTTATGTATCGAGAGAACCACATTAGGGAGGGGGGGGGGGGTGAGCGGAGGAAATATTATTTATTGGCGTCGATCTTTTCAATGGCAATGGACCCCTGTGAGATTATTGCTAAATACCATCAGCTTGCTGTCATAAGATTTTTTCAGCGATTGCGTGATGACCTCATGACAATAAAGCTGGGATTTTAGCATTAGTCTGCATCCACCTGAGGATTTGTTACAGGCACGTAGCTACATCAGAGAAGAGTCAGCCTCAGCAGCCCGATGATCAAATTAAACCTTTTTCTTGGTAAGTATAATTATTTTAAGAAAGAAAGCAAGTTCTTATTAAAATAAAAGCCTTACCATCCTTCCCGAATTTGTCACAATCATTCATAATAATTCATCTTCACATTTTACAGAAAGTTAAATTTTTTACATTTTAAATTAACAACTTAAATTTGTCCTTTAATCTTATTATTTAGATTTGATTTACTAGAAACCGGTTCTTTCTCTTCTGTTCGTAGTATTCAAGTAATTATTAAAAGAGTAAATGTTAGATTTTTTTTAATATTTCCAAGCAGTTGGACAAGACTATAAAGTTCATCTATATCACACTGAATATTTATGTGTAAATTTCAAAATCATTCATCTTTGATATTCTATTGTTTAAATCTTCTGATCATGTGAATTATTTAGGATCAATTAGTGTCAGCACAGCCGGTATCAGGTGGGATGGGTATGGCCCTACTACAGAAGATGGGTTGGAGGCCTGGGGAGGGTTTAGGGAAAAACAAAGAAGGTACTTTGGAACCATTGCAATTGGAAGTTAAATTGGATAAACGAGGATTGGTTTCGGAGCAGGATATTACTAAAAAATCAGGAAAGACTTCAAAGCCTGTGATACCAAGAATCAAGACACTGGAAGGTATGTTTAACTATTGCAATAATCTGTAATAATTGGTTAATTATTATTATGATTATTAATTTTTTACAGGAAAACATCCAGTGTCTCTGTTAGGGGAATATTGTTCAAAACGTAAATTTGGTGCACCAGTTTATGAACTGTGTTTCGAATGTGGTCCAGATCATATGAAGAATTTCTTGTTTAAAGTGAGAACATATTTTAATTTAAAAAATACAACGATTATTAACCAATTTATCACACTTATTTATTACAGGTAAAAGTAAACGGTATTGAGTACAAACCAAGTGTAGCCAGTCCAAATAAAAAGCAGGCAAAAGCAGAAGCAGCTCAAATTTGCCTTCAAACATTAGGACTGCTTCCATCATAATTAGAAAAACTGTAAATGATACTCGATTTTATGCCATAAATAGCAAAAAAATGTGTATATTGTATAAATAAAACCGTCTCATGTACAAGTTTCATTATAAAATCGTCTAATGAAATTTTACCGAATATTACAACATGAACGTAACATTTTGAATATTGAATTTCAAATTTCGCGGTATCAACTACCGTTCAAACTAGTAATCGCCACGTATAAACGTACCACAAATCGAACTTTGAACAAGCATCACCGATTGGTGAACACGAGACGCTTATTAGCTACAGATAAAATTGGAATTTCTGCACAGCCAATGGTATTCTCTTATTTACCAACTGTCGTTAGAATGAGAATCAGGCTTAAGGATCGGGTCTGAGTTGGGGCCCTGGAATGACGTCATTCCAGAGGATGCTGTCCTCTTCTTGGGGTGTCTGAAGCTGACGCAGTACATATTTCTGTATAATGCTGTAGCGAAGCCATCGGGATTCTGTTGTACTCGGTTGTACTCGAAGTCGTCGTGATGCACGACGGGACATTGGGTTGTGCTTTGGCCCGATACAAGATGGCTGACACTTGTTAGTAGTGTATTTTTGTTCGATCTAACGTGCAGTTTGTTATAAAAAAAATATATTCCCCAGTGCCTTTACTCCGATATACGCTACGTGAGCATTTATATAAATAGTATATGTGCGATTTTTCTCCTTTGTACATGAAGCTCTCTTTTCTACAATGAATCGTCACGCGACAGAGCGCAATGTGCTGTGAAAGTACGGTAGGCACGATAATTACTCGTCACCAGCCATGTTCATGTGTGTTCTTTTGTTATGACATTGTGATATAATTCTCGTGAAACATAGTGCCAAGGAGAGCGTGATAGTGCGTTTTCTCAGCGGTAAGCTGCTAAGCTGAATTTACTACGGAGTCTCAAGACGCCGACGCTGAATTAAATGAAAGGTAGGCGTTTCTCTGTGCTTTTCCTTCTTCTGTGTTCCTTTATTCCTCGCTGCCACTTTGTATTGAACCATATTACGCTTAGGAGGATGATGCTATACGTTTATCTTAGTGATTATTGCTTCAAAAAATACATCTTTCGTCTCGGTGACAACCTCAGGAATATATCAGATGACCTCGTAATGCGTAATAATAATTAGCATGATAACGGAACTTCGCGCAGTCTTGTACGGGTTGTCACGGGACCAACGTCCCGTAACTTCTGTCAAACGTTTCGAAAGTCTTTCAAATGTTTATGTCTTTTCATCGAAGGAGTCCCGTAAATTTTTTGTCAGGCGAGAGCCGTTTCTCTCACGGTGAGTGCTTGCGCGTCCAATCCAAGAGAAATATTCGTATCAACGGACGCAACTAGCGAGGGTGTTCGGCTTGTTTACGATGGCCGGTTAGGCAAGGAAAATAAAAAAGAGAAAGAGAGAAGGAAAGAGGAAAAAATTTCAAATCCATCTAGGAAGGTGAAGGTGTATTAACCAAACGACGTAACTGATAAGGCGATTTAACGGTAATAAAAAATGTCCAAGCATCGAAACTCATACTGATCTGTTAGCATTAATTTATTTCACTCGTTACAATTTGATTGGTCAAGACTTTATTGTCTGAAATTTATGACGCTGTGTGCATACGTAAGATTTTATTGACAAATTTATCAGTCGTATACTTCTTCGTAATTTTGAATCACACTGTTATCGAAGAGCAGCTGTAACAAATCGCTGTCATATTTTTAGCCATCGCTATAGTTCGTCAATAAATGCTGATCTTAATGCTTTTTTCATTAACTTTCATTTTTTCGTCTCAGTTATCGGACAACGTGTTTTAAAACGTTTTGCATTCCGATTGATATCGTGATAGATTGGACGCGATAAACAAATAAAGAAATTTCTATTTTTTTAACGCGAACACCGCTGGCGCGATCGTTGCAGACGCATCCACATCAGGTCTACAAATGCGTGTTCTAAAATGGGATTAAATAAATCCAGTTCAATTCGGCGTTATCAAAATACAGTAGAGCGTCCTTACTCGGATCATAGCCTGAAAATAATCTTTTCACTGTAAAATTCAGAGTCGTGTCTTTCAGCCGTTACTTTCTTCACGATGCCAAGCAACGTCGATTTCCTTCGCGACCTAGAATTTCGAGGTAAATTATTCCTGAATGTTTTGTCCGCGTTGCAAGGCCGCAACGTGGAAACACGCTTGTCCATTCGTATGTATGAACCACGGGGTGCGTTCTCATAAACTTATTTAGAGCATGCTTAGATCGCGCTCAAACGACAACTCATCACAATGATTTCAAACACACAATGGCGACTAACCGCCTAAGTTTTAGCCCGCATCAAGCATTACGCAGATTCTGTCGGCGATGTCATTGATCCTGTTTTGAAGCAACTTCAAAATTAATCGGAAATCAGAAAAAGTAAAGAAAAATACATTTATCCGAACTTTTATTCGCATTGGCCGTCATCATCAAATTCATATTATGCATCTTAATGCAATATTCACTCACGTAGTGTCTTGTCCAGAATTTGCTATGGCCTCTACAAATCCTGTATCCTTGATATTCTCTAGAATGAATGCTAAGAATTGTATGGGATCTAAAGAGACAGTAAGAATTATAAAAAAAATGTTGTTTTGCCAGTCTGACAGTTTAATATAATTTTACTAACTGTCGTGACTACCATGGATTATATTCTACTATATACAAAATATATTAACTCGAAAGAACGTTCTTACGCCTTTGGTACATTCCTAAGTTACTGCATGTATACATTCGAACGAACAAACAAACGCATACTTTTGCTCTGGACGAGCTGTGGTCTCCTCTCTTGGATATCGCGATGCCTATTTAATCTGCACGATTTTCGACAAAATTAATAAGAAATACGTATGAATATCCGCGTCAGTCAACGACTTCGTGACTGCCGTAGAAGTGTATTGTTTTTCAATTTTACTGTAAATCATTCTCATTACGACGTCGTACGACACCGTCGTTCAGTCTTTGGTATTCCAGCTCGCATCACGTACACGTCGATATCGAGCTTTATTAGTTTTCATTACTCGCGGAATACAGATAAACAATTACAGCAGTGCCGACTGTTGATCGGAACTAATTGCGCTCGGCTTCGCTCGAGTAACGTGACTCCGATGCGGTCATTAAAATTCTTACATGTACGCTCCCTCGGTCATCCACTGGCCGTTTACATTTTCTGCGCCATGAGGTACAGCAAAGATAAGAAGGCGGGATTTTCAAACTCAAATTTTGACGCTTCCTCATCCGCGCCATCTTTCTTTTAGTTTCTTCTCATTGGAATTCCACTGTTATTGGATAGATACATTTTTTTGAGGTCCCAGAACGCAGACTCTTTATCCTTTGGGAAGAAACCTTGACGCTCTAGGTCCGTTCCCTTTACCGTATGCAACAAAGTCCAGTTACTTTTGGGATTTGAGGTTCTTCAAACAACGGTGGTAAACCCACGGGAAATATTTTCTTTTTCTTCCTTCGTACTTCGAAAATACGAGACTGTGGGAGAAGAAACGAGACAGGTATAATTTACTGTTTGAAGTCTGACATTCTTCAGCCCATTCATATGCACACTTCAACCTTACAGCATGTCCGAGCCAAGGCTCGTTTCACTTTGGAATTTCGCATTTTCTCTTGTATTATCGAAATTCAAGCATTGTCATCCGACCCCTTTGTACGAGCTCTGTATAATACAGATATCAATTGTTACTTGAACGCATAACAATCATCGCCACTGATAAATTCTACCCTGTATAATTCCACGAATTTATATACACAGAAATGTCAATTCAAAATTCATCTAGCGGACGACGCGCCGCCATCTTTAATTATCGAGAATCCCCATGCAAACTAGCAGAAAGTTATACCAGAGGGAGACTACGTATTCGCGCGGGAAGTTTGATTGAATTTGAAATATGGATAATTGAAAACGGTACGATTTAATCAATATGAAATAACCGAGTGAACGAGTAGATATCAAAATTTTTATTTCGTAGGTTCAAAAGTGTTATAGACTATATAAAAATTAAAGACTGTATAAAAATGTCTGAAAGGGACCCAGTGTCATCGTGCCGTTGTATCCCGTAGTGACTATACAATGTGTTTCTGTATTTAGTATCAGAAGGAAGTAAAGGCTTCGTGGTTATCGCGGGAAACACCTGCCAGCGATAAGAACCTGGATTCTCCGTTATTATACTAGTGGAAAGAAATTTCTTCGTAATTTATAATTATCGCACCAGGTAAGTCCCGTGTTTCCATGAACGCGAAGTCTCACGACTATTCCTAGCGTTCCTCGAGAAAGTTTCTCAAGTCCGAAGTTCCGGAGTCTCGAAGAAAAATGTAACCTATAATAGTAGGAGAGCGACGTAAAGACAGAGGCATGGACAAACACAAGTAGAAACGATGAAACCGTTAATACGTAGGCCTTCTGTTTAACGGCAAGAAGATTCTAATCCGTGGCATAAAACTCGTCCCGGCCCATTCACTGACTCATCCAAGGAACGGCCCACGCGTATTCCTGAAGGCAATTCATTAAGATTCACACGATGCCTTTTATTTTCTCAATTCCAATTGGTTCCCCTCTGCGGAGCTTCCCGACATCCTTCGTCCGAGAGAAGAAGAGTCCGTAAGACCATTCGGTTGTCAATTATTAAAGCTCGCCTCACAAGAAGCCATCTCAATTCGTTTCTAGCGTATACTCAAAATACATGTACCTGGTACCGGACGGTCTGGCGTTCAACTTTCTGGAACGCGGCCGCGCAAGGGATTTCCTGGAAGCTCAAAGCTTTTCAACGGTTTCTAACCCTGACGATTACATCTCGGCCCATTTGTAGCGGCGTTACGTGATTCTTTATTTATTCATATTTTTCATTCCCCGTGTTGTTTTTCTTTTTTGTCTACATTTCGTGAATTCGCATATCCACGACATGCTTCCGGTTACACGCTCCCTTAAATCCGAAAGTACCGACCGACGCGCCGCTTCTAACGGGTGACTCGTACGACTTTGAGTCTCAAGGCGAATCACTGATCTCGGCGTAATTCTTTGCCGGCTCTTTAGCTTTATCTTTCTCCGGATACTCCCGTTTCTCGTAATTCTCTTGTACTCAGCTAGGAGAACCCCTGACGCGTATTTACCTATGTCATTGTTGCAGGACAACCGGTTGGTCGGCATCAGCAGAGGTGAGAGAGAGCCGAGGAGGAGGTGACCGTAAGGGATGAATGGAACGACGGCGTTGCGACGCAGCGCCGGTGGTGGTGGTGGCGGCGTCGGGGGTGAACCTGCACCGGTTGCCACCCTGGTCGTCTACAAGGATGATGCCGGATACGGGATGAAGGTTTCCGGCGACAATCCCGTATACGTACAATCTGTCAAGGAAGGTATGTGAATTAACAGTTTAACTTCCTAGAGGATGCGTGCAGCCATTGTTGTTGGCAGCGTGCTCACACGCGCGACCTTCTTTTCGTCCATTAAGGGTTGATTAATTTTTACTATTAATTATAACTATAATAATATACTTTCCCGCTAATTCCATTAATTATCACCCGACTGTTTATTCTTTCAGAATCTAACCCATATCCATCCTATCACGAGCTTCCGGAATTTCTGGATCATCTTCCTAGTAACAAATTAGAATCCCTAAACGCTCATTACTCCTACCTCATTCCTGCCTAACCTCGGCTGCATGCTACACGAGGATCCCCATGGAAGCAAGTGTATCGTGTAACACGTATCGAATCTACTGATTCTCTAACATTGAAATCTATTTGTTTTGTAGGTGGTGCTGCTGCGAGGGCCGGTCTACATGCCGGCGACAAAATAATCAAGGTGCGTTTATTTGACTAGACTGTTTTCACGTATCTACTGGATACTCCAGCGGCGATGCTCTGTACGTCGTATTTTTGCCTTCATTCGGTTACGCTAAGAGTATTGGAGCTCGTGCCACTTTCAGGCTACCGTCACGGCTTTATTCTACGTTCATATACCTTAGTGTAATACGATTACTTCTGCCTGGTATATTAACTGTGTAAATGCACGAGGAGCTCGTGCAGTACCGTCGGGCTTCTAACAATGTGGCAAACAGGCCACTATCTCAAGAGGAAAGTGCGTTAAAGTACGGATGTATAACGCGATGCTGTTTGCCACAACGTGCACGATAATTGAAGATAATTCTCGCGGAATTCATATATTCTTACTGGACAGTAAGAATGGAGCTCCGAGGAGACATCCTTGGAGGGTCCTGCTAAATCGAAATTCATAAGACTCTTTTTTATTCGTTTCCACGTCAACTACACACGTTCCTCTCGTGTTTCCAGGTGAACGGCGTGAACGTGATGCAGTCGACGCATACCGACGTTGTGGATCTGATCAAATGTGAGTAAACTCATATATCCCTTGGACTGATTAATATTCACGTCGACTCCTCAGATATATTGACGTAGACGCCTTGTCGCAGACGGCGTTACGATAAGCGTCCAGTTGCGACAGACAACGGTGCATAGAAACGGAGAAGGACGACGCGCCACGTCGGGCGAAGAATTTTTTTTTCTTCTTTTGAACGTTACTGACGTAGACTGCAAAAAGAATTTTATACCGGTGGCTTCTCCTCACGTTTTCAATATCGTTGCTTGGTTCGAAGCGCGCATTTAACGTTGAATGCGATTAACGTTGTCCTTACTTTGTGTGTCGCCAATATATATATATATATATATATATATTTATGTATATATATAGCATATATCTGTATAGCTATACAACAAGCCTCAGGCTTTAGTGATGTAAGCATGTGAGTTTATAGCGGTGACTGTTTCGGTTTTCTATCTTACTTTATTGTACGCCGATGCATACCTGCATCTCTACGGCACGGCAATTCCTAGCACGTACAAATGCGAAAGCCCCTCAAACAATGAGTCAAACTCCTTGGGTATTACGATTCTTTTTCGGAGACTTTTTTTCTCATGCGAGAATTCCTTCTTGCGACTGGAGACTTGGCTTTCATTGTTCCGGACGGAAAAAAGGTTGGGGAGTGACGATAGCACGTTGGGATGTTACGGATGTATTTAATTTTGTGACTTATCGTTTATTCGAATTTAGGATTATTGTCGATGCATTGTGAAATTATTGTATACGTATTAGCGCGTACCACAGCGTGACCTCGACGTTTGTAATGCTTTCGTCGCTTTGTTTATCGTTTACGATTACAATGTCTGATTTTGTTTATAAACTTTGAGCGCATCCTCGGTGCATTCGTACGACTGCGTCGTTTGCATCGCGGATTTTTTTTTTTTTTTGTGGACTTCACGTGCAACGTACGAATATTTATAAAATTATTGTTTTCATTGTCTTTACCGCGTTATGATTATCCGTGTCCAATTGAGAATTGAGAATTGTTACACAATCGATTGCACGTGAAAGGTAAAAGTAGTGACGGGAGGGATTTTGTGATCCGAAAGAAGAGCGTTTCCAATTTGTCGAAAAATAGAGAGAGATTCCTTCATCTAAGAAATCACAGTACAAAAGATGGAAATAACCGCTGAGCCGGCTTGCTCAGACTCTTTTTTTCTGGCCTTCCTGTAAAGCAGAGATTCTCAAACGGAGGAAACGAGGTGCCGATCCAGCAACACGGTTCAAGCGTACCGACCGTATACACGGTCGAAGAGGTAGACAGCCAGGTCGACGGCGATGTAGATAAAATTGAAACGATCCCACAAGACTATCTTTAAAGTCCTGTTATGCTCGCGAAGATCGCGTGAAGCTTTCCTTATCAGCATGCTCGACGCACGATCTCGGCGAACCTCGTAATCTCTGTTATGTACCAAAGGGGATGCCAGAGTGACAGTCGTAAACCTCAAGCGTCACCATATGTACCAGCTTTTGATCATCTCCGTCTATCTCTGTCTCTGCGCATCCCCTTTACGTCGTTCCATGCTTGTCCTCTCACTCCTCGATGAACATGGATCAGCAATAGTTTGACCGTGATGCTGTGTAGTCATATGTAAATCTGTAAACACTGGACCTCGTCATTCATATTAATACCCACCTGGTCCGGGGGTTCTCGGTACGAGTCCCGTGCGAACGTCGTATAACGCCCGCGCCACGCGATTTCCTAAGGCGTTGCGCTTGGTTTTACGCAGTTTCGCGAGGGACGCCGAGCGTCGCGGTGTCTTTTAAACGCTTACGAGCGACAGGATTCAGACTCTCACGGCTCGTCGAATACGCGCGATCGCCTCGCGCTAAGATCCAACCGGCGTTCACACGTGTGTCCACGCTTAACGTATCCCCGTTTCTTTCTATTTCTCAGTTAACAACCCCCATCGTTCTACATGAGAACGCCCACGACGTACGACCTGAAACGGGCCTGGGACCAAGCTCCCGTGGAGCTTTATTTGGGTACCCAGTTCTATTTCGTCGTATAGAGTGCGCTTTCCTAATATCTAATAATGCCCGATGGTGTTGGTCTTATTACTAATATTAGGTTAGACTGTCCGTATAGTGATATGGTGAATTGGCAGTGCGTATCCGCCTTACGGGACCTACCCGGTATCTGACTCATTGCGGGGACATATATCAGCCATTTCGTATCGTCTGGAAGACACGGTGGATCATACCTTGTTTCACGGCTGCGTCTTCTACTTGGTTAGCACGTCGAACCTCTGGATTCAGTATCCGTAAGGTCTCACGTACCGATGGGGAGATCATCGTTATCGTTCACGACTTCATCCGTAGACGCTGCTGCTTACATTCGGAATTCGAGACTCGGTGCACGCTTGGATTACGTTTCGCTGAACTCAGGACGTTCACTCGTACGTCACACGAGCGAGATAATCGCCAGGAAGATATAAATATTTATACCTTGGCGGAATTAGAGTCTTGGGTCTTCCGGATGAAACGGGGAAAGAGCTCTGCTGGGTTAATTGTGATATTTCTTTTTTGGTTGTTTCTTTTTTTTCGCCTTCAATTCGTAAATCAAGTGCGTCTCACGTTAACCCACTTCGTACTCTCCTAGTTGTATAACGGAGCGCTCGAAGACGGTCTCCCGAAAATTTTCCAACGTGGTCGCGCGCGCGCCTTATAACCATGCAGAAATATCTGATGACTAATCGGCGTCCTTGAACTTATGTTTTTAGCCTCGACGCAGGTGGTTTTGACGGTACAGCAGAAGCCAGTTGCAGCTGGGCTGCAAGTTGGCCTCACGGGTCAGCAACATCAGCGACCAGCCAGCCTGTCGGCCGGCTCCACCATGGTGTCACCGCCGCAACCCGCGACGACGTCCCTTCATAGGGCGTCTACTGCACCTGCGGGCGGTGCGCCATATAACGCACGTATTACCGGGCCCCAACCCGTCGACGTAAGTCCTAGTCCCAACCGGAAGTTCCGCAACCCCGTTGCATTCCTAAGACGCGACTCACACAAGCCTATCGAATCTTCACGCACGACTCTTCTCTCTACTTCTTCGTCTTCTATCTACTGTCCTTCTACTTCTCTTGATAATGCTGCTGCCTCTTCTTCTTCTTCTTCTTCTCATTCACCTCCCATTACTTCCTCACGCTTTCATCTAACACAGAGAGCATGGATGGCTCCAGTCTCGCCGCTGCTATCGCGACACGTAAGGCACACTTATTTTTATTTTCTTTGTTTCTCTTTTTTTTTTTTCTACACTTCCGTACCGTTATGCAATTCTTCCTTTTCTCTAACGTTTTAAGCTTCTTTTTTTTTTCCTCACTATACTCTGTCTTCTGACTCGATCTTTTCATCTGTTTATACTTATATTTCAGCTTCTCAAGTCACAGAGTCTCTCGTTACGTCTCAACCTAAATCCTGTCGCCTCATTGTAATCGTGGTTCGTTTTCTCTAACGTTACAGCACGAGAAGAAACGGCAGTTGGAGACACAACGTGCTCACACGTTTCAGCTGATGCTGGAGAAGGAGAAGAGCTATGTCGAAAACCTACGTAGCGAATTGGCAAAAGCCGGAGCTGGCGCTGGACACGTTAACAACACCGCCTCACTGCAGGCTGAGCTTGCTGGGGCCGAGAGAAGAGTGCGCACGTTGCAGGAGCAGCTCGATGCCATCACTGCCAACGACCAGGTGCGTTTTCAATTGATACCAAATCGCTTTTGTGACACGCTTACATATCGGTTTGGATTATTATCATTTGTCATATACAATATATATATATATATAAACATATATACACCTATATTACCTATATACTCAACAGACCCATTGAACGAAGCACCATGCTGGGAAATTTGGACAGATATATTATTTACAAAGATCACAAGACGTCAAAGTATGATATAACGGATCTGTAAAGCCCGTTGACCTTATCCAATACAATGGTGCCTGGTCCAATAACGCTTAAACGATACATATTCATCTAGCTGGGACTTTCCCCTTTGACGAGTGAGCATTCGACGGGCCAGACCTGAATATTCAAGTCTCACGACTCAATTTTAAAAGTACACGTCAATAACTCTGGGCAAATCCTTACGCGATAAGCCTTCGCCGATAACGACTGTCCCGTTACACCCCTGTGTATATACATGTATGTCGGACCGAAAATTTCTGTCTTTAATCGTCATTCCGCGAAAGTGATAATTCACAGTAACACAAGTGCTGCCCCCCTTATCGGAATGTTCTTGCGTCAGTAAGAATACAAGATTAATAGTATAGAGATACAATAGTAAGCGCCTCTGCGTAACCGTGATTAAGTCGGTGCGTAAGTGGTCCAAGGTAAATGGTGTGCGTATCTTTTATAGGCTTTTGGCTAACCTAACATAACCTGCTTTTGTTGTGTCTCTCTTACAGCTTTGCTCGTTGGTAACAAACACCCCGTCCTCTCCTGGGCATTATTCGCCTTTGAGCAGCAACCCTGGCGACGTACCGCCGCCCCTGCCTTCTCGCAATTCCCTGTCCATGCAAACTCTCTCACCGCCTCCTTTGCCACCCCGACCACCACCCTCAAACACGCACAACATAGTTCAGTCGGAGCTGGAGCGACAACTGCTGACTCATTTAACGCCCCCCAACACCAGTCACGGCATACCTAACTCTGTAAGTAGTCTAATCACCTAATCATCATCGAATTGTACTTTGTTGTGTACGTTGGTATCGCGAAAGTGTCTCTATTCCTTATCCAATATTATTTGTCTTCCTTTGTTTATACTTATTCTCATGCTAAACAATTGAATGGGATTGTATGCAGGTACCATAGTTTTTATCCGAAACACAAGACCCGTTACTGTATTCGTTGTATCTCAGGTACGAATTTGTTTAAAGCATATGAGACTGCGAGAGGCGAATGTTCTGTTGCTGGTAATACGAGAAATTTGTTTTGATGTTAGGTTAAAAATTGTTTATCAATTGTCATACACTGAACACACATGCTTCAAATACTTATCCAACGCTTAATGTAATAATCATCTATGTTGATTTGTATCTCCCTAACATTATTATCTAAGGAAGACGAGAAGACTTGGTATTGACTAATGTAAATAAAGTATTAACGGGTGTACTGTCATACACGAGAGTGATAAATTATATAATTGGTATCTTCGAATTAACCCATAAAACTTTACTGGTGAAGAAAAAAAAAAAACAACGAAAAAACAAAGTCTCTTCGCGTACTTCCCATAGGATGATTTTCGAATCCATCGCGAACGCGGTATTGATTATTAATGTGATTTATCGAATTCCTTAAAGTTCGTTTAAACGTTCATTGCCGTATGTGGTCTATCTTATCATTTTCGGAAGTCCCTTATCGCTGAACTTGAAACGTCGGAGAGAACGGAATGTATACTCAGTCCATTATAGTTTTCGCAGGGCGCGAATCTGGGTTCCCTGAGCTCCCTGAATAAGCATCAACGAACGAAATCGAGTCCTGAACAGTTGGGCGCGACAATGATATCACCATCCGAAGCGAGCCGACGTCTGATAGCATCCGAGTCGATGAATGATCTGTCGCCGCCGAAACTTGGTCGTCATAGCGGAATCGATTTGGATGATCCTCCTCACGTTACTCCGCCAGGAACACCTCCGCCGCCTTATCCCATACCCAGTCCAGGAACAGACATTTCTTCCTCCACGCTGAATGACGTAAGTTCTTGTAATGCCGATGCGACGAGTTCATTTGTATTTGTTGCTTTGTTACGCTGCGTGTATTCTTCTTCTTCATTTTCTTTCTCTCTCACGCCGTACACGTAAAGAATGAAATTCTTATTTCTCCACAGAGTGCACTCGAGAGCTACGTCACCGTCTCGCCGCCACGTCACATAATAGCGAATGAGAGCAGTCCCGGTTTACCGCCACTTCAGCAGCCGATCATGTCCATGGAAGACGATGATATGAGTGATCAAGAAGTGGTAAGCTGTGAAGTGAATAAGCACGAAGTGGTCAGGGTCGTGCGCTAGATTCACTATGTCAATACAATGATTGATATTTTGACAGGGCCAGTTGGAAGATCACGGACCGTTTAAGTCGCTATCGAGATTATGGGAACACCATGCGCATCTTGCTGTATTTATTAATTATGTCCTGTCAAACAGTGACCCCTCCAGTCTGGTAAGTCAATGCTATCGTTGTACTTTACCGCTTTCTTATTATCGCTCTATGGATTTATTGCGTAATATACTTTTCTCGATGACCCGCGGTTAATTCTATCTCTTGGCCGATACTGGGTGGTGCTTCGCGGATTTCTGTGTTGCAACGTTCATTGGGTTTTTTCAGCGATTGTCTAAAGTGAATGTTTTTTTTTTTTTTACACGGCCTGAAGATGCAGTTATACAATGCATTTGTTCAAATTTGACTTTCTGACGAATTAAGATAACTGCTTCAACGCTTCAAACTTCAATGCTGCAAATTGCTTCAACTTCCGGTCAATGTTGATCGCTTTCTTTCTTATGAGTTGTGTCGTGATGTTTCAGTTATTTTACTTGGTAACGGATCTGTACAAGGAGGGCAACGCCAAAGAGATGAGAAAATGGGCTTATGAGATACACTCAAGCTTTCTAGTACCTGGTGCTGTGAGTATTTTATTCAGTTATTCGACTGGCGACGTTGTTACGGTTTAGCTAATGTAATAAATACAAATATTTTGTCTGTCTACGCAGCCCCTGCGACTGAATAACGTGGACGAGAACGTTGCTCGCGAAATCGACGATGTCCTCTTGAAGGAGTCCGACAAGGAGGAGATATTACGAAAGGTAAATTTCCATTGCGATTATACGTGAACAAGCATTACGTTTAACCTTCTCGCACCTGTGTACTTCAGATATTCTGGAAGGCGAGGACACGTGCGAAGGAGGAACTGAACGAACAGCTGGCGGATTTTCAACAGAAAAGAACAGCCGGTCTGGGCACTTTATTCGGGCCGAGTGACGCTCAGCTGGACGAAAGTGCATCTGACAAGACTAGAGAGACGAAAATCATCGAGACTTACCTTTTACCAAAGATGGAACCCTATCTGTGAGTATCAATGCAATTGCAAAGTCCACGTTCAAAGGATCTCGGTTCCCAGGACATTTTTAGGTATTACAATCTCTAATGCGAAATCATTTTGATGAATTTTTTTAGAGAGGACATCGAAAAGGACCAAGTCGATCTTCGTCAATTTACAACGGCAGCTGGTCTGGCGACGATCTTAACGAAAATTTTCCAAGTACGACCAGTGTCTCTTGATCGGGTACCCACCTTCGTTGCGAAAGACAAATCGAATATCAAGGCGCGGCTGCTCACTGGTAAAACGCGAAAAATGACGGTCAGGGGTCATCACTTTGTAGCTCAACAATACTTTACGGTCACATACTGTAATCACTGTCAACTAATTATTGGGGGCATCGGTCCTCAAGGTTATCAGTGTTGCGGTACGTAAAGGCGGACAGACGTATGTTTTCTAGTCGAAACTCTAACGTATTTTGGCATATGTTATGTAATCTGTCTAGGTAGTAGAAGAAATATGGGGAGAGTCTGCACAATGTATCTAGACACTTATTTGCGGGTACGATGTAAACCAATCATTATCATTGAAATGTTTGGGCATAGATTGCTCGCTGAGTGTGCATCGTCAGTGCGTGCGGGTAGTTGAGGAGAACTGTCCTGGGCCAATGGTTAGAAAGGAAAGGGATCGAATCAGCAAGCTGATGGAGCGCATCCGTTCGGACAAAAAAACTTCCTCGCATCATCATCATCATCCCCAGCATCCACCCCAGCATCACAGTGAGTATTCAATGCCAATAATCAAAAATTGAATTGCCCTGCTATCAATTATTACCTAGTCTTCTTCGGAGTCGAATGCATTTATCAGTCAAAGGATATCAGCATTAATTATATACAAGCGATAACGCTTCACTTGTATCCCATAAACAATAATAATTTAAACAATGACATTTCTTCCTCCGTGATAACTTTTGATGAGATAATTAACGCTTAAAGTTACACAGTTATCGTTAAAAATTGTCTCGTGAAGCCACAATTGTTATTGTTTTAGTCGACCGATTAAAGAGGAATGACGACGACATGGGCGTTCTGACGGATGGGGAGAACGGTGAGTTTTATTTATACGTATATTAATCATTCTTATTCTTTATGCCGCGTAGACATTTTATTTATATCTAAAACCAGACATTCATCCTTCATCATGTCGGAGAAAATCACTACTTATTCCTGTTACCTGCTCCAATGAAAAATTCTTTCACAAACACGTCTATTGCCGTAATCATGCCAATGAAATCCTGGCGATGAACTGTCGTGTGGACTTCTGTCGTATTCATATCGACATTTCAATTATCTACATCAGATATAAAGCACTAAGCAAATACGAGCAAGCGCGATTCGATATCGAAGAAATCCCATATTTCTATTTCGTATCTCGTCAGTACCATCTGTACGATGAATGGCGAGTGTCGTTGATAAATGAAAAATTTGATGTCTCTTTCACGTAAAAAGCGACTTTCGCGAAAAGGATCAGTGCACTCGGAGTTACTTAATGCTGTGAAATGGTTTACTTACATCGAGGAGACCGGTAAGTCAATCCAAGAGATCATTACAAGACGCATTATTCACTGTGAAGAAGATGGTAATTTCCCACAGATCGTGCGGATGCTTATCGGTCCTCATCGTGGTACCTCGGTATTGTCATTTAGCACGTGACCTCGACGATTACCGATTGGTTTACAGCGTGACGAAGATTCACATAAAAATAACGAATCGACGTATCGTCACATAAATTCTAGTTTATATTCAAATCCGATACGCAGGGAAAAATGAAAAATTCTTGCCAATCCCAATTTCATGCCCACTAATGCCGTTTTGCAAAGCGGTAATAAAACTCGTAAAGCTTATTTATCGAAGTTTACATGGACTTGACATGTTTTACCATACAACTGACGTAAGCACGAAATGATATTTGGTCCAGCGCCAGCAGCCGATTGGCTTCAGAAGTCAAACGTGCCGAATATTTCTCGATACCGGTAAAATTGATAAGTAAAAATAATCATAACGTATCCCTTATCTAAAGACAATAGAAATTATTCAAAATTCACTGTAGCGTAAAACACGTGACAGTGTCTGCTGCATCAACTGGCGACAATTAATGGTAGAGCCAATTAATTTAATTAACGTTAGACCCGACGCTCGTACGTTCCTCCTTTGCTTTTTCGGCTTTGGCGCTATCTCCTGATACACTTTAGTAGCACATATGTACGTGGTTCAAGGTTATTCCTTCGGGGGAATATTAATTTCGATACCAAACGTTGTATATCACCAGCTGGCCATTCACGTAACTATCTATTTAAGGCTCCCTACCTCCATTACGCGTACCCTAATGAACGCTTCTCATATACCGGCAGAGCGTCGTAAATCGAAATGGAAGTCAATTCCGGTTCTAAATTTCTCTAATGGAATAATAATTAGAATAAATTTTTCAAAATCTCTCCTTCTCTCGTAGACACTTTTAATTCCTGAACAGCTAATATCATACGTCTGCAATTTTCTTTATTTTAAAATGACGCTCTTACGTACGCTTCTTACGTAAATATTTTTTTTTTACTCGAGCAATATCCGTTCACTCTTAGTAATAGCGTACAAATGTAAAAACGGGAAAACCACTTTCGATAAGCTCTGGCTTATCTTTCTCTGAGAACTTTAGAACGTCTACGAGGATCCTTGATAAAAATTTTCGCCTTTAAGGATAAAACGTGATTTTTACCACGCGTGAAATTACTTTATCCGTATATTGTTAGTTTGCTATTTTTTGAATAATCGTTACGTTTTAAAACGGTATCGCCTTCGTACCATTACTTCACTGGGGTACCCCGTAATTATTGTTACGGCCCTGACTCGCGTCTACGCACTGCCTCCAATAATATCAGGCCTCTATCAGCATCGTCGGGTCGGTTAAACCGCACTAAACTCCACGAAACACATTTCACAGTTCAACTGTTCCCAGTGTGCATCGCGCGCTTTGAAGTCGACGATCCCCTTCGGCGTCAGCGTCGCGACGGTCTGTCTCTCGTTCGCTCGAAATTAAATAAAATACACGTGAATCGATCGTTTTGAATACGATCGGTACCGTAAGACAGTGAAGTTAGTATCGATTGATCGAAGTGTCAAAGATAAACTGAAGCTACGTTCAGTTATGTTAAATCGACGAAAACTAATAATATCGATTCTTATTGACCGATCGTGCGTCTCTGTCTAATCTATTCTGTATATATCTATACGTTGTACTATCGTAATATGGATTGACGTTTGAAATTGAACTTTTTTTTTTTTTCAATACCGTTGAATTACTCTTACTTATCAAAGCACCACTGTATTATCTTCTCTCGATGCTCCTTTGTGTCTCTCGTTGTTGTTTACCAATGAAAAAGCTCGTCGAGCAGCTTCCATTTTCACTTGCTTTCATTCTCACCGGAAGTTTCATTTCTGTCGTTCACTCTTTGATATTTCTGACAGAGTGGGTACATCCCCCCCCTTTGCCCAACTCCAAAGGTTCTATTGTATATCTATACCAAGAGAATTTTCAGTTCTGATTTTGACAGTCTTGTTACGTCGTGCCTTCTGCGCGGATCTATTGGATTTTTACTGTCTTCCCTTGTGCCTTGGTGACGGGATCGTGCAAGGGGGTCGATTTCCAGCTCGAGGATTTATTATAAAGGGGGATACGATTGTACGTCGCTAGCGGAAGACCGGAAGCGTGGTGCGCGAGTCATAAGGAAACGAAGCGCCAGAAAAGGCATTAGTGTCTTGGTGGTCGAGTTGGTAGGAGGAAGAAGCGTGGGACGAAAATTCGATCCGGGAACAAAACGTCTGGACATGTTGGAAATACATTTGCAAGATACACTGGAGGGGGAACGGGCATCGCCCCACCCCTCGACAAACTTTTCACCCCTGATTAGCAGTTTCAGTAACCTCAGACTCTCGTCCGAGAGGTGTCGGAACAGACTCCACCGGAAGTTCAAGTCGAACGGTAATAAGTTGTGAAGTTAACGTGAAATTCGGCAAGGATAAATACGGCTTGCGCTTGGATCGATTGATCGATGTGAGAAAATTTGACAGTGATCTATTTACGATGTCTTATCGATGACCGATACACATTTTTCTAAGGCAGTGACGATATATCGATTTTGCTTATTGTATTTGTGGGTGATTTTTTTTTTTTTTTTTTTTTTCGAAAAATTTCATATTGTTTAACGTATCGGACGCGTCTTTATAGTTAACGCGATACGATCGTGAATAGCGGAAGCCGTAAATGTGCCGGATTTCATGAAATTCACAAGGACACAACATTTTTATACGTGTTGCCTGAGTCGGATGCTCGCCGAGCAACCGAAACAGACCCGTACTGGTTTTTTGTGCGTCGAGAAACGAAAGAAACGACGATTATACTCAGGCGTAGGTGTGTCGACGGTACCCGAGAAACTGTGCAGAGACAATAAAGTTGCGAAAAAGGCAAAAACAAAGATCCTCAAGACGCGTTCACACGTTAAGAACACGATCGCCGGCAGAGTTTGGGAGACTCTCGAAGGCGTCAGATCCAGAGTCTGTGGCCCGAACGACATCGTCGTCTCCGATCTCATAATACATCTGGACCATATTGGTCCATCGTCTTTGACGGATGTCAAGCAGGACAGCAAAAAGTGTGATGGCGATTCCTTGAACGATATTGCGAAGAGTAATCAGCAAGAAATATTTACGGATCTCCCAGGGAATAACGCAGGTTCGTTGATACTTTGGTGACGATGTAAAAGTTTCGTATCCTTTGAGTGATAAAAAATTAGGTCGATAGTCCGAATCGTCAATTGGTTTAAAAAAAAATATTTGTCATGTATCTGTCAATTGTGGTAATCTTTGCTATGTACTCGTGTTTTGTAAAAAATTCTATTTTTATTTTCAAAATATATATCGCATTGACACAAGGAACGCCATATTGTATTTTCGTCGCTGACTTCACGGCTGTTAACGCGTCAGCGAGCGTTGCTCCAGAAAATTATCGTTATCTACTTTAACGTTTATAGCAATCGAGTTCGTTTCCACTGAGAACTTTTTACAGGGTTCGTCAAATTTTTGGAAAAATTGACGCGTGCCGATCGTACGCGTACGTATCAAAATCTTCTAAGACGTCAGTACAATTATTTGTCAGAGATAGACGAGGAAGAGTTATGGCCGAGAATACCGTCACTTTAGAAACTTTTAGACAAGACAGAGATAGAATGAAAAAGAAAAAAAAAAAACTATGGTAAAAACACAAGTCAGCCTTGTTTGGCTCGCGTCACGATTGAACCACACGTGGTTCCTCTTGACGCGAATTTATCGTCTCGGCTCTGGTAGAAAATTCGCCTTGCCCAACTTCCTATACGCAAATAAGAAGTATCGCGTGAGATTTTGAAATTCCTCCCTTCCATTTTCCCGTTTCGGCAGCGCCGTGAAAACACCTCACCGTGTGAACGAAGCCTTAATCGCTGCCTCCCAGGATTAGACGGGTACGCGCGACACGTGCATGTAGGAAAAGCTCGAACTCGAGCATTCGCGTATTTTTAGATAGAAATTTACGTGTGTCGCCGTCGGCCGGAAACCCAAATACACAGAATTTCTTCCCCTTCGACCCCCTCCTCTCTGCCATCCGTTCAGTAATATCGTCTCGTCCTCTCACTGACTCAAAGACTTGTTATTTTTTTTTTATTTTTCTTCACGCCTTCCCGTCTCACATACCCAGACATATTCCATGCCGATCACGTATAGATATACTTTTCTATATTTAAATTATTTCACCATACATCGGAATCGCGTCTAGTGTTTACCGCACTTTACGGCCAGTGATAAGGCGCTATATGGGAAAAGATATTTCGAGTCTGGCCCTCGAAAGATCGTATCCCCAGCGTAATGGCATTCGATTTATATATATAGGAGCGTGCTTTGTTTGCAAAATTTTCTCAACCCCTCCTAGTGAATTATGCAGAAACTGCGAAATCCACGTAGTCGGCTAAGCCCCTACCCCCAGACCCCACCCAAATCCCTCCCCGCTCCTCTTTCTCTAAATACACAACACGCATGCACCCAGCTATGTCCATAAGCACGCGCAACTGAATTCACAAATATCGCGGATTAAATGGACCAATGGAAAATTCGCATTCGCTGAAACGAATCCTGGTAATGTATTTTGCACAGGAATTTTCTATTGTGTTGCAGAGTGCATCTGGCTCTTATTGATTTTTATCTTTGAAACATGTTTTTTTTTTCTCTCTTTCGCCCTCTTCTCTTTCTTCGACCGTACCCTCGCTACCGGACACGTTTCCCCGAACTGTATGTTCCAGTCTAGTACCCCCCCCCCCCCTCCTGCCAGATGGCTTTCTTATTTTCATTGAAAACCGTTAACCCTCTTTCAAAACTCAGCTGCCGGGTACGGCCTCAGGCTTCCAATGCCAGAATGCATTGTGGCCCAGGGATGCGACCTTGTCTTTGAAAAGATTCCAATACTTTTGTATAGCCACACTGACTCCAGATCATACCCAAGACTCCATCTGGTCAGATCGCTGTGTCTCGTCCTGGGACAGTGCCAGGGCCGTATCACTCGGTCGTTTGACTCTTTTTTTTTTCATTCTGAACGCGCCTTGCGGTTCGTATCTAATAGCGACGTATTGCTCGTGTGATTTCAGGAGAACATCGCGGAGGCGGAGCAACAGGAAACGCACGCAGCAGCAGCGAAAGAGGACGCGTTTCCGCTTATGGCGGAGCTGGCGATCACGCCGATAGCATGGACGATCCCTCGTCGAGGGAGGACATTTCTGAAATGTATGTTGAGCACGTGATTGCTGGCGGTGGTCTGTACCGAAGAAGACAGCGGGAAGAAATGTCGGAGTCGCGACGATCAATCGAAGAGAATTTATTTATTGGCTCGAAGGACGCGCGTTTATGGATCGAGCCGTTGATTCATCTTTGCATGATTTCTTGTCAGCCTCGTTTCTTCGGTACATGCCTCCTCTCGTATCAGGCCACGACGATTCGCTTATCGTAGTCATTCATAGTGGTTCATTGTTTTGCCAGTGCTTGAGTGACTTATCTTCCTTTGTTATTGGCATTATTTTTTACTTTTTTTTTTATTCGTGAACGTACCACCTTGGTTCGGTTTGATTTAAGTCTCTACGTTATAGAGTATATAACGCGATATCAATTAGTAATTCCTAATGAAGTGGGCCATGTGCAAAAGCACGCGCGTTAAATTGGCGCTGTACGTTGGCTACCTTGGTTATGGCTGAAGATCTCTTCTCTCTCTTTCTTTATTTCACGCCCCTACTGGCTTTTACAAACAATCGTAAAAGTTCCTGTAAATTTCAAGTACCGGATCCTCGACGCTGCTTGCTCGGTATCAATCGAGTAAGCGCGCCGGATCGTTTTAGTAAATGAAATTAATTTTTTTATCGATGAAAATTGTTAACCAAAGCTACGAGCTTTTCGAAACCACGTACGGTTTTATTTGTCCCTGAGAAGTAGGGACTTCGCGGACGTCTCGACTTGTCGCGCTGTGCCGTTTTGTTTTTCTTATCGACGTTCTTAACGCACCGCGATCATCGTTAATCAGAAAATTTTCAAGGCTGTCACGCCTGTGGCGCCATTGCTCAAGCTTCTGCCTTACGAAGTAACTCGGGCTGCTTTCATCGCGTACTGTCGCGTCAACTCGTCTTTTACTTTACGTTATATAGACATTAATTTACGCTTTGATATTACGATTACATAGGGTGCAGCAAAATATTTCCAGTAAGCCAAAGACGTCAAACATAAACAGGTCTGAAAGTTACAAGGAGCGGATACACCACAAGGTGAGTTTTAAGTTTGTATGACATGCCAAGAGGATTCGGCGTTGCATCTGCATGGAGATTCATGATAAGGAGTAATTGAGATTCTCTCTTTCTCTCTCTCTCTCACACACATTCAAGTGTTCACTTCTTGTTTCATAAACGCTTATCGTAAACAACTCCGAGCCAGACTCACTTCATCTTCACCTCTAGTCTGTCTATGCGAATAGCAATGAGAATCCTTTAGGCTCTGTTCACACGTATACGTCCATTGAAATATTGATCATGTATATCTAATAACTTATTTCGTTCTCATTACAGCGACAGTTGCGCGAGAAACGAAAAACCAGCGACCCGAATCTCTCCAAAACGAAGTGAGTTGTCTTCCAGGATTCCAGATCTCTCTGCTGGCTCTCTAGCAATCTCTCTGTGATCTCTCCTCGATCTTAGCTCGGCGATTAATTAAGCAACGAAATACTTAGGCTCGACCAATTCTCAGCAGCGTGTCGAAATCGAATACGTGACTGGATTTCACATGCGTTTCCTTCCTTGGTCTACTGTATTTAATTCCGTTCGACATCGACATGTTACTCGCGTTTGTTCCTATGCCAAATTATACGCAAGTACCGTTTGACATACGCTACTGGTATCCGCACTAGTCTTAAATAAGACAATAGAATAAGTAATTACTTAATTATAACAGGTCACTTAGTTTATCAAGTTTCTCATAACAGTTGTACGTTTAAAATTTATCGTGGTATTTCGCGAGTTTCAAAGAAGCATTTTCTGCAGAGACCATGACGTCTGATCGTGCAGACAACAGTAACGAGAGTAGTAAGGGATGTAAATTTAAAAAAAAATGTACACAGTATCCACAGGCAAAACGACCTCGTACGGTACAGGATTTTATTGGAATTTGATATTTCAATCCATACTCCACGACCCTTGGATTATTTCGTATCTTTTGTATGGATTGGGACCCGATTCAAGACACAGCGGTAGAGACGCGTTCTACTACTTAAAATTTTGTATGCGGTTTTTTTATTTTTATGTATTTTTTTATTTTTTATTTTTTCGAGCTCTTCTTGGTATTTTTCTCGGCCTTCGGATCTTAGCTATAGATTTTTTGGCAGAACGCGCCGCCGAGGTGACTAAGTACACTGGGTGAAATGCGCAGACTCCTCGCTGTTGGTTCGACGTTGTATTAGTACCTATAGCTACTCGTCAGTTTGACGTTAAACGTTCAATTCCGCGGACGTGGATAGTTAATTCGCACTTTCGTAGCGTCGACGGAGTATCGCATTAATCGTGTTCATGTAATCGGAACTGTCGCTAGGAGCAATAGGTGCCTATGTATTACCCTTAACAATTCATTGGCTACCTTAATACGTATGACGAAGAGCCGTGAATTTCATTTACCTTAATTCGTTATTTAAGAACTTACCAACGTCCCTATACTCTGGGTCTCAGTGTAAAGTAACTGAAATTGACGTTTAGTGTAATTAGTTCATAAAGTAGGATGACACTGACGCTCTTATTATAACCAGTGTCCGTAGGGAATATTTAATGAGTATTTTTATACCTATAAGAGAAAATGCGGTATCGAGGTAAAATTTCGTTTTGGATTGACTTTGTTTCTTTCTTATTTTCTTTTACTTTAGTTATTACAGTAAGTGGAATTCAGTCGCCCGTGTGAAAGGTGTTGTTGCAAGAGGAGCTTGGACGCGGGAGGTAGGGAGGCCGGCGGAGGCGGAGTTATTGCAAAAGGATTGACACGGTTCTTAAATAAATAAACGTTAATGCACAGGCACGTCGGGTGCTCGTAATCAAAGCCGGCAGCTATGGTCAAACAGTTGCCATAAATAGCTTCTAGATTATTTCTTCTTTTTTCCACTTTTATCTCTCAGTTCAGTCGCACCCCTGAAAACTTATTAATACCGACTCGTAGATGTTACGGCGCTCAATGTGCAAAGTATCGATCTGCGATCGATGACTTACAGATCGGCATCGATCGATCGATCCGGATCAATCGCCTCGTTCGTTTCCGCGAAGTTAAACGATACGGGTAATTCTTGGTATTCCAACGAGAGAGGGATCACTTCCGGTATCCTAAAAAAATCAAATGTACAAAAACAATCGTCAAGATCGTTTCACGCGTTATTTATACTTCGTCGGAATAATATCTCACGCGTTCAGCAAAGGGCGTACACGAATTACAGGCGTCACGATGAACTTTTGAAGGACGATTCCCCAAACGAGGTTACCTAACAGTTACAATCTGGCTTTCCATGGAGTCTGCATGGAGTTATTCCGATTATTGATTATCGGATGATCGTACCAACGGCACGTCGAGGTTAGGTTAGGTTTTTGTTTTCGTACCAAGAATAGAGATGAGAATGGAAAGACGAACGTATAGAATATCGATACGTTATTTACCTATACGCCATCATTTATTTGTTCATCCATTGAAAGGGAACATTACGAAGTTGCATTGTCCTCCATCCAGCCAGAGAATTGCTTGAAACAATAGAACGAGGGCAGATGAAAAGAAAAAAGTAAATTAATCAATTTTTCTATAAACTTCCCAGAAACTCTGTCTGTCTCTTTTGTTTTTACGTACATACTAGAACTGTGTCGAGCTTCTCCCTTGTCAATTACGATAAAACGTACGCGAATGTCTATTCGTCCGGAGTGACATTCAGAACTAACGTGCGAATTGCATTAGCCAACTGCACCGAGGCCGATTAAACGATGTGTTCCCTCGAGAGACAAAGTGCATGAACGTTGTTATCGATTCGTGCCTTATTCGAGTTTACGTTGTATTTGTCACTAGGTAGGTTATCGATTCTTCTCCGTTGTATCATCATTAGAAATACACACGTTGGATACAGGTGACTTGTGGTGGTCGGCTATCATAATTTAAGTTATTTTATTCAGTGAACTGAATGGAGATGCCATGGTCCGATAAGGTGTGCAAGAGGAACTTGTGACTGAGGGTTATCAGTGTGAAAACGTCATAAAGGGGATAGAATGAAATTGATGGGTAAAGAAGATGGGGAAAATAGAAATTAAAATTTTTTCTATAAATCTATTTAACCGAACGATGATATCCTCTGCTCTTTGTTATCTTTAACGCTCTTTCATTCTGTTTCCTAGACTTAAAGGCTCGATGGAGATTTTTGGTACATAGAGAACTAGAGACGGCGACTTGGCTCGAAGCTTGGAAACACGATGAGAACAAGGATAAAATAACGGCGAACGTTATCAACGTGAGGAAGGACGCTCGCGACATCGACGCGAATGGCCCGAGTGATAGGAAGGCCGGAGATAGACGTCTTGGCCTTTATTTCCGAAGCAATCGATACCCTCAAATCAATACCTTTGATAGGCTCAGCCTCCGGTCTCTGTCCCGCGAACACACCTGCCACGTTACGCGTTATACCTATTGACGGTTACCTTTACGAAAACGGGCTTCTGTAATTCGTCCAGAAACTTGTAGCGTGGTAGTATCGACAAGCAGGCGTCGCGACGCTTTGTTAGAATCACGTAGGGGTCAAGCGACTTTGATAAGATTCTCGGGGGTCGGTTAACGTTCCTTAAAGATCGAGCAGTATTTTTTGTTGTTAATTTTTCTATAAATAATTAATGTGCTCCTCTTTGTTCTGCCAAATGGATACCGTTTTGTATAATGGCTCTGACGATAACCAATGGTCGCATGTGTTTCTTCGATCAAATTACTCAGTCTTCGCCCACGTTGAACGGGGCAACTTTTTGCTAATTCATCACGTTTATTTAAGTCCATGTTTTCTCGTGGCCTCTGTCGGGCGCCTTTTGCACTCGTGCCTAAGGAAATGTCCTCGATCTTTACTGGGCCACGTCGGGACGCTACGTGAACTTTATCCCGGTTAATGGAGTGGCATTAGGGTTCGGCACGGTTCCTCGTGATACTATTGTCGGGAATTTACTTATGCGTCGATAATACCTTTTCTAGAAGGTGTAACGGTTGTGATGATTCTTCGTCGAGGAGTGTCCCCGACTTTATTATGGGTTCACTCTTATTAATCCAAGAGTAAATAGGAAATGTTACACTTGTATGTACTTGGCTATCACGCTCGTATTTTCATACATTGCTTTTTGTGTTCTCAATTAGTTATCATCATTGAAAATCATCCAGAAAAATAATACATTCTATCTCCCGGAAGATACCTGAAAAAAAAGATTCTCATCCATGTTTTTCCCATTGGCCAACGAGCGCTCTGCCGACTCGCTGATTCTCTCTGATGATGTATGTACGCGTCGGCTGATACGCCATAAATTGAATGTCAACGGCTGCTAAAATCTGACATCTTTGACGACTCGTCGTCGGCGTCGGATAAGTGACAGGGAAATGTGGCGTCGCTTGTACCGGATACGCGAAGTCTCGGCATTAATATCCAGAGGGCTCAATACCTTCGCGTAGATCATAAATAGCTGGTTGATGTAAATCGCTTTCGCGAGAGGTTAGAGAGAGGGGACGCACGCGTCGCGACGCCCATCGTCGTGATATCTGTCAGAGGGTCGATACTGCGTGAAATAGTGAAATAATTAGGGAGGCTTCTGTTATACCAAATGTCAAAAGGACGCTGTGTGCTTGTTGAGGAAAGAAAAGAAAAAAGATATTCCGTTGTAAAGTGTCGACGCGACGCTCGGAATTACGACGTCTATTTGTGTGCTTGGCGCATCGTAGACGTCGTGACGAGGGATCGTTTCTTTTAGAAGCCTTTTGAGGCTAAGGGATGAAACAACGTGGCCCACGGCGAGGACGTCCTCGACCCCATTCACGTACGGACGAGAATATTCCTAGTCCTATAAGCCAGACGGGGTCTGTTGAACGGATGAACGATAGTCTTAAGAAGTGTACGAATCTTAATGAGAACAGTGACGACGATCAGCGCGGCGTCGCGACGGCCAAGACGCTGGCAGTCAGCGAGCGACGGTCACGATCGGAAAGGTACTTTGACGAATGCTTTTTATTTTTTAAGTTTCTCATGGACCAGAGAGAATGCTGCCAGACATATTCTGAACGGTTCTTTGAGTTGAGATTTGAAGATGCTTTCTGGGAGATTGCTAGGGCAATGGAGATGAGAGTCTGAGGAATGTATAAAGGCGATGGTTTTGCGTCAGCTATGAAAAGCTCTATAGGTATCTTATTTATGTCCTAGAAGGATATTACTGGTAAATGTCACCCTGGTAGTCTGGTCTTTTTAATATTTGGTGGGACGCTGCCAGGGTGTCATGAGCTTTCACAGTTTTACTTGATATCTTACTTTTCACGATGTGAACGTCTTTAATGATTGTTTTCGTGTACTTTCTTTTTTGTATATATTCAATCTTTACCCTGTATCTTTGCGCTCGTCTTTTTGAGGACAGATGCGACTGTCGACAGAGTAGTTTCACGTCGTGCAAATGAGGATCCGCTAACGATTGACTGTAGGACTGGTTTCAGTGACTCCGAGGCTTCCGGAACGTTTCCTGGAAACTCGGCGGGTAGTTCGTCGAACAGCAGTCTGTCCACGAGGAGTCTGGATAGTCCGAGTACCAGTCTGGAACAGGTGCATCCCGCAGTCACAGCTGCTAACTCATCGACATCCTGGGATAGCGATGTGGACGTCGAGCCTGATCCTCCTGACTGGAGTCAGAGTGTTCCCGAGGAGGTACTTGCACGCCTTAGTAATTCTGAGAAGAAGAGACAAGAGGTTATTAATGGTAGGTCGTTTAGAATTTATACAGAGAGTATTATGGGATGATCTTGAATAATTGTAATTATATATTTTTTTTTATTATTGTAGAATTGTTCCACACGGAACGGTCTCACGTACGTGCCCTGAAGGTCCTCTCACAAGTCTTCCACAAACCACTATTGGAATCCCAAGTACTTCCACTGGATCAGATCCAGCTACTTTTCTCTAATTTAGATGAGATGGTTACGATTCACTCGTGCTTTAATCAAGCAATGAAGAAGAAAAAGAAGGAGAACCCTTGCGTTGGCGACGTCGGCGATTTACTCCTTGACATGTTCGACGGAGAGGCTGGTGAAGCGTTCGAGCGCGCCGCTTCGACCTACTGTGCAAAACAGCAGGTTGCTCTGGATGCATTACGGGACCGACGTCGCAAAGATCCAAAGCTTAATGCATTTCTAAATGACGTCGAAGCGAATCCTCTGTGTCGGAGATTACAACTCAAAGATCAAATACTTACGGGGATGCTGAGGTTGACGAAGTATCCTCTCCTCTTCGAGAAGCTCGCCAAGTACAGTCCAGAGAACAATGAGAAGGAGAAGGCTTCGGTTCTGCGAAGTCTTGAACGCAGCAAAGAGATCCTGAGTCGTGTGAACCAGGCTGTACGCGAGGCGGAGGATTATCAGCGTCTCGCTGAGATTCAACGTACGATCGATAGATCGGCGTTTGATAAATTTGATCATCCGATAGTTCAGGAATTTAAAAATCTCGATATTACAAAGCGACGACTCGTTTACGAGGGTCCATTACAATGGCGGATAGTCCACCGTCCAAAACCTGTTGATCTCCATGTTGTGCTGCTAGACGATACTATATTTCTACTGCATCGACAGGACGAGAAGTACCTACTGAAATTCATCAATACTAATCAAATCGTATTGAGTCCCATTGTCAAAGTATCGACAGTTCTCGTGAGGCACAACGCTGTGGATAAAAACTCGCTCTACCTAGTGAATACCTCACAGAATGGAGCGCAGATCTATGACCTGGTGGCTACGTCGCCGGCTGAGCGTAAACTCTGGTGTAAGCATATCTCGGAAGCTGCTGAGACGTATAAGGCTCGTGATCGTGAAGGTAGAAGACCAACACCGCCTACGATACAACCCGAGGAACCAGCACCGCCTGTCGAGGAACCGCCACCACCACAGCCGCCGCCTAAGCCCGAACCTGGGGTGTCTGAGCGAATTGAGAAAGTTGAAGAAGAACCGGAAACGAAGGAGACTCTTGAAGATACTAGTAATGCTGAGCAAGAGGAAGATGAAATTCCAGACACTCCTGTGTCCGCGCCTCCACCTATTCCCGAAGAACCGCCACAGCCATCTGAATTGCCTACAACAGGTTTGTTAATTTACAAATATTATATTATGTAATATTAGCTTCTTCTGGTCCATATGCTATAATGAATTGTAATATTTAGCTATTGGCGAACCTCTACGTATGGCCAGCTGCACACAGTCCTCCTTAATAGATCCTGTAGAAGTTCACGTGGAAGTAAGACCTGTACACGTTGCCGAGCCTGTCCTGACACCAATTGGTATAATTAATTTTCTATGGTAGATTAGTCATAATTAACGAATCATTATATCAATTGGATCTAATAGTCTGTTTTATTTCATTATATTAGAATGCCTGAGAAGAAAGGACGAAGTGATAAAACAAGCTTTAGTTGAGAAACAAATATTGGTGGCGGATATATTAAATATACCGAGGGAGGACTTCGAGCATGTAGCGGATATGGCGTCAGAACCATCCGGGCTAGAAAAAGAACCTGCTGAACTGATACTCGCTGCTGTCAATCAAGGTACATTTCTTAGATATCTGTGGACAATATAAATATTTATATCCAGATACCGTAATCTCTACTTAATTTACGTTTTACAGCAAATCAATTGGTGGCGATGATAAACTCCGCACTGACTGTCAGTGAAACCGAGACCGTTCTCGCTGCAAGAGGAGCGTCGGCGTCGGCGTCGGCTTCGGCACTTTGCGAAGCCACAGGATGCCCCACGCAACGTACTCATTCTCATTCCCACAAACCAACAATACCAGTCTCGTCGCTGCAGCCAATATGTCACTCCTTAACGTCCCAGCTTTCGCAACTCTTGGTAATTTAACAAAATAAATTGGCATAATGAACAATAATCAGTCTTCTAACGGGAATTTATATCTTATCTCTCTTATTTACAGGAAATAGTGAAGGACAGGGAGGAAGAAAGGGACAGGCTACGAAAGGAATTACATAGAAATAGAGAACGTCTCCATGCTCTCGACGCCGATGCTCAGCATCGCGAAGTCATCCAGGTCGCTACAACGACAACTCAAACGCAAACTGAACTCGGTTAGTGTTTTTGCGCAATCTCGTTATACGCGTAGGTGGGTAAACGTCACGTTATCACATATTGGGTAAACGCACTGTTAAAAATAAATATTACAGGGCATATCTGATAATAAAAACATAATATCACGATAACACGCCGAAGCCACCCTAAAACACTTTTCAGTAACGTCCAAAATTTATTTCTAAACTAATAATTTGCTCTCCCTGTTATCTTAGGCGAGCCCTTGAATGGAGAAAGCTGTTCCGATGACCTCAATCGAGATGTAAGGATTGACAGTGTCTTATAAAATCTCATGTAGCAATAAATATTCTTATCGTTATTGTCTCTGAGTGTATAAAAATATTTATTTAAATCACTGAAAGTTATTGTCGTGAAAAACAATTCGATTTATTTGTCCATAGGAGTTCGTAGACGCACGCGGCGAGCCTGAAACGGAAGCGGAAACTGAAGCTGAGAGCGTCGACGTGGAAACGGAAGTCGAGGATGCTGGAGACAGCGTGGGTTGATACAGCCGATACGTCATCGTTAATCGTTTGTGTTAATCTGGTGCATTTCAGAGCATATCCTGTAATCGTTGGATGCTCATAATGGAGGAAATCAAAATTATGTAAAAAAAAAAGAATGGAAGCGAATTGACACACATGGCTAGTAGCTGTTTATCGAATGTAACAATGTTAGATATCTATTTGCAAAACCATGGGTCTAAGTTTAATAACGCCTTCACCAAAGATTTTATGTAAATAGATTATTAACATATTAAAATGGTGTTTCGGTCTGGTGATGCATCAGTATTTAAAACCGATACCCGCACTGATCGAATCGAAATTTCCTGCTGGCAAATTTTACGCGGATTCTTTGGTATTATCGAACGATAATATCGCATAGAAAAATGAGTTATACTAATACTCTTATTTAATAGGACGAAAGTCGTGGGAAAAAAATATTTAAAAAAACGGCTTAACCGATAGAAATTAATAAAGGTATGTAGATTATATTTCTACGTGATCAAGAGCCGCGCGTTCATCTTATTGGCATTTATAAAGAAATCCGCGTGGAGAATTAATGCAGGATCTTATCGCTAGACATTTTTTTAAATTTTCCTTCTGTGCAGTTATGTGACATCTCGCGCATGCGTCTAGAATTTTCTTTTTTTTTATCATATCCTTTCTCAAACTGAAATACGAGAAACACGCGCATCAGCAATCAAAATAGATTCGATAGTTACAATTTGAAAATAAAAAGTCACGTGGCAAGAAAATAGCACAAGGTAATCGAGAAGGTGGTATGACACCTGTTGCGGAAGATTTAGGAAAAAAAAAAGACTCGTCTACTTACATAAAATCTTTGCGCGTACTAAGTACTAATAACTATCTACCTAATAATGAACTACAAACCATTATTATAAATACAATACTATGTATATGTATAAAATATTTAATAACATTATTAGTTACTTTAATTATTATAATTACATTGAAATACTTATATCGAAACGAATACTTTACTTCCAGCTCTTTGTATAAACGCAGCGTTTACCACCCACGCTGGTGAACATTTTCGAAAAATATATTGCGGATTTAGATGAATTTATTCTCGGATTGTATTGTATAAAAAGGGAAAAGAAAAACAAGCGTAAAAGGGAACAGCGAATCGTGCTTGGTGTCATTAGAAAAATAGTAATTATTTTTATTCTCGCGGGATCGTATCACGTACGCCCATCGTTGGGGAAACGAGTCTGCAGTATTTTCTGCTCTTGTTTTCAAACAATAATAATAGTAGTAGCGAAGAATTGATACATGGCGATCTTTTATCGTTAAGTATCTCATTACGTATCACATACAACGAGGCGAAGTGAGAGCTTTAGTTAACTATACCTGTGCGACTATCACTGGAGCCATTTTTTCTTTTCTTTTTAATAGCTATAGCAATAAAAGGCTACACCGAGAAGTTATTCAATTATTATCGCTAATTGGTTCACGCCTATATATTACCATAATATAATAGAGGAAGAAGGGATATGTGTGATAAGATATCCCCTCTTATTTTCCGTCCAATAAGGGCATAGGAGGTAAAATTCCCGTTACGACAACGTATACACATATGAATATATGTATGTGCACAGGTATGCCGAGGCCATGACGTGACTGCTTACTTAACAGTGCGTAAGCGTCACGTGACTGATTCTGTGAGCAGAATTTTTTTGTTTGTCGAGATCCATAGCAAACGTAGTAAGACGTTGAATCAAGAACCTCTGAGATGCAGTGCAATCCGCTTAATTTTATTCTCTGGTTCCTCATTTTGATTATAATATCTTTCTTCGTTGCCGGTTTTTGTGCTGGATGGTATATTCTTATATATTGCCTGAGCGCCTGTATCGGTGGGCTTGATGTGAGTTTATAAGAAATCCTGGTACTTAGTAAGGTGTGTCTATTTATTTTTATCGAATATTCAAATGTCACACTGTTCTTAGGATATCGTGGGTATTCTTTTGAAAGGAGTGCAATTTCCACATTATTGCGCAAAGCAAATGCTGAGCTAAAGAGTGAGTATATATTTTGAATTTTATCCCGAATGAATACTTTGTACTGTAACGGGATACTTTGGGCGTGAAAAACTTTTGGGATTTGTGTGAGGTAATTCTATCCGTTCGTACCAGTTCGTAACTTACCAACTGACGGTTAGTCTGACTTTCGAAGATATACATAAAATATAACCTGATGTATTTTGAAATTATTTTGTAATAACTTGTCTGTGTACAATTTATATTTGTCTGTTTTGCTCTAGCGACAATGAACATAGAAATTAAGGCGGCCATCGGGAGTGTAGAGAATTTTGAGAAAAAAGTGAGGGAATTGAGCAAGAGTGACGTCATTGTTATCAAGCAGCGTGATATCTTTTTTATCGTACCAAATGGCAGGTTAAAGTTACGGTTATTTGAAGTGAGTATATGTATGTAAATATAAAGGAATTCTTAACTCTGTTTTCTTGTATATACATACATCTTACTGACATAACCTTCAAGGAATTTAGTTTGTTATCTGGTCATTTCTCCTTTTAGAATGGTTCTGGAGAACTTATATACTATGAACGCCCCGATACGGATGGACCGAAAGTTTCCTCATATAAAAAGACATCGTTGGACGCAGAAGCTGCTCAAGGAATAAAGGAAGTCCTTTCTGTGGCTAATGGTGTTCTAGGAGATGTTATTAAAACAAGACGCTTGTACATGATCGGACAAACTCGTGTTCACGTCGACAGAGTTGACGGCTTAGGAGATTTCATGGAACTCGAGGTAAGTCAATGAAACTATAGTTCTTCAATGGTCTATTCTGTATGGATTGTAATATTATTTTTTCTTTTTTCCAAGGTGATATTGCGCGACAATCAAAACGTTAGCGAAGGAGAAGAAATAGCTAATGATTTAATGACGAAACTGGACGTTAAAAAAGAAAATTTAATATCAGGGGCATATTTGGATTTGCTTAAAAGAAAGAAGTCATGATGGAATTTCTATATATAATTATTAAAAAAAAAAGAATACATTGCATTTATAAAATAAGACAAAAATAATGTTACTTAATCTAGTATAATATGTCTTGGACATAAGAGCATTTGTCTGGAATTAAAATGAATCCTGCTGACTGATAATCCTGCTCTGTTCCACTTATGGTTATTATTATTGCTTTAAATAACTAAGATGTTGCACCTGTAGCAGCTTGTAGAGAAGTCAGATAAGATGCAGTTGTCGTTAAGAACTTTAAACGATGTACAGTTTTACTTTCATTTATTGGTTATCAAATTTCATTTATTCTATACATTACCTTCATATAGTTCTCCAAATGTAAAGAACTGATTCGTCCAACTGTTAATCTTGGAACATGCATGCTGCGCATTAATATAAATAAAATATCTTTACGCTGATCAGGCATTAATGATTCCCAATTACAATGATACACCGCCATCTCCACCTTCATTGCCTATGGACAAAACATATTTTTATTCGTATTGTTTTATCTTTAGCGCGTATTCATTTTCATACCTCGGAAATAAGTATGTTAGCAGGTAAATAATAAAATAATAATTGCAACAAAACGCATCCTGCGTTCAACATGAATTTCGCTAATGAATTTACCGATAACGTTTCTATCTGTAATTAAAAGGCATTTATTATAATTCCCAGATACTTGATATCACGAAATTACATGCAAAATTCATGATACACGTACAGCTGGTCGTGCAGAGACACTCGATAGAACTTACATTTAGCAATTGAAATCCAAGACAAGAAACCGTTACAGTAGCTGTACAAAATAGTACAAGTACAATATACGTGTGTACATCGTTAATATCGTTTATCGAACTAATAATTAAAATTGATAAAGACTCTGTAGATATTATAGAAGATGCAGAGATTTTAATTCATTTATTTGTCATCAAATTACCTACTGATCTTACCTTAGAATTTCATTCTGATACCTTATGCATTTGGCAATTCTTACACGAATTGTTCTTCGACTTCTTTCTGCGTCACAACCGAGGATTAACGTTCGCAAAAGATATTGTAAATATTGTAATTGCGCGCAACAATGAAACACTAACATTCCGAATGTAATCTCAACTCCAAGTGTACAGCCACTCAATTGTATCGCTGTTATTTGATGAGCGTAAGCTAAACCATAAAACAATGTCGAATTCGTATAATCAAATGGATACCACATAAGTGCTGGAAGAACTCTTTCACTTTGTAAAATCGGTGAAAGTACATAATCCAAAGCCAAAAGAACAATGCTTAGCGCATAATTTCCATAAATTATTATACCAATTTTCATGTATATTTCAACGTTATTCACTAATGGCTTTACATTACTTTCCAGTGAAGTCTTAATGGATGTCAATAACTTTATTAACTTTTTACGATGCACGTTGTACATGATCACTTTTATAATAACGTGAAAGTATACGCACTGTAAATTATCGTATACATTTATATATATTCGCAAAATATATCGATTCTTGATAGACACGTACCTGTGCACTTAAGATTTCCGTTATCACTTTCGCATCCAGAGGATTCTTTATTATGTACATTGACACTTGCAGAATGGTCGAAGTTATTAGAGAAATCACGAGAAAAACGTGTAACGCGTTAAATAGTTTGTGGAAATTCGAAACACTCCTTGTTGTGCCTGGCCAGGACGCTATGGTTCTTAAAAAGAAACTTGTGCAAAGGAAACAATCATTGATGTTCGCCATAACAATATGTTAGTATTGAAGATATTCGATGTACTAAAGGCTCTATTCTCCATGGGGAAAATGTGAGAGGACAAAACGAATAGAAAGAATCGCGTGGATGAATCGATGGCGCACGTGAAAATTAAATATTTAATACTGCAACACAATTGCAGTAAGTATAGGCTGCAGTGTGTAAAATTGCAGGAAGTACGTAAATCTATCGCTGCGATTTACAGAAACATAGAATTACCTTCAACACTAGCCATTTTTTATTCTCTCTGTCTACTGTAATACGTACTTTATTTGTGTGGTTTTCATGCCACATGACCCATACTAAGTAATGTAAAAAAGGGAGAAGTAGTAAAAGTGCTCTTCAACTACAAGAACAGCAACTTTATAAGGATTACATTATTTTTTAAATCTTTTAAATAGTGAATTATAAACAGAGACACAGTTTATTAATATTATTTTTTGAAAAGCAGCAGACACTGTATATACAGTGTTTATTGAGTATATGTATGCTGTCAGATCTAATACTCTTACATGTGCATTCTATTATCAGCGCCACCAATTTTACTGCATTAGCTTTTTTCGCTTAGCTTTTCGCTTGACATGGGATCTGCGTGCGTATACACCAGTATACACACGTAGGGTACAAGAGTACTATAGTGATGGGTAGATTCAGATTCTGAATTTTGACAGATTGGTTGACAGATACTGCTTTCATTAAAAATTTTATAGCATACAGTTACAACGATATTTTTGTATAATAATATAAGATTTAGTTATCACAATGGAGAATAAACCGAAAACTGAACATTTGTTGGCTTTAAAAGGTATTTATCAGGAGATTATTCGTTGTCTTCTTTTTGCAAATACTCTTTTAGTCGTTAGGATGCAGTTAAACAATAATATATATTATATTGTGATTGTGACAATTTATTGGGAATATTAAGTAAAGTGGTAAATGGAGATAATATTTTATTTTCAGTAATGAGGTTAACTAGACCAACACTTGCGAGTCCTGTAATTGTAACCTGCGATTCCAGTGATCTGCCAGGTAATACTTTAAATAATGAACTCAAAAATGATTGTACGGCATTACAAGGAATGGAAACTCTCGCGATAGGACAAATGATGCTGTTACCACAAAGCTTTGGGTAAGTTGTGTGCATGGTATCATATAGAATCTTACAGAAATATTATGACCATCTTTTTATTTTTCAGCAATACGTATCTTGGAGAAATTTTCTCATGCTATTTGTGTGTACATAATGGCAGTAGTCAAGCAGTTAAAGATGTTGTTGTAAAAGTGTGCTGAATTTATCAAATCGATTCTCTTTATATAACAGTTCGCAGTAATCTTAATCTCTAATATTCATTATGGTTTTATCGTTATAGGCTGACTTGGAAACACCATCTCAAAGAATTCCTTTATTTTGTCATAATGAAGAAAATAAGGAACTGGCACCAGACAGTACAATTGATAAAGTTTTACATCATGAAGTTAAAGAACTAAGTGCCCATATGTAAGAAATTTCAATAATTTTTAACAACAATACGCGGTACAAGTACTATGTATTAATATTTTTCAGATTGGTATGTGAGGTGTCTTATACGCCCGTAAATCCGACAGGTCCTGTGCAATATTTTCGAAAGTTTTTCAAATTCCTTGTTTTTAAGCCTCTTGATGTAAAAACGAAATTCTACAATGTGGAGGTATGAATTTGTTTCTTGAGTTCTTTTATTTTATACAGCAATATTATTAATATAAATGCATTTTCTTTTAGTCAGATGAAGTTTACCTTGAAGCGCAAATTCAAAATCTAACAGCTGGACCAATTTGTTTAGAAAAGGTTGCTCTTGAATCTTCAACTCTATTCACAGGTTGGTGTTTTTTAAATTAGAATTAATTAAACATTATATCTTAAAATGGTAATTACTTATTTGTCTATAATCTAGTGACAACTTTAAATACAAATGAAAAGGGAGAGTCTGTTTATGGTAGAGTAAATCTACTGGATGCAGAATGTAGTCGTCAGTATCTTTACTGTTTAAAGCCTAATCCTACCTTATTGAAGGATCCTAAAATGATGCATAATGCAACAAATATTGGTAAACTTGATATTGTCTGGAGAACTAATTTAGGAGAAAGAGGTCGTTTACAAACAAGTCAGCTGCAGCGACTGGTTAGTCATTTAAGAAAATTAATGTACAATAAATTTAGTCTTACATCCAATGAATGGCTCTTATATATAAACTGAATTACAGGCACCCAAGTGTGGCGATTTGCGAGTTACAATGAAAGATATTCCAGGAGAAGTATACTTAGAAAAACAAGTCAATTTCAAATGCCACATAATAAATACATCGTAATATTTTAAAATATCTGTATTATTTATATAACAAACCATGTTTTACTTTACGATGGCTAATAATCCATGATATTTACAGAGAAAGATCTATGGACATAATATTGGGTTTAGAATCCAATGATTCGATAGCATGGTGTGGAATATCTGAAACTATGATAGGCTCTGTGAAGCCCGGTGCTACTATTGATGTTCCATTGTGCCTCATACCATTGGTTACTGGGCTTATTGTAAGTATTCTTTACTATCAAGGACTATGGAGTATACATTGTGTTATTCCGCTTAACGATAACTATTCTCTTGCAGACCATTTCTGGTGTGAAATTAGTGGATACGTTTTTGAAACGAGTTTACGACTACGATGATCTAGCACAGATTTATGTTTACCAAGAGTAGTAATAATTTCCATATAAAAATGGAAATATATCAAGAATTTTTAATGTCAAGTATATTTTAAGTATAAGCAGTATTTAATACTTCACTACATAGAGCGCACGGTTAATTTCGCAAATTTTAAAACAGTGTATTTACTGCAGCAAAATGTGGTAAGAACCCAGTGATTGTTGAAAGAAAAAAGTTATTTAATAACACAAAACCTTTATGCGCCATTTATACATAAGCATTACAAATTATGAATTATTCAAATATTTATTTCAAAATATCATTATTTTTATCTGTTATATCATTTAATTTTGCCTCTTCTGTTTATAAATAATCATCGATACCAGACATTCTCTCAGTCTCACTTACTGCTCCTACAGCACAGGCAAGTAGTGTTTGAACATCATGAGGTTCGTTGCCTGCGAAGACATAACCACTCGCTTTATCTACAGCATTCTTCACTTTTAAAAGTAAGGCCTGATTTGAAATGTCTAGCGGTAGGAAACTCACAAGACTATAATCCTCGATTAAAGAAACCAATGCTTCATTCAGTTTCTTGTATCTGAAAAGCAGCAGTATATTGTTGGATATATGAAAATTATTAACAATGCTGATAAGGTAAAAATTATTTACTTAGCCATAAATCTGTCTTCCTCAAGTTTCTCCAAAAGATATTGCAAATCCAATACTTCTGTATAAAAATCAATGTTAAATGCTAAGCGATCACTGAATTCTTTCATTTGATCTAATTTTGTCAAAATATTTACATGGGGTAAACCCAATTGCAACATGGTGCTTGTGCAAAGAAGTAAAGCTGATAAGTATTTTCCTGTAAATAGAATAGTATCATTGTACTTCTTGGTTACAAGATCACTTCTTATTATCTACGTACCAGGATCACTGCAGTGATGTGAATCTACTAAATGCACACTGCATAATCTAATTAAATTCTGTCCTAACTTTTCTGCTATATTAGACACTGACTTATGATGTGTGTATAATTCAACTTGGCCAGGACAGTCAAATATCAAATAGTGATCCTTGAGATTGAGCACTTTGCTGATTAGCCAGTCAACATTTTTTTCCAAAAATTCCATACAATACATCAGAGCACCATTAGGCCCAAGTCCATAAGTAGTCATAACTTCATCATGCTTGATGAGCTCAGATATATCTACTGTGGATGTGTACTCCATGTTTTCATTAGCTGGATCTGTAATAACAAATCTGTCAGTACCAGAATGTAACAGAGCAATCTCTTTTTCCACTTACCAATATTTACAATGGCTACTTTTCTGCCCATCTTTTCCAAAAATTTACCCATTGCATTGCAGTATGTAGTTTTACCACTGCCTGGAGGTCCAATAACTAATTGACCAAATATAGTACTCATAATGTTTTAAATTATTACCAAGATTTCAATTGATTTATAGCGAATACAATAGGCTTCAATGTTTCAATATCGTAATCTTTTATACAAATTGATAATAGCATTGCTCTGTCTATACCAATCTGTTCAGCAATGTATCTCCCGGCTACATGACTATCAGGGTCATCCTTGCCAAATATAGTTCTATGATAAAAAATACATTGTGAGTAAATGTTAGTCTTCAGAATTTTTTAATCTAACATACTTACTTAATAGAGTATACGTCGCTACCAAAGTCACGAATAGCAGTTTCACGACTTACAGTTATCATAGACCCAAACTTTTTGACCTGACTGATGATTAAGAGTATGCGATTGCTAGAGACAATTGAACAGTAAATATTTGAATTATTTAATTAACACTTAATGTATAAATGTAAATACAATACATATAATAGTTATGTATTATGACTATAATAATACCTGTAAACTTTCAGGGCAATATCAGTATGTATGCCCTTAACTATAATCGCACAAGAATTGTTATGCATGCTTCTCTTAGCATTCCCATAAAAATTGTATTATTTGTTAAAATAACATGAAGCAAATTTGCTTCTTGTTTGATCACAAATGAGTAGGGAGATGTACGACGCTACGGCAGAGATGAGTAGGGAGATTCACAACGCTTCGGTTTTAGGCGATATCAAAATCATGGTGCTAAATCGTAGCGGTGAGTCTGGAAGTAAGGAGATTTTATGATCATCGCCTCCGTCGACAATGCGAATCCCGTCGTAGCCGAGCCAAACGTGAACACGAACGTGTAGCCACGTGTAGCTTGGCGGGCAGAGGTTGTCCGCTACTCACCGCTAGTTCCCAAAGCAACCCTTAGAACGAGACCGAGAACTATAGAACTTCTAAAGAACTGTTGAAAAAGTCTATTGTTGAAACATTTTTAAGGCATTTTTAAGAGAGTGTTTATTATATATATATTTTTTTTAAATACTACTAAACATTATTGGATCTTGATTTACTTTCAAAATTGATTCAAAATATAAAATTGAGGCTAAATTAAAATCTCGCAGAATATGCGGAGTAGATAAAAATTGAATTGAAATTGTAGAATATCGAAAATAAATTACGTTCAAATTGAAATATTAATAAGTTAGGTGTTTGAAACATTAAAATAATTAATTAAATCGATAAAGTGAAATATTAACACTTAGAAATCGGAAATTCTGGCCAAGCATATTTAGAAGTACTTGAAGTTGCCCAAAATTGTGCGCGCGCAAATCCGTCGCGCAGGGCTCGGGGAGTGGGAGCGGGCGAAAAGTGGGGGGAGCGCTTGAGGTAGCGCCCGGAGTCCAAGCGGTCATTCTTCCTCGAGCCGGTCTCCTATACTGGTCTCTTGGAAACAACCCTCATATCCATTTCCAACCTTCTTCTATTTCTATATTTATTTCATCTTTACTTCCTTATTTCTTTATCTTTCGATCTTTACTTTCTCAGTTATCTCTTTCCTTACTTAATCTCTATCTTTATTATACCCTCTATTCCTTGCTTTTCTATTTCTTGACTTTTTTTATTTCTATCTTTCCTTCTGTCTTCTCGTTTCACTCTGTTCCCTCTCACTTTCTATTGTGCTTGTCTTACATTTTCTATTCCTTTGGTCGGGTCGAGCATATTCATTCGAATAGTCATATAAGGGTAGTCACCCTGTTAGATTAGCTACACACATAGACCATGGTGTCGGGGGTTGCCCTTCCGCCTCATCCGCTGAGCTTGCTCAGTGGGTCGGGCCCAAGTTGTGGCC